>ML789492.1:953754-976720 GCA_009831015.1 Picea engelmannii | reverse complement strand
TCTAATGTAACTATAGTAGTTGTATTTAAGCAGAATGTATACAAGTCTCATTTATTTACATGATTTACAAGCTGCAAGTTTTAATCGAAACTTACGAAAATCGATGCGAAAAATGATTGCTTCTAGGAAGAAGATAACGAAATCACATAAAAATATTTATTGTTTTTCTTTTATAAATTTAAAGAATCTTGCAAAAAAAAGTTAATGAAACATGAACACGTGGATAGTCAAAGCTGAACCATACATTCTAGTTTCAATGATATGTAAATGATAGAAAAATACAAAGAAGCTATCCTGTCACTGAATTAGTGAGGTGTATCCAAGCATCTGCATGAGCGATGAACATCCAACTGCCATGTCCAAGAGAGAAATCTGCAGTGAACCTTATGACTGTTCTAAATAAATTCAGAGCATGTATCGGTAGCTTAGGTTTTAATGACAGAAAAGGGAACAAAAACATAAACCTGTGATCTCATAATTATACATAATTACAACAAGATAAATCTAGAATCAATCTATTCATTTTATCATTCAATTTAAAACTCAAAGATAAATCTCATTATTTGAATCGGAGATATAATCACAGCAGTTATATTTTGATTGAAGCAAATGATAGATGGTATTTATAATATAAACCTCCTACACATCACAGATCATTTAATCTAAAGAGATCAGACCTGCACATGTAACAAGATTAAAAGAACATAAATAACAACATTATAAACAAAAGGATAAAGACAAAATGAATATATGTCATTCTATTAAGTTTTTGGAATCACTTGTCCATTCTGTAGTCTTGGAATTTTTTTTTTGGATAATAGACTTTAAAGATTGGAAAAGTTAATACATCAATTATAATAATTAACCATGTATTGCTAAAAAAGACTAAAGTTATTTAAATCAATGCATAATCAATTATTCAAAGAATATGAAGATATTATAATGAAAATAAAACCATTTTACTCACAAGACAAAAGCCATTAAGAAACCTGGAATTCCATATTCTTCTTTGAAAATACTCGTCTATTCTTGTAACATCCTCCTCGTTACGACAACAACTCTGAGAACAGGTGGAATTTTCTTTTTTTGTTTAAGGTGTGTGCGCGTGGGTAGAAGTAACAAACACACTTGACTCTACGTTGCCACTCGACAACCAACAAGACACAACCACGACGTTCAGCACAAGAACACTGAAGGCACACAATGAGTAACTGCAACAATATATGTCCATAGGCATAAGGCGCACAACAAAAACATTAAGACATACTGGGGGTGCACAGTAAGAACACAGAGGGAAGAATCCATGGTGTTAGGGCTACTATTTCTGCACAGGAAAGTAGTTACCTTAAATCAATAGTATCACATTTAAATTTGCAGGGGCCCCATAGTTTAGCAATGAGTGGCGATTTAAACAAAAATCCCACCAGGGTGCAGGAAAGGGGAAAATTATACCGAAACACATGAAACAAGGAAATTACCCAAAACAACCGGGCAGAAACGCCCCTCTTACATCGACTCAGATATAATAAATGCAATTATGACAACAGTGAAATAAACATAAGACTGGTGGGCGCAGAAAGGGGAATTTAACACGTGGGAAGGGGTTATATTAGACACATCATTATGGATGTAGAATGGATGTTATACGCAGGGAGAGATTACCAGACGCAGAGAAAATTTAAAGGGTGAGTCGCTGAGTTTAAAGGATAACATGGTTGTTCGAAGGTCCTTCTCCCAAGTCGCCCACAGAGAAAGAAAAATGCCCAAAATAAACCAGCAAAACGCAGCTCATTCAAATGCTCAACACATACAATAAATGCAATTTAAAAATGCCCATATAACCAGCAAAACGCAGAACGTTTACACGCCCAACACATACAACGAATGTCATTTAAAAATGCCCAGGATATACCAGTAAAATGCAGATCATTTACACGCCCAACACATACAATGAATTCCGTTTAAAAACACCCAGGATATAGCAGTAAAACACAAATTGTTTAATAAAATCGTTGGGCAAGAGACGTGGGTATACCATGGCCAAACAGTCATGAAATATAAAAATGAAAATTCCAGAAATCCACATTCATTAACAATTAACCAAACAAATTTTCAGAACTACGTCGTAGAAGCATTCCAAACGAAATTGTCGACGGAGTTTTTCAGTAACACAATACACAGTGAATTTATCCGTAGGGGAGGGAAAAGAAAAGAAAATTACAAGGCTGGAGGATGACTCAAGGTGACGCAGTAAAATTTTTCCGCAACATTTAAAAACACAACAATCCGTTGGATGTAAGCAATTAAAGAACAACCTTCTATCCCAACGATAACCAACATCGATTGAAATTAAACATTCATTCATCTAGATTTCCATTACATAAGCAGATCTAATCATAACCTACTGCATTCTACTCTACTAAATGACGCACGTACCTTTTCCTTTTCGATCGCCTCGATTGATGTCTGCACCTTGGTTGATGTCCCGCGCTCCTGGCCACTCCTGCTTGTCGACCATAGAGAGCTCACCGGTACCTCCTAGCCAATCGCTAGGGGTACTTTGCTTCCCCCTTAGCCCCCTGAGCCGCAAAGGGACCACACAAGATCCAGAGATAATACTAGCTTCTCAGCTCGCCTCCAAGGCTGAGCTACCACTCCAATACAACTGAGAAATTCCCAACTCCTCACAAGCAAACAGTCAAGCCACAATCCGGCAACGTAACGTTACGCTCACCGTTCCCCCCTTTCTTCCTTATTTTCCCCTTCTTTTATAGAAATTTGAGACCCACCTACTTTCCTAAATCATTAATAATTTAATTTTTAATGACAATCCTCTAAAAATTCTCTGTCTTCCAAGTGTCACTCATCCCCCACATTTCTCCACAAATTAATTTCTTTTTAATAATTAAAAGATTCATTTCCCTCACCCCCCTTTAGTCACTCCTAAAATTACTCCTAGGGTTCCTAGATCCCCTCTCATGCTTTTAATAACTTTCCTAAAATGAAGTTGCCAAAATTTAGTTCATTTTAGTAACTCCTTAATTGTTGATTCCTTTTGTTTTTTACCCTATGTCCCCTACTTTCCATTATTAAGTTTCCTTATTTCTATTATTTATTTCTCTCTTTTTATTTTTAAACCCAAAGATAAATGCGCTTATTAATCCTTTCTATATTTTTAAAATTCATTACTTTTATACTCTCACATGTTTTTTTTTTAACTTTATATTCCTTTTTGCCATTAACACCACGTATTTTAATTAATTTATTCCCTTTCTTCACTTTACCCCCTTTAATTTTAAGAAGACTTTAATTAACACCTAGGAGGGTTTTAGTTTATGCCCTTATGTTTATTTTTTGTAGGATCTTTTCTTAGGGCTTGTCAAAATTTTATCTTAGAGATGTTTTAAATTTTAGGTTTAGAATCGAATTGGGTGACAATCAATTAGGGGAGTCGTTTTGAGAATTTCTAAAGGCGTTAAGGTCTTAGGGTCATCTAGTTTGTCTCATCATCATCCTCAATGCGACATGCCCTTCCGGACGCACTACGTGCTCCAAGGGTTCCACTCGCCTAGTTTCTTTCTATTGCACGACGTGCCCTTCAAGATGCACCACGTGCTCCAAGGGTGCCACTCGCCAACTTGTGTTTCTTTTGTGAGACGTGCCCTTCAGGTTGCACCACGTTCTCCAAGGGTGCCACTCACCAACTTGACTGATTGATAGACATCTATAACCCCTGGAGTCAACACTCCGCCAGGTGAACTTGTGGGAGACTAAGGTCTCTAAGGAATAAGGCCCCCGCCTTATTGTGCACCCCTTAGAATCATCGTGAGAAACTGTCGCAATCTGCCCTCATGGCATCGTGGATCCTCTCGAACTAGGTAATCGTTAACCTACAGGTCAATCCATGGCGAGAGTTCTAGTAGGATGTGGCAGGGCTGCTGTCCACACCTCTCCCTCAACCTCTCTGGAAATCATGTGTGGCCCCTTTACTCCATATGTGAGTCAGGTCGGCAAGCTATCGTTAGCCTGCATCATCAACCATCATGTCAGAACATGTCAACAACATATCATCAAATCAATAAATATCATGGTAAATAAATCAACTCAAATATCACACTCCCTGACTCAATCTAGAGTCCAAGGGTTCCATCAAAGCCTCTACATCCTCCAGGCCAGAAACCCTGCACACTCAAATAAGCTGATTCAATAGCACCTGTATATACAATAGTAAAACATCATGTCATCCATAATAACACATCATAATCGATTATAAATGTTTTAACATCAGAAAAGTCCAGATCACTTTCGAGCAAGTGTCCTCAAATAATAGGTTTTCTCAGTGCACTAGAGAGGGATGTTACATACACCCCCTCTTGGTCTAAACTTTGTCCCAAAGTTTCTCAGTATAAATGCCGAAATAAAAGTACCACAATATCATAAGTACCACAGTATCATAAGTCTATCTATCAAACAAAAATGGAAATTGTTGGCGCATTTCATATGCGTCCTCTCAGGTCGTCGAGTGCGGACTATAGCTGTCCCACTGGACCTTGACCTGATCTACCGTTCGACGTCGTAACTATCAACCACGATGATATAAAATGCGTACTATATCAGCCGTGAGCGATCCCTCATCCGATACCTGCAAGGAACTCATGTCAAACATGTGTGTAGGATCACTAATATAATGTCTCAAAATAGATACATGAAAAACATCATGCATACGCCTCAAGGAATCAGGCAAGGCTAGTCGATAGTCCACGGGCCCCTTTCTCTCCACAATCTCGAAAGGTCCCATGAACCTAGGAGAGATTTTATCTCCCTTTCCAAACTTGATCGAACTCTTATGCGGTTTAACCCGCAAGAAGACTCGATCGTCGACCTTGTAACTACGGTCGACTCGGTGCGCATCGCCATAACTCTTTTGTCGATCCTGCGCTTCTTTTATCCTTTGTCTTATGGTTTGCATTTTCTCTTCCATTTCTTGGATCGCTTCTGGTCCCACCATGAACCCATCCTCAAGCTGATCCCAACTCAAGGGCATCTGACACAGTCGCCCATAAAGGAACTCAAAAGGCGCCATATTAATGGTGCTCTGATAACTGTTGTTGTAAGCGAACTCTACTAGAGGCAAGAATTCCTCCCAACGCTTTTGTGGGTCCATCACATACATGCGCAACATGTCTTCCAAGGTTTGGTATGTTCATTCGGTCTGTCTGTCAGTCTCTGGGTGATATGCAGTACTAAAGTTGAGTTGAGTTCCCAAGGCCTCTTGGAAACTCGTCCAAAATCATCTGGTAAACACCGATCCTTGATCGGATATAATCTTCTTAGGCACGCCATGCAGCCTCACAATCTCACTGATGAAAACTCTCGCTATGTCAGGTTCCTGATACGTCATACACACAGGAATAAAGTGAGCACTCTTCATCAGAGTGTCTACTACTACAAAAACCGAGTCGTGTCTCCTTGCTGTTAGTGGCAATCCAACAATAAAATCCATAGAAATAACTTCCCATTTCGATTTCGGAATAGCATGTGGTTGAAGTAATCCTGTCGGGTGTCTATGTTCAACCTTTACCTGCTGACACTTGAGACATCTAGCCACAAAGTTGACTATGTCGACCTTCATTCCCTTCCAGAAGAATAAGGGTTTAAGGTCTGCCCTCATCTTCGTGACTCCTGGGTGAGCCATGTAAACTGCTCTATGAGCCTCACTTAGGATCAACATCCTCAACTTTTCATTTGGTGGTACGTAAATCTGAACTCTAAACCTCAATAACCCATTGCTATCAAAAGAAAATCCCTCATATCATGGTACCATCATTGTGTTTTGTCCGATAAAATCCTCGACTTTGTACCAGTCATCGTCACGCTGTAAAGTGAGAATCTTCTCACGTAGATTTGTTTGAAGAGGCAACACCAAAAATATGCATGGCCTCCGACTCAAATCATCCACCACTCGGTTCATTGTTCCCTTTATGTAAGTAATCTCAAAGTTGTACTCGCTAAGCAATTTCGACCAACGTCGTTGTCGCGCGTTCAGGTCACTTTGCGTAAAAATGTGTTGTAATCCACAATGATCAGTCTTTAATTCAAATTTTTGTCCAACAAGGTAGTGTCTCCATACCTTTAAGGCATATACGATGGATAATAACTCCAAATCATGCGTCGCGTAGTTTTCCTCATGCCTTCTTAGTTTCCTCGAAATGTAAGCAATCACTCGTCTGTCTTGCATCAAGACTTCTCCTAACCCTTCCTTGGATGCGTCAGTGCATACCAAGAAGTCTGTGTCCATGTCAGGGACCTTTAGTATCGACATTGTTTTCAACAACTCTTTAAGCCTCCGAAACACTTCCGCGCATTTCTCTATCCAAACAAACTTCTTGTTTTTCTTTTGCAATTCTGTGATCGGATTCGCTATCTTCGAAAAACCCTCGACAAACCATCGATAGTATCCCGCTAAACCCATAAAGCTACGCACTTCTATGACATTAGTTGGCACAGGCTATTCCATAATAGCCTCAAACATGGCTGGATCCATGACGATACCTTCGTCGGAGATGACATGCCCAAAGTAGTGAATCCTCGGTTGATAAAAAGATCATTTGGACAACTTCCCATATAATTTGTGTTCTCGTAAACATTGTAGTACCAAGTGCAAGTGATCGTCATGCTCCTCCGTCGTCCGAGAGTAGATCAAAATATCGTCAATGAATACTTGGACGAACTTGTCCAAGTACTCGTGGAACACCCCGTTCATCAAACTCATGAATACCCCTGGGGCATTTGTCAATCCAAACGGTAAAACAATAAACTCGTAATGTCCAAATATTGTCTTGAAAGCGGTCTTAGGGACGTCATTCTCCTTGATCCGTAACTGGTGATACCCTGATCGCAAATCGATCTTGGAGAACACCATCGCACCCTTCATTTGATCGAATAGATCATCAATTCTTGGTAAGGGATATTGATTCTTGATCGTAGCCTTGTTTAGTTGACGGTAGTCAATGCAAAGCCTCCATGATCCATCATTATTTTGAATGAAAATAATTGGTGCACCCCATGGAGACACACTAGGATGTATCAGTCCCAGGTCCAACAACTCCTTCAGTTGCATTTTCAACTCTTGCAACTCTGGGGTCAACATCCGATAAGGAGTTCTTGCTATCGGTTCGGTCCCCGGTTTCAGGTCTATGGTAAACTCCAATTCTCTCTCCGACGGAATCCCAGGTAACTCCTCTAGAAACATGTCCACAAAATCCTTCACCACCGGAAGGTGTTCTAGACCTTCTGCTACTCCCTTTTCGTTTAGCACAAGGATCACATAAAGCTTTCACCCCTTGTGCATACTCTTCTGTAACTATAAGGAAGAGACAAACCTCAGGGATACTCCCTAGTTCCATCCTACAATCACCCGTCTATGTCCTTCATCATCAACCAAGCTCAACCTCTTCGTCTTACAATTGAGTATCGCCTCATGTGATTGCAACCAATCCATACTGATCATGACATCATACGATCCTAATATCATGATGTACAAGTTGACCCTCGTGAAAAACTCTCCCAGGTTAAGGGCACAGCCCGTAACCTTTCCTCCAACCTTCTGTTTGGCTCCCGAAGCCATCTCCACGAAGCTAAACTCATCCTGTTCGACTGCCTTGAACTTAATCCTTTTTAGTGCTGCACCAGAAATGAAACTCTTAGTAGCTCCCAGGTCTATCAAAATACTAAGGGTCTGGTCAACGACAGTACCTATCGTCTCGAGCACAATCGACTAGTGCTCGGCCTGGCAGTTATTCACCGCTGCATGTATCTGATGGGCCTTGCCCATATCTCCCACTGTACCAGGTCTGGCTGATCCAGATGCTCTGATCCTCTCCACAAGACAATCGCACTAGTAGTGTGGCTCCCCACATGTCCAACACCCCTTCTTCAGCCCAATAGTCCTGGTACCCGAAGTAGAGGATGACGACCCACTGGCCTGGAAACCCGATCTATTTTGTTGAAAAGGCCTAAACTATTGCTACTGCGGGTGATGCTGTTGCTGGTGATGTGGTCCTCGATAAGGTGTCCACTGCTGATGTGGCGGTTGTCGAGGTTTAGTGAACGTGGATCCACTCTGGAAGCCACGATATCCCGGCGCATGTCTCACTGGTGTCTGGTGCTACGGCGTTCCAGATGAACCCTTCCCTGCAGGTCTCACTGGAGTCCTTGTTTGACCCCCGCTGATAAGCTCCTCCTCTGCTATGAGGGACTTTTGGATAGTGTCATGCAAGGTTTGAGGCATCAAGATCCTAACCTTTTCACGCAGGCTGCCATTAAGGCCAAACATGAACATGTTGACCTTGAGCTTCTCTTTGTTAAGGTGCAAAGCATACCGGAGCAACTCCATAAAACGTGCCTCGTACTCGGGCATCGTACGACCTCCCTGTTGTAATGCGTTGAACTCATTGAGTTGACACTCAATGAATTCCTATGAAATATACCTCTCCCGGAACCGTTCCTCGAACAGTTCCCATGACACGTCTTCGACAGCCATGTTCAGCTGTGGTAGGAGCGTCTTCCACCATAGAAGAGTGCTCCCCTTCAGTTGAAATACTGCCATGCAGACCTTCATGTTGGAGGTATAATTGCGAAGTGTGAAGCACATCGCCATATTCTCCAACCATGCCTCAGCGGCTGCGCCATCCGAGGCACCAAAGAACTCGGGAAATTTCACCTTCTCGAGTTCACGGTGAATGCTACCTGTAACAGCCAGTGCGCGCGGAGGAACCTCAGCAGGTGCCGACACCCTGGCCTCGTCTCTGTCTAATCGGCTGATCAATGCCTCAGACATGCACTGAAAATATCTCATCATCCCCATGACATCGACAACTGCGATCTGCTCCTGTTTGAGAACTTGCTCGCCTCCCTGGGGGTTAGACCCCTCAGCCATGGATGCTGCTGGAGGCGTCACGCCTCCTCCCCTAGCACCCCATCATCTACCTCCATGGCGTCCTCTAACCATGATTACCTGCATGCACACAATCGACTCAATCAGCAACAATATAATCAATCTAATCATGCCAACGAAAGTCGTAGCGAATCCCAAGTCACGGGTCAAACATGGCTCTGATACCATATGTAACATCCTCCTCGTTACGACAACAACTCTGAGAACAGGTGCAATTTTTTTTTTTTGTTTAAGGTGTGTGCGCGCGGGTAGAAGTAACAAACACACTTGACACTACGTCGCCACTCGACAACCAACAAGATGCAACCACAACGTTCATCACAAGAAGACTGAAGGCACACAACGAGTAACTGCAACAATATACGTCCATAGGCATAAGACACACAACACAAACATTAAGACATACTGGGGGTGCACAGTAACAACACAGAGGGAAGAATCCATGGTGTTAGGGTTATTATTTCTACACAGGAAAGCAGGGCGTTTAGTCTTATGTCTTCTTGAAAGAAGATTAGACAGGCTCCTGGCCGACTGCTCAGGCAGAAACTAGTAACCCGACCTAGAACAAGACGCAAGCAAGATGAACACAACAAGACAACCCCGACATATCATAGTGACCTTAAGCAATAAATGCCCCTAGACATAAGGCGTACAACTAGCAGCTGTAAGAAGAAAATGACACCAGGTGTTATGTACAGTACAGTCACAGATGGAAGAATCCAACAATAGAGTTTACTATTTCTGCACAGAAAAGCAGGGCTTTTAGTCTTATGTCTTCTCTAAAGAAGATTAGACAGGCTCCTGGCCGACTGCTCAGGCAGAAACTAATAAATCTTCGTCATGTGTGACGCAAGGGTGGAAACCCTGCCTTTAAAGGGCCCAAGACTCTTGATACAACACTGGAATCATTACGCAGAAAAATCACACACACGGACATATATGCTAAGGCTACAAGGTGGTGTCTATACCCCGCCCGACACAACCAACCAAGCGACCAACTAAACACTATCAAGTACAACATAAACAATAAGGACGACTACGTCCTTTACGGAAGACGGACGACAAGAAGGGCTCCGACAACGAACACCCAAGTTCGACATTAATTTAAATTCATCAACTTTCCTCATTTATGAAACTCAAAGTAATTTATTGTCCGTGAGTCGACGTTATTGCACCATATGTGTTATTAACAACAATAAAATTTCAAATAGCACTGTCATGAAATATTAACCATCTTTCATTTATATCACATATCCGAACCATGATTCTACAACTACAATTCCTCTTATATGCTACAACCACCAAATTTATAATGACCTTACAAGATGATGACCTTCAATTAAACAGGAGGAGCTCACAATGCATTGTCATCAATGATCATTACCCTTAATTATGACATAATCATTACATAGTCTAACATCATCCTTACCGTTAACCATGTTTCATTCCACTATATTATTTCGATAATTACYTTAACATTGCTACTTTATGAAGCCATGATTAATTAACAATACYACCCTCAAACCATATCACCTTTGCTAATATCACTTTATCAATTATGACAACTTTCATCAATATCACCATTAAACAATAAAACTAGGCAGCGGTAATAAAACCACTTACTTCCAGTAGAAATAAAATGTCACTATTCATGAATGGAAAAAGAGGAACCTTCCCCAACCATGGCAGAACTAGACAGCTATAGTAGAATATGTAATAACTTATGTGTGTTAGAAGACAACGATAATAAGGGCAGAACTATTCCAATAGCAACAACAATTTTAGCAATGATGAATACATACCTATGTATTTGATAATGATTATATTTACATTTGACCATGATATATATGTATTTTAAACTATCATTTAACTTGAATGTACTAATCTTATTTAAATTATAATGACCCATCCCTCAGTTTTCAAGACTACACAACATATCTATATAGCCAAGTTTGAATATCTTTCAAGGGGCAAGATGGAGCATTGAATATCTTTCGTGATGTACCTAATACATAAAAAGAATCTTCCATAAAGGACAATGATTTAAAAGCTGGAAAATATGATATATCTAATCCTCATACACTTAAAAATATCATTTAAGTGAGACTACTAATCTTTTAATTAATTTGAGCTCTGAACCGAGTTTGAAAATAAAAGGGACCCATCCCTCTACTTTTCATATTACCACAATATTCAGCTGAAGGTAACGAATTTACAATGCATGGTTAAACTGACACCTGGGACTATAATGAGAAGACCAATGAATGGCTGTGCAGTTACCTTAAATCAACAGTATCACATTTAAATTTGCAGGGGCCCCATAGTTTAGCAATGAATGGCGATTTAAACAGAAATCCCACCAGGGCGCAGGAAAGGGGAAAATTATACTGAAACACATGAAACAAGGAAATTATCCAAAACAACCGGGCATAAACACCCCTCTTACATTGACTCAGATATAATAAATGCAATTATGACAATAGTGAAATAAACATAAGACTGGTGGGCGCAGAAAGGGGAATTTAACACGCGGGCAGGGGTTATATTAGACACATCATTATGGACGCAGAACGGATGTTATGCGTAGGGAGAGATTGCCAGACGCAGAGAACATTTAAAGGTTGAGTCACTGAGTTTAAAGGATAACACGGTTGTTCGAAGGTCCTTCTCCCAAGTCGCCCATAGAGAAAGAAAAACGCCCAAAATAAACCAGCAAAATGCAGCTCATTCAAACGCTCAACACATACAATAAATGCGATTAAAAAATGCCCATATAACCAGCAAAATGCAGATCGTTTACACGCCCAACACATACAATGAATGCCGTCTAAAAATGCCCAGGATATACCAGTAAAACGCAGATCATTTACACACCCAACACATACAACGAATGTCATTTAAAAACGCCCAGGATATACCAGTAAAACACAGAGGGTTTAATAAAATCGTTGGGCAAGAGATGTGGGTATACCATGGCCAAACAGTCACGAAATATAAAAATGTAAATTCTAGAAATCCACATTCATTAACAATTAACCAAACAAATTTTCAGAACTACGTTGCAGAAGCATTCCAAACGAAATTGCTGACGGAGTTTTTCAGTAACACAATACACAGTGAATTTAGCCGTAGGGGAGGGAAAAGAAAAGAAAATTACAAGGTTGGAGGATGACTCAAGGTGATGCAGTAAAATTTTGCCGCAACATTTAGAAACACAACAATCCGCTGGATGTAAGAAATTAAAGAACAACCATCTAGCCCAACGATGACCATCATATATTGAAATTAAACATTCATTCGTTTAGATTTCCATTGCATAAGCAGATCTAATCATAACCTACTGCATTCTACTCTACTAAATGGCGCGCGTACCTTTTCCTTTTCGACTGCCTAGATTGATGTCTGCACCTCGGTTGATGTCCCGTGCTCCTGGCCGCTCCTGCTTGCTGACCATAGAGAGCTCACCGGTACCTCCCAGCCAATCACTACGGGTATTATGCTTCCCCCTTATCCCCCCGAGCCGCAAAGGGGGTACACAAGATCCAGAGATAAGACTAGATTCTCAGCTCGCCTCTAAGGCTGAGCTACCACTCCAATACAACTGAGAAATTCCCAACTCCTCACAAGCAAACAGTCAAGCCACAATATGGTAGCGTAACGTTACTCTCACCGTTTCCCTCTTTCTTCCTTCTTTTCCCCTTCTTTTATAGAAATTTGAGACCCACCTACTTTCCTAAATCATTAATAATTTAATTTTTAATGACAATCCTCTAAAAATTCTCTGTCGTCCAAGTGTCACTCATCCCCCACGTTTCTCCAAAAATTAATTTCTTTTTAATAATTAAAAGACTCATTTCGCTCACCCCCCTTTAGTCACTCCTAAAATTACTCCTAGGGTTCCTAGATCCCCTCTCATGCGTTTAATAACTTTCCTAAAATGAAGTTGCCAAAATTTAGTTCATTTTAGTAACTCCTTAATTGTTGATTCCTTTTGCTTTTTACCCTATGTTCCCTACTTTCCATTATTAAGTTTCCTTATTTCTATTATTTATTTCTCTCTTTTTATTTTTAAACCCAAAGATAAATGCGCTTATTAATCCTTTCTATATTTTTAAAATTCATTACTTTTATACTCTCACGTGTTTTTTTTTTTAACTTTATATTCCTTTTTCCCATTAACACCATGTATTTTAATTAATTTATTCCCTTTCTTCACTTTACCCCCTTTAATTTTAAGAATACTTTAATTAACACCTAGGAGGGTTTTAGTTTACGCCCTTATGTTTATTTTTTATAGGATCTTTTCTTAGGGCTTGTCAAAATTTTATCTTAGAGATGTTTTAAATTTTAGGTTTAGACTCGAACTGGGTGACAATCAATTAGGGGAGTCTTTTTGAGAATTTCTAAAGGCGTTAAGGTGGTCATCTAGGTTTTCTCATCATCATCCTCAATGCGACGTGCCCTTCAGGACGCACTACGTGCTCCAAGGGTTCCACTCGCCTTGTTTCTTTCTGTTGCGCGACGTGCCCTTCAGGATGCACCACGTGCTCCAAGGGTGCCACTCGCCAACTTGTGCTTCTTTTCTGCGACGTGCCCTTCAGGATGCACCACGTGCTCCAAGGGTGCCACTCACTGACTTGACTGATTGGTAGACATCTATAACCCCTGGAGTCAACACTTCGCCACATGAACTTGTGGGAGACTAAGGGCTCTAAGGAATAAGGCCCCCACCTTATTGCGTGCCCCTTAGAATCATCGTGAGCGACTCTCATAGTCTGCCCTCATGGCATCGTGGATCCTCTCAAACTAGGTAATCGTTAACCTACAGTTCGAGCCACGATGGGAGTGCTAGTAGGCTGTGGCAGGTTTGTTGTCAACACCTCTCCCTCAACCTCTCTGGAAATCATGTGTGGCCCCTTTACTCCATATGTGAGTCTGGTCGGCAAGCTATCGTCAGTCTGCATCATCAACCATCATGTCAGAACATGTCAGAAACATATCATCAAATCAATAAATATCATGGTAAATAAATCAACTCAAATATCACACTCCCTGACTCAATCCGGAGTCCAAGGGTTTCGTCGATGCCTCTGCATCCTCCAGGTCAAAAACCCTGCACACTCAAATAAACTGAGTCAATAGAACCTGTATATACAGTAGTAAAACATCATGTCATCTATCATAACGCATCATAATCGATTATAAATGTTTTAACATCAGAAAATTCCAGATCACTTTCGAGCAAGTGTCCTCAAATAATAGGTTTTCTCAGTGCGCCAGAGCGGGATGTTACAATTCTCCCAAAGATTTCAGCCATCCATTACTCCATTTGAAAAGAAATAAAAAGTTTACAAAAGAAATAATATAAAAAAGAGAAAGGATTAAAATCCCCCTCTCGAATTCTTAGATCCCCTATGGCTCTGATCTTTCTCATATATTTATACAATGAATGAACAGTCTGTGTGTCACTATTAATTTTCTCCACCTGAAATTTTCCTCATAAAAAGACATCAATATCCCTCAAATAGTGAATTTTTTTGGGAAAATCTCCACACAAAAGGTAAATGGGTCCATTTCGGTTCTGGGTTTTCAACCGTTTCTTCAAATTCCTCACGACTTGGCTACAATCGGTTCTGCAAAATCGTCTGTCTGATCCTGATGCCTTTCCAAATTTTATCTGTTGCTCATAAAATTATTTGTAGCAATCCAAAATTATTTTTGGATCAATAATTTTGAATGTATTTGGATAATAAAATAAATCCATGATCAGATCCGTATCAAATATTTGATAATAGAAGCCTGTGAAACAAAAAAAAACCTAAATTAATAACCTAAAAATTGTGAATAAAACAAAATCTAGAAAAAAAAAAAATGAATTTAAACTAACTATAACTTATAAACAAACATTGTTTATAATTTACTTTAAAATATGATATAGAAGCTTCAAGTTAATGGAGAAAAAATATTGATTTTAGTTTTTTACAAAATCAGACAAATGATAGATAATTCTTTTATTATTATTATTTTGAAATGAGATGCAAAATGAAAAAAGAATTTAATTAATTAATTTCACCAAATGATTTCATGAAAATGAGAAACAACCAAGATATTATTTGATGAAGTATTGAACCCATTATTCAAAATAGTCAAACTTGCTAATGAACAAAAGAAAGAAGACATAATCATAATTTAAATGAAAGTAAACAGTTGATAAAAAATAACGCTTTTGTTTAAATTGAGATTTTTATGCTTGTTTCTAAATTTTGACATATACTCTTGTAATGAATGTCTCATACTATAGTGAATGTATTAAGTTTGTCTCAAATAAATCCAAGGTATGGAACTATTTGAAAAGTTTGATTCTGTAGCTCATTATAATTATCAAGATTCCAACGGGGGGGCCCTTTAAATTTTGTAAAAAAGTTAGGGGGAGTTGTTGGGGCCCAACAGACTTCTCACCAAAGCATACATTTTGTTTGATAATGATTTTTTGTTTGACAGAATCAAACAATTGATAGGATTTCAACTCTTTATAGTAGTCCAACATGATGCAAGAATGGCTCTTTTCGTTCAACTTATTTCTACAATCATCTAGAATATGAGCCTAGGAAACACATGGAGGTGGATGAAAAAAGGCTTCTTTCCACACCATTGTTCTACTAGATTCATGTAAGGAACAAATCAATTTGAGATGCAATTGAGAAAATATTTTGCAAAATAAACCTCTTTATCCCAGAAGCGAGGAGGTAGATCTTTAGCCTACAAAATACATCTAGCCATTTTGACTAGCGTCTGATTCTTGCATTCTGCAATGCCATTTTATTGAGGCATGTGAGAAACTGACTATTGCTAGTCAATACCAGTTTGAACTAGGTATTCTTCAAAAGGTCGATTTACATACTCACCACCATTGTCTAATCTCAGACACTTGATGGGTCGACCACATTGTTTTTCAACAAAGGCTCTAAAATATTTGAACTTTTCAAAGAAAAGGTTCTTACTATTTATAAAATAGACCCAAGTGAAACAAGAGAGATCATAAATGAAATTCAAAATATACCTTGCACGTATTAGGGAATATAGATTGATGTAGTAGACATCACTATGAAAGAAACCTAGGAGGTTATGTGCTTGCCACACTTTTCCAAAGTCAAAAGGTGCATGATGATTCTTTCCAAGCACACAACCTTTACAAAATCCTTTAGGGGGTGGGGAATTTAGGTAAGAAAACAACCATGTTCTGATTTTCCATTGACTACAGACTTCGAAAATTTCGGTATCCTAGTAATTCATGCCAAGTTTGACTTCACTCATCAGTGTGAGAAACAAGAGTAATTGGTTCATTGTTGTTGGACAATTGGCTTAGGTTGATGGATAGTTGGTTTGTATTGTTGGTTGTCATTGATTTCATCCCTTGGAGAGTGATTTTTTGATATCTTAAATTGTTGTCAACCCTTAGTGATTGATGTCAACCATTGGAAAATTTTTGTAGCACAAAGGTATGGTTAAGGGACTCGATTTTGTTTGAGAAATAAAGACATGAATATAAATTATTATGTAGGTGAGACTATCATGGATTAATATTACATGTAATGTCATTTCCAGTGGTATGTGGAACATCACATAACTCCTCACGGTTAGAGAGTTATGGCCTTGTGAAGTTGGAGAACCCTGATGAGTTATCTAGAAGCCCAAAAAGGTCAAAGAAGTCAAGCTATTCTAGAAGATCCTAGAAGAAGTTGACTAGTCAAGTGGGTGAAACTAGGAGTTAATCATGGGTTGAGTGGTTGCATTAAGAAAATAACTAAAAATAAATTAGTTGCAACTAGAAGTGGAGGACTTACTATATGTGGATAAAGCGGTTGGAGTGGACAAGTTGTTAGAAGTGGGTTATCTCTAAAAGAAGGAAGTTGGGTAAAGTTAGTTAGAAGGTGACCCCTTGAGGAAACTACTTGGAGAGTATAAATAAGAGATCAAGGCTCTCCTATTAGCACCTAATGAGAACATTCAATATATATTATTTGTGAAAATTTTATTGCAAGTAATCATTTATACATATGAATTTACACAAGATTGAGGAAGTGAAAGAGGGTTGACGATGAAAGTTTCAGAATTACAGAAATACTAAAAAAACCCTAGTTTTTTAGGTGTATGCAGGATGCAGTGGAGAAGGTATAGTATGTACATGGGCTGCAGTAGATAATGGAGAGTACGTACTTGGGTTGCAGTGGAGAAGGGAGGGTATGCATGTGGGATGAAAGATAACAAGGCACATACAGTTGGGAAAAACCATGAAAGCTTGAGGAGATGAAGATCTCGGGGAACTAGAGTCTGAAAGAAATATCCTAGGAAGGTCTACAATGATCAGGTAAAATAGATCTATCTACAGGTTCAATAGGTATGTCATATTCTTATGTATAGTTGGATATTGTTGTCTCCATGAGATATGGTTATGGGATTTTGAGGATTTTCCCTAGAGAGGTTGTTGGTTGTATGACACTTATGGTATGATCTAGATATACATAAATAAAACACTTGTATGTTTGGTATTATTCATTGGTATATGATTTTGGTTTAAGTGTTGATGCATAGCTTTCATTTCTTGGTACATGGTTGAGGGTTTTCGTTGTGATGTGTTGGTGAAGTTGTTGGTGTGGTTTGAGGTTGCATATCAGTGATATTTTGATGTCTAGTCCATGCGAGGGTTATTACACTTGATCATAATTGTATACACATGTATGTCAATGACTAGAGAGACATATATGCATTTGGTTAAAGGATATATAAGAAGATGTATGCATAGATCACAACTACATGTTAGACACAATGGCAGGTTGCAAGTTAGTACAGGTTCACAGCGGTATATCTCATAGTGATAATGTGGCAGTGGTTTCATCATCTATTTGACACTTATATTTCAGGGCAACATGACAGGGCAAGGAAAGGGGGTTGTAGCCTCCTTTCGATTGGTGCCGAAGAATCAAAGAGTTGGATATTCCTTCAGGTTAGTGCCTGAGAACTAGGTAGTTGTATGCACCTTCTTATTGTAGCTGGAGAACATAGGGGGTTGTAACCTCCTTCTGGTTGTATCCATAGAATTGGGGATTTGGAGCTTCCCTCTGGTTGTAGCCTAAGAAAATAAGGGGTTGGAGACTCCTTTCAATAGGAGTTGGATAATTGGAAGTTGGTTCTTATTTGAATGTAGTTCTTGACATATAATAAAAATATTCCATGGTTTTCTCCCGCATTTGGTTTCCATGTAAATATTGGTGTATTGTGCATTGTGTGGACGTGTTTGTTATTGTTTATTATGCATTGATGAATGTTATTGTGTATGATAAAATAATATGTTGATGATGAATAGATGACTATGGTTCAATAATTTAAATGAATATAAATTGTAGTTAAAAGGATTAAAAGTGGTACATTGCTAATTACCGATTCACCCCCCCCCCCTCGCTCAGTAATCTAACAATTGGTATCAGATTAGGTTCCTTCAATAAAATAGTTTAACCACTCGAAGGAGATCATGGATCATGATAGAGTTGGGATACCATAGTTTAATAGTGAGAGATATGCAGTTTGGAGCAAGAAAATAAATACATACATACATGCATAGGGATTCAATGTTTGACAATCAATGGTGTATGGATACAAAGCACCAACTACTCCTCCAATAGACAAGGATTGAAAGAAACTTGCAAAAGACAATTCAAGAGCCAATAACAATATTCAAAATGGTGTGGGTGAATCAATATTTACTAAAATAATGCACTATGAATCCGCCAAGGAGACGTGGAACAAACTAAAGAATATCTATGAAGGAGATAGAAAATTTAAGGAAGCCAAACTTTATATATTCATAAAAAAGTTTTAACAGTGAAATATGAATAAAGAAAAAAACATAGCATCCTACTTTCTACGCATCTATGAGGTATAAACAACATCAAAGGATTGGGAGATGAGACAAAGGAACTGGTTGTTGTTAAAAAGGCACTAAGATCTTTACCAATGAGATTTGATTCAAAGACCGCAGCCTTATAAGGAAGAGTGGATCTAGATACAATGACCATGGATAAGCTACATGGGATACACACAACTTATGATATGAGGAAATAAAAAGACAATCCGGTTACTGTAACGACCGTCCTTGTTACGACAAGAACTCTGATAACAAGTGCAATTTTTTTTTGTGTGTTTAAGGTGTGTGCATGCATGTAGAAGTAACAGACACACTTGACTCTACATAGCCACTTGACGACCAACAATATGCAACCACGATGTTCATCACAAGAAGACTGAGGTCACACAATGGGTAACTGCAGGCATTAAACGACCATAGACACAAGGCGCACAACGCAAACATTTAACGGCATACTGGGTTATGCACAGTATGAACACAGAGGGAAGGATCAATAGTAGTAGATATTACCATTCTTGCACAAGAAAGCAGGGCGTTTAATCTTAGTTCTCTGCTCCGGAGAGAGAGAAGGTCAGATAGGCTCCTGGCCAGCTGCTCAGGCAGAAACTAGTAATCTCCGTCAGGTGTGTCGCAAGAGTGGAAACCCTTCCTTTAAAGGGCCTGAGAATCTTGATATGGCACTGGATTCCTTCACAAAAATAAACACCACACAGACTTCTATACTAAGGCTACAAGGGGTGTTTACCTCCCGCCCGCACAAGCAGTCCAAGCAATGAAATGATTACAACCAAGTACAATAAGGGTTAAGGAACGATAGTCCTCATAGGAAAGCGTAAGCTAAATACAACCTCATCAACTACCCCACCAGTAAACCTGGTTAAAGGTCCCTTTCTAAGATCTAAATGGACGCTAAATAACGATCACTGAACCGTGCTAAGTTTATTGTAGTTTTACATCCTGATGGCAGGTCATAAATCAATTTGCCAAATGCAACTTTATGTTAGTATTGAAGTAAATTACAAACTCAATTAGTCAACATGTAAACTTTAATTTAGCATTTAGAATCGGTCTACATTAAGGGTTGAACTAGTTAAAAGAAAGATACTAGGTCATGATAACTTAAACAACCCATCTTTAATACATGCATAAAAAGAATAAATCCCTTATCTAGATAAATAACTAAAGGAATAAATCCCTTCATTAAATGAATTGGTAAAATAATAAATCCTTCCTTAAATGGATAAATAAAAGAATACCTCAATTATAGGAGTCTATGGGGGGGTTGAACCCTCAACCTCCTATAAACTTACACAAACCTCCTTTTCCATTGCACCACACTATTTGAATTGGTAAAAGAATAAATCCCTTCTTAAATGGATAAATAAAAGAATACCTCCTTTCTTAAATAATTATTTAAAAGAATAAAACCTTCTTAAAGGATTAAATAAAAGAATACCTCCTTCCTTCAAATGAGATAAAGATGCATAACAAATTCCTTCCATTATACTTCATTACATTCCATCATGAGATGATTCCTACAATAAAGTTACCTTACATTCATTATGATACAATGTAATAACATTACAATAACATAGTGCGAGAACATATCCTTACATTACACTTAAAATAATATAAAGTAATAACATAACAACAACATTGCTTTACAGTCGTTACAATTACCTTACCATAACATTACATCTCATTCATTCCGATAACATTTACATGAATTCATTATAAGATGATTCATTATAATATAGGGTCCAGATTTTATGGAAACAGAACTCTTTCATTCTAGTATTATCGAGCCAAATAGCTGTGATGTAACCTAAACAGAACTAATCCGGTAAATGCCAAACCGTGCTTCATTCAAAAACTGTGTTGGAGTCCAGTTGATGTCGCTATCAACATTCTAATTTGGGCGGTTACATTAATATTTCGGAAGCCCCAAAGCTTTGGAAAGGGCATTCTAAAATCGATAATATTATCAATTATTCCAGTACCATGACATGGCATAAGCAATAAAAGCTTGAGGGTTTGGCGGCTAGTCCACCTTGCCCATTAAGGAATAAAATTCGGCAACCAAGTAAATAACGTATCTAGTGATGACTGTAATAAAATAATAATAAAAGAACTTTGTTTTTCTGTTGTTGCTGGCTACCACAAATTAATCAGTTAAACTAGGAATCACGCTGACACCTCATTTAAAGAAATGCAGCGTTTGAGAGGGGCGACCTAGAGATAGCAAGCTGTCTACCGGTGACAATGAGGAACAGCTATAGGTGAGCGTTCCGAAATCCTGATGTAACGTTAAGGAACGAGGGCGTTAATGGTCACTCAGCCATTAACTTTTATACCCAAGCAAAGGTTGACAGTCCTCCCAGGTGAGGCGCGCAGAAATCAAGCCATGCAGGAAATTTTGTTTTTCCAGAATGCGTGTAATAAGAATCAATAAACACAACAGTCACGCCAATCAATCGGCGACCCAATAATCAATCAAGAATCAACCGGCAGAGGGCCAGGAAGGAACTAGGGTAAGGGACGCGCGACTCAGGATAGTCGTCGATGCCTATTCACTGCTGGTTACTGCCAGGCATCTAACCATAACCGTTTCTGAATAACTAAGGAAAGGCTGGGTAAACCTCCCCAACCATGGAGGGACAGGTCGAACTGTTAAATGGAAAATGAAAACGCAGAAACCAACGGAAGGCACAACGATGAATTAATTATTTGGGTAGAAATTACAGGCATAGGAGAGTAACCGCCTAGAAAAAGTAACGCAGACAGGAATTGTTGCAAATTTTTCAATCATTATAGCGTAGCCATTCCCTGATCTATCAAAAAAACTAAAATGGTCGCAGCATAGGGTATTATGGCATTAATCAATTTACAACTGTAAGGGATTTCGCTTAAAACCCTGGAGGTAATACTCGGTAAATTATGCGGTAAAAGTAAATTTAAGAGGGTTAACTCGTTCAGGCTGGGTGTTACACTCTGTCAACGGATCAACTCCACTCTCACTCAATGGGCATTCAGACCATAGTAAGTAATCTCTGTTAGCGCCAAACTAATCATCAATACTATACACAGAAACATGGGTATGCCAAGGTTTTATCGATAAGCCCTTTCGTAGCTGATCCATTGTATTCTTACACGAAACCTATGAATTATAAACTTGTACATAAATGCATCAAATAATACCGGTCACTTGAGAGATTAAATACAACCAACAGTTACGGCAATTTTATTTAGAATTGCTAAATAAATGATTAAAACAGTCGATCAATCCATTGCATCCTCTATTTAGATCCCAACATAGTCATAAAGCACTCTATTATACTAAAATAGAAACCATATCATTGCCTTGTCGCTTGCCTCAAATGACTCCCGCGCTTCGTGCCGCTCCTACTCCGCGCCACACTCCCGCTCGCCGACCATAGAGACTACACCGGTACCTCCCAGCCAAATGCTAGGGGTACTCTGCTTCCCCCTCAGCCCCCTGAGCTGCAAAGGGGCCACACATAGTCCAGATAGTATACCTAGCTTCCCAGCTTGCCTCCAAGGCTAAGCTACCACTCTAATCTCAGCTGAGAAAATCCCAACTCCTCACAAGCAATCAGTCCAGTCCAAATTCGGCAGCATAACAATACCTAATAGCCATCCCCTTTTTTCCCTCCATCCCCCTTTCTTTTATCAAGACTCTTCCACCCCCTTGCCCTAAATCATATTTAATTTAAGTTTTAATGAAAAACCCTAAAAAATTCTCTGTCTCACAAGTGTCACTCATCCCCCACGTTTCTGCCAAAATTATTTTCTCCCTTTTTATTTATTTTTTTATTTTTTAAAAGGCTCACTTCCCCTATTTTATTATTCCCTCTCTTTCTTTTTTTTTAAATCCAAAAAGGTAATGCGCCAATGCATCTTTTCACTTTATTTTTAAAATCATAACTCTTTATACTCCCACAAGTTAACTAATTAAATCCTTCTTTTCAAATTTACAACCACAGATTTGAATTAATTTCTTAGTCTCTTTATTTTACCCTACACACTTTATGAAGACTCAAATCATAGCTTAAGTGGGTTTTTTTTTT
>ML789492.1:930984-953523 GCA_009831015.1 Picea engelmannii | reverse complement strand
AATTATCATGCTTATTACTGGGGAATGAGGAATGGCCTTATGTATGCAATTAAGGAAGGAATTACTTTATGAATTCAATTAAAGAAGGAATTTCTTTATGTATTTAATTAAGGAAGGAAACTCCTTGTATTAGGTGGAGGTTGTAAATCATAGGGGTAATGAATATTTAATGTATAGTCTTGAATTATGTTTTTTTTTTTTTTAAGGTTAGACAAAAATTTTAACCCTAGAAAAGTTTTTGACTTAGGACTCAAATTCTGACTGGCGACACTTGGTTAGGGGAATTGTTTAAGGATTTATTAAGGTGTTAAATTCTTAGGGATGATTAGGTTTGTTTCCTTCATCGACATCAATGCGACGTGCCCTTCAAGACGCACCAGGTGCTCCAAGGGTGCCACTCACCTCGTTTGTTTCCTTTGTGTGACGTGCCCTTCAGGATGCACCACATGCTCCAAGGGTGCCACTCGCTTCTTGTGTTTATTTTGTGCAACGTGCCCTTCAGGATGCACTACGTGCTCCAAGGGTGCCACTCACCAACTGCATTGATTGGTAGACATCTATAACCCCTGGAGTCAACACTCCACCAGGTGAACTTGTGGGAGACTAAGGGCTCTAAGGAATAATGCCCCCGCCTTATTGCGCGCCCCTTAGAATCATCGTGAGTGACTGTCGCAGTCTTCCCTCATGACATCGTGGATCCTCTCACACTAGGTAATCTTTAACCTACAATTCGAGCCACAACAGGAGTTCTAGTAGGCGGTGGCAGGGCTGCTGTCCACCCCTCTCCCTCAACCTCTTTGGTAATTGTGTGTGGCCCCTTTACTCCATATGTGAGTCTGGTTGGCAAGCTATCATCAGCCTGCATCATCAACAATCGGGTCAGAACATGTCAACATCATATCATCAGATCAAAGAAATATCACAGTAAATAAATCAACCCAAATAGCACACTCCCTGACTCAATCCAGAGTCCAAGGGGGTTCCATCGATGCCTCTGCATCCTCAAGGTCCGAAACCCTGCACACTCAATGAAACTGAGTCAGCAACACTTGTCTACATCAAAGTAGTAAATACATCATGTCATCTATCATAACGCATCATAATCAAGGATAAATAGTTTAACATCATAAAAGTCCAGATCACTTGCGGGCAAGTGTCCTCAAAGAATAAGTTTTCTCAGTGCGCCAGAGTGGGACGTTACAGTTACATAGGAAATTCCATTCAAAGAATCTAAGAAGACAAATAAAAGTAACAAGAAACAATCAAAGTCAATTCTCAAGCAAAATCCAAATTCATAATGTAGCTGCAGTGATGATTCAGAAGAAGATGAAGAAATGGAAAACTTTGTAAGAAAGTTGCAAAAGGGAATAGGTAAATATTAAGGTAACATTTTTTTGAAATTTTTTAATTGTGGTAGAATTGGTCATTTTGAAAATAATTTTCCTTATGCCAGAAATTCAAATAGTGATGAAGAGCAAGATCCCAATAAAGAAAAGAGATAGCAAAAGGGAAACTAGAAAACCAAAAATAAATCCTTCAAGAAAAATCTATACTCAAGAAAAGATAGCTCCTCATCTGGTGAAGATGATGAAACTGATAGTGATTCAGAAAAGGTACTATTCATGGCTAAGAAAAATCGAACAAGAAACACTGGTAGTTCAAAAGAAGAAGGAGAAGTAGATCTCAGAGAAGAATTAATTAGTGCCTTAGAAGATCGAAGGAATGAAAGAAAGAAAAACAATTCACTCAAGAAATAGATAAAATTAAAAGAAATCGAGAAGATCAACTCAGAGGAGGTCAAGCAGATAATTATGAAGCTAAAAGTTCAGGTTGAGGAAAATAGAAGGTTTGAAGAAACACCGATAAGCCAACTAGCAAAGAAGGAGAAGATGATTGAAAGGTTGGAAGCAGAAGCAATCACTCTAAGAAAATATCTTTAGAATACGAACATGCATCAAGATAGCACCAATACATTGGATAATATCATCAACAATCAACAACCATACTATGACAAGTCTAGACTAGGATAAAACCAAATGCAGACTGAGAAAGGTTCAATCTCCATGATGAAAGCAATAGAACAAAAGAGTTATGCAGAAGTTCTCAAAGGAAGGAATCATGGTCAACATGAATCAGAAATAAATGAATACAAAAGACCTTCTACATTCAAGCAACAAGGAAGCATAAATCATTACAACCAAAGAGAAGATCTTGATAACACAAGGTAGAATTATAGAAACACTACACTATAAGGAAATTCATTCACTCTCAGGTATGTAAATTTATTTTATGGTCATTTTTTTATTGTACTAACTTTGGACACGAGGTTGCATATTGCAGGGCTTATGAAAGAAATAATCAGGCAATAAATGTTTATGTGGCCCCACAAAATATTGAATGTTACAAATTCCACAACTATGTACACACAACTCGAAATTTCAGAAGCATGATAAGGCCTCCCATGGAACAAAATATTGATGTGGGAGATGAGAAGGTTTGGAGAAGAAGTGAAAAAAAAGAGGAGAATATAAATGAAGAACAGGTCCAAGGAATTGTACTTTCAGGAGTTACAACAACACAAGAACATGATGACTTTACAGGTAAAGAGGAAAGTTTCGAAAGTTAAGTGGAGGATGAAGAAGACATCAACAATCAAAATGATGACATAATTTAGAAAGGGAAAGAAAGGGAATATGTATCTATAGATGAAGAGGAATATGACTCGGAATCAAAACGAGTATTGTTATGATCCATTCAACTTGGATACTCCCAGGTAATTTGAATATTATATAGGGGGAATCAATGTAGTAGCTTCTACAGATTAGAGAACCATCCTTCGAGCATATTACAGAGTTTGAGAAGACAAATTCATAGCAGTTAGTTAGAAGAAGTACACTATAACAAATTAATCGATTGCAATAGTGAAGAATTCAACATTGTGTCCAATTTAGTAGCAAATTCTTGGACATTATTGAAATATATGGATTCGCATATTTGGATGGATATATGACAATAGATGAGAGAATGTATTCATAGATTGGGTTCATGGATTTATCAGAGAGTGTTTCAGAAAGTGGTTCAAAGATAAAGGAACATTATCATAATGGATGATATTGATACAATAATATTTGGATTCTTATTCTTGAATGATTTTCATATATGTTAGTTGATTACACAAGGAAGCACCAATGGAAAATAACTCCAAAAGGATATAGGTACATGAAAACATGGGAGAAATACCCACAAGGGAAGACATTCCTTTTCCCATGATTGGTTAGAGAAGGTTCAGTGTCAGGAGGAGACATATTGACAAGGGGAATTAATCCTTTCTCAAAGGGAGAGAGAGAGTAATCAGAGGCATGAAGACATGGGGACAATCCCCAAATGGAGATACCCTTTTCCATTAATGTCAAAGAGGGAGAGATATAAACATTGATGAGGAGAAATGATAGTGTTTCCATGACTAATTGTTTCCATCAATGTTGGTGTTTCCATTAATGCCAAAGAGGGATATTGTTTAACAATTGGATTAGGTTGATGGAAATTTGATTTGTATTGTTGGTTTTAATTGATGTCAACCCTTGGAGAGTGATATTGTGATTTTTTAAATTGATGTCAACCCTTGGAGAATTCTAGTAGCACAAAGGTATGGGTAAGGGACCCAGTATTGTTTGAGAAATAAAGACATGATGGTCAATGATTATGTAAGTGAGACTATCATGGATGGATAGTACATGTCATGCCATTTCTGGTGGTATGTGTAACATCACATAAATCCTCATGGTTAGAGAGTTATGGTATTTTGAAGTTTGAGAACCCTCATGACTTATCTACAAGCCCCAAGAAGGTCAAGGAACTCAAATTATTCTAGAAGCTCCTAGAATAACTTGACTAGTCAAGTGGGTGAAACTAGGATTTAATCATGGGTTGAGTGGTTGCATTAAGAAAATAATTAAAAATAAATTAGTTGCAATTAGAAGTGGAGAACTTACTATTTATGGATAAAGTGGTTGTGAGTGGACAACTTGTTAGAAGTGGGTTATCCCTAAAAGAAGGAAGTTGGGTAATGTTAGTTAGAAGGTAACCCTTTGAGGAAACTACTTGTAGAGTATAAATAAGAGAGAAAGGGTCCCCTATTATCACCAAATCAGAACATTGAATATCTATTATTTGTGAAAATTGTATTGCAGGTTCTCATTAATACATATAAAGTTACACAAGATTGAGGAAGTGAAAGAGGGTTGACAATGAAAGTTTCAGAATTGCAAAAATACTGAAAAAAACCCTAGTTTTTTAGGTGTACATAGGCTGCAGTGGAGAAGGGAGAGGACATATGTGGGATTTAGTAGATAAGGGAGAGTGCGTACTCGGGATGCAGTGGAGAAGGAAAAGTACATATGTGGGATGAAGGAGAACATGGTGCATACAGTTGGGAAAATCCATGAAAGCTTAAGGAGATGAAGATGCAAGGGAACTAGATTCTGAAGGCAAGATCCTAGGAAGGTCTACAGTGATCAAGTGCAACAAACATATCTATAAGTTCAAAATGTATGTCATATTCTTATGTGTAGTTGGATATTGTTTTCTCCATGAGATATGGCTATGGGAGTTTGATGATTTTCCCAAGAAAGGTTGTTGATAGTATAACACTTATGGTATAAGCTAGATCTATAGAAATACAACACTGGTATGTTTGATATTATTCATTGGTATATATTTTTGGTTTAAGTGTTGAGGCATATCTTGCATTTCTTGGTATATGGTTGAGGGTTTTGGTTGTGATGTGTTGGTGAAGTTGTTGGTGTGGTTTGAGCTTGCATATCAGTGAGATTTTGATGTCTATTCTATTAGAGGGTTATTACACTTGATCATAATTGTATACACATGTATGGCACATGAATAGAGAGACATAGATGCATTTGGTTAAAGGATATATATGAAGATGTATGCATAGAGCATAGATATAGGTTGGATATAGTAATAGGTTGCAGGTTGATGTGACATAGGTAGCAAAGGGTCATAGTTTCAGAAATGTGAAAACCATAACTCTGAGAAGGTGTATGCACACTACAGTATATAAAGGCCGTCTACATATGCTTGTTGCAGTATATAAAGGGAGTGTACATACGCGAGATGTAGAACAGAAAGGTCATGTACCTGTTGGTTTTGTTGGTCTAGGCTGAGTAAAGGTACAAGTTGGTTACAGGTTATAGGTACATGTTGGTTACAGGTTACAGGAACATGTTGGTTACATGTTGTTTGCATAGGTTGGTACAGGTTCATAATGGTATATCTAAGAGTGACAGTGTGCAATGGTTTCATCATATATTTGACACTTATATTTTAGGGTGGAAGGATGG
Source organism: Picea engelmannii (assembly GCA_009831015.1). Classification (NCBI taxonomy): domain Eukaryota; kingdom Viridiplantae; phylum Streptophyta; class Pinopsida; order Pinales; family Pinaceae; genus Picea; species Picea engelmannii. The sequence goes on along the minus strand of ML789492.1, from coordinate 948,163 downwards.
GGAAATGAAAGGGCCTTGTAGCATCCTTCCGATTGGTGCTAGAGAATTAGGGAGTTGGTGTTGATTAATTGGGTTGATTGTCATTGATGTCAACCCTTGAAGAAATTACGGTAGAACAAATGTTTGTGTAATGGACCCAAGTTTGTTTGATGGATAATGGTATGATTTTTGATATATTTGTGGGAAATACTATTCTATATGGATATTACATGTCATGCCATTTCCAATGGTATGTGGAACGTCACATAACTGCTCATGGTTAGAGAGTTATGGCCATGTGAAGTTGGAGAACCATCATGAGTCATATAGAAGCCCCAAAAGGTCAAAGTAGTCAAAGTGGTTGCAAAGAAGAAATTATTTAAATAATAGAGTGAAATGATGAGTGTACTATAAGTCAAAGTGGATACAAATAAATTATTTAAATAATCAAGTTAATGGAGAAATTACTAAGCGGAAAAGTGGTTAGGAGAGGGTTAGCCCTAAAATAAGGAAAGCGAGTTAAGATTGTTAGAAGGTAGTTTAAATAATAAAGTGAAGTGATGAGTGTACTATAAGTCGAAGTGGATACAAAATAAATTATTTAAATAATAAATTTAAAGGATAAAATACTAAGTGGACAAGTGGTTAGAAGTGGGTTAGCCCTAAAATAAGGAAAGTGGGTTAAGATGGTTAGAAGGCAACCCCTTGAGGAACCTAAATGAAAGTATAAATAAGAGGAAAGGGTCTCTCATTTTTAATCACACTTGAGCATATTGAATATCTACAAGTGAATGAGGTAACCAAAGGATATCTAAGCCAAATTTCATAGGGAAGGTAAAGTAAAGAAGACCGAAATTCAAGGGAGGATAAAAAAATTTGATGATGCTTTCTAAGGTGGTTCGGGTAAAAACGTCAAAACTTCTTCATAACAGATCCAAATTAACTAAGAAAAAATATATTAGTTAGAGTACAATATGTATTACTCTATGTACCATTTTCATATCCATACAAAAATTATTCCGTGCGGGGCACACTCTACAAGTTCGCTCTCTAGAATAAGCCAAAATTCAACAAGGTACGCCATTTGTACTATAACTCCTTTTCTGAGAGGTTCCAATTAATGAAACCTGTAGGAATTGCATTAAGACACTAAAGAACATTGTGTCCTATTTTTATATCTTTATTCATTACATGTACATAGTTATGATTATTTTAAGTTAGGGTTGGTGACTAATCCAAAATTAGTCATGTGAGACTAAAGTAAAGTTTGATGAAAATGCTAGTCTCTTGTTGTTAAAGTTAAGGAAGGTTTAGAGGTATGTGATCATATACACTAGGTCTATTATAGAGTTACAAAACAGACTTGGATGATGAAACTGATGAGGTAGTTTGGTTGAGGTACAAGTTGGGTACATGGTTGAGAAAAGTAGTTGATGAGTTGGCACATACATGAGGTGTATAGTTGATGATGTTGGTATATCTTGATGTGTCATCATTTATGTGTATTTGATGCATGATTGGTACATATTTTGTGCATGGTTGATGCATGCATTGATGGTACATGTTGAGGTATAGGTTGGTGCATGGTTGATGCACTTTTTTATGGTACAGGTTGATTACAGGTTGTTTGGATACGGTATTGTGACATGTTATTTGTACAAGTTTTATGCATGGTTGATGAATTTGTTTATGGTATAGGTTGAGGTAAATGTTGATGTATGGTACATGTTGTCACATGTTATTGGTATAGGTTGTTACAGGTTGATTACAGGTTGATTGGTATAGGTTTATAGAAGTATATCTCACAGTGATAGTGTGGCAATGGTTCTGTCATTCTACTTCTATGTCAGGGCGGTTGGACGGGGAAACGATAGGTGGTTGTAGCCACCTTCTGCTTGTATCTGGAGAACATAGGGGTTTGTAGCATCCTTTTGGTTGTAGTCATAGAATTGGGGAGCTGGATATTCCCTCAGGTTGTAGATTGAGAAACTAGGGGGTTGTAGCCTCATTCTGGTTGTAGACAGAGAATTGGGGAGTCGAAGATTCCTTTAGGTTGTAGCCTAATAAACTAGGGGGTTGGATCCTTCTTCCATTTGTAGCTACAAAACAAAGGAAGTTGGTTCTTCCAATGAATGTAATTATTAAATAGATATAAGAAAAAACATTCTGTGGTTTTCTCCCACTTTGGATTTCCACGTAAAAACATTGATGTACTATGTATGTGTATGATTTCTCATTTGTTCATTGTTTATTTGCTCTGCAACTATTGGATGATAATTCTGCATTGATATAACACTTGAATTTTGTGGTTAAAAATGGTAATTTCTCTATTATTGATTCACCTCCCCTCTCGGTAATCCAATAATTGGTATTAGAGCCAGTTCCTTCAAGAATCAGTTTAACCACTAAAAGGTAGATCATGGAGAGAAACAACATGTATAAACATAAAATACCACATTTTGATGGAAAAAAGTATGCATTATGGAGCAGAAGAATGAAAACATATATACAAGCACAAGGATTTGAAATTTGGAAATCTATAGTAGATGGATACAAAGAACCAACAGTTCTACCAACAAGTGAACGATCAATAAAACTTGGTCAAAATAATTCCAAATCCACAAATGCAATTGTGAATGGTCTTGGTGAATTAGTATACACCAAAGTTATGCATTGTAAATACACTAAAGATATTTGGGACAAACTTCAAAATATTTATGAAGGAAATTCATAATTCAAAGAAACAAAGATTCAAACTTACAAAGGTCAGTTCAAACAACTAAATATGAAGGAAGATGAGAATATTTCAACTTAATTTTTTCGAGTCGATGAAACAGTAAATGCAATCATAGGATTGGGAGAAGAAATTGAAGAATCTATAATTGTTCAAAAGGTACTAATATCTCTTCCTATGAGATTTGATCATAAAATATCAACACTAGAAGAAAGCGCAGATCTAAAATCAATAAGCATGGATGAACTACATGTAATCTTCATAGCATATGAAATGAGAACTGAATAGGAAAATACAAATATAAAATAAGCAGCTTTCAAATAATCCAAAAAATCAAAGAAAAAGGGAAAGAAAACATAAAAAGAACATAGCAGCAGTAGTGACATCTCGGAAGATGATGAAGAAATGGCCAATTTTTTCAAGAGATTGAATAAGGGAACCAATGATAGATATATAGGTAAGATTCCATTGATTTTTTTCAATTGTGATGGTATTGGTCATTTTGATAACAAATGTCTTTATAAGAAAAATAAGGGGAATGATGAAGATTACTCAAATAACAAACAAACATATAAAGGAAAAAGAAACCACAAAGAAAGTTTTCAAGAAAATATTATGCACCAAAGAAGACATGTCGTCATCAGATGAATGTGAAGTCAGTGACAGTGAGACAGGAAGAGTTCTATTCATGGTAGTGGAATAATTTGATAAAGAAGACACCGAAGAAGAATATGAAGAGACAAAAGTTGAGTACCGAGAAGAATTGTTGACTACCATAGAAGTTATAAGAAGAGAAAAGAGGAAAAACAAGAAGCTACAAGAAGAAATAGACAAGAAGGAAGACACTCAAGAACTAGAGAAGATCATCACAGAATTGAAGGTTCAAATAGAAGAATATAAAAGAATTGAAGAAGCACTCAAAGAACAGTTACAAGAAAGAGACAAGATCATTGGAAATTTGGAAGTAGAGATTGTCACATTGAGAAAGGATCTTCAAAAGAAAAATATGCAGAACAACTCAAAATTTTTGGATGACATTATCAATAGTCAAAGGCCTAATCATGAAAAGTATGTGCTTGGATACAATCATACAGAAAAGGGATAAGGCTCCAAAGCAACAGAACAAGAAACATATCAAAAAAGTTATGTAGAAACAATCAAAGGGGATATGAAGACCTACAAGGAACATTATAGGGACACTCCTCCATCGAGAAGATTCATATTTCAGAATCAATGTTAGACAAAAAAATAGGCCTCAGGAAGAAGAAGGATTCATAAGAGTAACTCCTTTCATAAGATGTTCAAATCCCAGGTATCAAACTATCTTTTGGGGTTTATGTTATGCATGCAATAATTTTGGACATAAAGCTGTAAATTGCATAGCTAAAGAAAGAACATAAACAACTTTGAAATTCATACACAAAATGGTTATCCAAGAAGGCCTAGTGAAACACAAAGAAGAAGCTACAACTGGTTTAAATCATTGAGCACTGAAGTGGAATGCTACAAGTGAAATAACTTTGGAGACATGGACAAATATTGTAGAATGAAAGTTCCTCCTACAAAAACACAACAAAACAACAACAGTCACAGACAAGAGCCTCAGAAGAGAACATGGATAAGAAATCAGAATCAATATAGTGATGAATAATTCACACTCGCTCTACAAGCTAAGCAGAAGAAGCGTGGTTGGTATGTTGACAGTGGATGTTCAAAACACGAAGAACAAGTGAACAAAGACCAGGTCCCAGAGATCACAATATTGGAGATAAAACGAGATGAAGAAAATTGTATAAAGAAAAGGAAAAATGTCAGATACAAAAAGATTTGGAAAATAACTGAAAGAAAAGAAGGACAAGTAAATAAGGAATAAGTTCAAGAGATTGTACTTTTAGGAACTGTAGTGAAAGATGAATCCACAGACAAAAAGAAAGAATTCATAGCTCAGAGAGATGATGAATCTACTAATGAAGATGATAACAAATACACTTCAGAGCATGAATTGTTATGAGCCATCCATCTTAGAGACTCCCAGATAATATGAATAATAGACAGGGGGAGTCTATGAGGTATATGAGACAAAACAGAGAACCATCCTTTCAGAAAATTGCATAATTTGAGTAGACAGATTCAGTTCATTCAATTAGCATAAGTACAATATGATATATTAATCAGTTGTAGTAGTACTTCATGATAGTACGGTGAAATATGAGTCAAAATTATGGACAATTGTGTAGCAGAGTCTTGAACAATATGGATAGATATGGACGTGAAATCATCTTTTTTGAATGGGGAAATTGAAGAAGAAGTCTACATTGAACAACTAGCTCCTAGAGCATGGTACTCTAGACTGGATAAATATCTAAAGTAGGTAGGGTTCAGAAAAGGAAGTGAAGACAACAACCTCTACATCAAGGTAACTCGAGATGGTATTTTATTAATTGAAGTTTATATTGATGATATTATTTTTGGAAGTATTGATGATAGGTTAAGACAGAAATTTGCAAAGGATATGCAGAATGAATTTGGAATGTCATTACTTGAAGAACTATCCTTCTTTCTGGGTTTTCAGATACATCAAAGAAATGGAGAAATTTTTATTTCTCAAACTAAGTATATCAAAGAAATGATAAAGAGGTTCAGAATGGAAGATTGAAAACCAATCACCACTCCTATGCAAACCAGTTGCAAGTTGAGAAAATATGATGATTCAAAGTCTATAGACCAAAGGAAATACAGGTCAATGATTGGTAGCTTACTATATGTGATAGCATCCAGACCAGATGTAATGCAGGAAGTTGGACATGTGGCACGATTTCAAGCAACACGAAAGGAATCACATGTATTAGCAGTGAAGAGGATTTTCATATATCTCAAAGGAACATAAGAGTTTGGATTATGGTATCCAAAAGGAAAGTATCTATCACTTATTGCCTACATAGATGCAAATTGGGCTGGTTGCATTGATGACAGAAGAAGCACCAATGGATCAACGTTCTACTTGGGTGAGTGTTTAGTATCTTGGATAAGAAGGAAACATTCATCGATATCTTTATCTACAGTTGAAGGAGAGTATATTGTAGCAGCGGGATGTTGTACTCAGGTTATATGGATGAAACAAACTTTGACAGATATATAGGTTGAGTATGATGAGCCCATTCCAATCTATTGTGATAATACAAGAACCATCAATATCTCAAATAACCTGGTGATAAATCACTTCCAATAAATTATCACTTTCTATAGGAACAAGTTGTAGAGAAGAACATCTGAGTTGAATATGTTGGCACAAAAGAACAAGCGACAAACCTATTTACAAAACCGCTTCCAAGGGAACCCTTTGAGTATCTTCGCCAGAGACTCAAAGTAATTTCTACTCCAAAATTAATGCTATTTAATGCTTATCTTATATGTCTTATATTTACACAAGGAAGCACCATAAAGAGGAAAATTCAGGTTGGAAGATCAGTTTTAGGAAGAGTTCAGTCAAGGGAAGCAACACCAAATGGAAATATACCTTTTACATTGATGACAAAGGTAGAGAGATTTATCAGATGCAAAGGTAAATTCTTGGAGAAAGAGCACATAGGCATGGTTCCAGGGGGAACGATGGTCACAGGGGGATCATGAGTGATATGACTTCGATATTGCATTACAGTGTTTCCATCAATGCCAAAGGGGGATATTGTTAATTAATTGGGTTGTTTGTCATTGATGTCAACCCTTGAAGAAAGTTTGTTAGAAAATTATGGTAGCAAAAAGGTTTGGGTAATGGAACCAAGTTTGTTTGAAAGATAATGGTATGAGTTTTGATATATTTGTAGTAAATACTATTCTACATGGATAATACATGTCATGCAATTTCCATTGGTATGTGTAACGTCACATAACACTTCATGGTTAGAGAGTTATGACCATGTGAAGTTGGAGAACCCTCATGAGTCATATAGAAGCCCCAAAAGGTCAAAGTATTCAAAGTGGTTGAAAAGAAGAAATTATTTAAATAATAAAATGAAGTGATCAATGTACTATAAGTCAAAGTGGATACAAAATAAATTATTTAAATAATCAAGTTAATGGAGAAATTACTATGTGGACAAGTGGTTAGAAGTGGGTTAGCCCTAAAATAAGGAAAGTGGGTTAAGATGGTTAGGAGGTAATTTAAATAATAAAGTGAAGTGATGAGTGTACTATAAGTCAAAGTGGATACAAAAGAAATTATTTAAATAATAAAGTTAAAGGATAAATTACTAAGTGGACAAGTGGTTAGAAGTGTGTTAGCCCTAAAATAAGGAAAGTGGGTTAAGATGGTTAGAAGGTAACCCCTTGAGGAAGCTACATGAAAGTATAAATAAGAGGAAAGGATCTCTCATTTTTAATCACACTTGAGAATATTGAATATCTACAAGTGACTGAGGTAACCAAAGGATATCTAAGCTGAATTTCAGAGGGAAGGTGAAGTAAAGAATGCCAAAATTAAAGGGAGGATAAATTATTTTGATGATGCTTTGTAAGTTGTTTCAGGTAAAAACGTTATAACTTATTCATAACAGATCCAAATTTAGCAAAGACCAATTGTACTAGTTATATTACAGTCTATAGTATTTTGTGTGCCATTTCCAGATCCATACAACAAGAATTCCATGGAGGGCAGACTCTACAAGTTCTCTCTCTAGAATAAGCTAGAATTCAACAAGGTATGCCATTTTTGCTATAACTCCTTTTCTGAGAATGTTCCAAGTAGTGAAACCTAGATGAATTGCATAAAAGACAATGAAGAAAATTGTGTACTATTTTCAGATTTGTATTCATTACAGGTACATAGTTATGATTATTTGAAGTTAGGGTTGTTGACTAATCCAAAATTAGTCATGCGAGACTAAAGTAAAGTTTGATGAAAATGCTAGTCTCTTGTTGTTAAAGTTAAGGAAGGTTTGTAGGTATGTGATCATATACACGAGGTCTATTAGAGAGTTACAAATCAGATTTGGATGATGAAATTGATGAGGGCTTTTGGTTGAGGTACATGTTGGGCGCATAGCCGAGATAAGTAGTTGATGAGTTGGCACATACATGAGGTGTATAGTTGATGATGTTGGTACATCTTGATGAGTCATAGTTTATGTGTATTTTATGCATGATTGGTACATATTAGGTGCATGGTTGATTCACTCGCTGATGGTATGGGTTGAGGTACAGGTTGGTGCATGGTTGATGTACTTGTTTATGTTACAGGTTGATTACTAGTTGTTTGGACAAAGTATTGTGACAGGTTATTTCTATAGGTTTGGTGCATGGTTGATACATTTGTTTATGGTATAGGTTGAGGTACAACTTGATGTATGGTACATGTCATTACAGGTTATTGGTACATGTTGTTATAGGTTTATTACAGATTGATTGGTACATGTTTATAGCAGTATATATCACAGTGATAGTGTGACAGTGGTTCCATCATTCTACTTCTAAGTTAGGGTGGTTGGACGAGGAAAGGACAGGTGGTTGTTTCCACTTTCGGGTTGTATATGAAGAACATAGGGGGTTTTAGCCTCCTTCTGGTTGTAGAAAGAGAATTGGGGAGTTGGAGCTTTTCTTAGGTTGTAGCCTGAGAAAATAGGGGGTTGTATCCTCCTTCTAGTTGTAGCTAGAGAATTAGGGAGTTGGATCTTCCTTTAGGTTGTAGCTTGAGAAACTAGGGGGTTGGACCCTCCTTCCAGTTGTAGCTGGGAAAGAAAGGAATTTGGTGCCTCCAATGAATGTAATTCTTAAAGACATATAAGAAAAAACATTATGTGGTTTTCTCCCACTTTGGGTTTCCACGTAAAAACATTGATGTATTGTTTATGTATATGATTGCTCATTTTTTCATTGTTTATTTAGTCTGCAACTATTTTATGATAATGCTACTTTGATATAACACTTTCATTTTCCGGTTAAAAAGGATAATTTCTCTATTATTGATTGACCCCCCTCTCAGTAATCCAACAGTTGAATCTTCCTTTAGGTTGGTTCTTGAGAACTAGGTGGTTCTATCCACCTTCTTGTTGTAGCCAGAGAACACAGGGGGTTGTAGCCTCCTTCTGGTTTTAGCCAGAGAATTATGGAGTTGGATCTTCCCTCAGGTTGTAGCCTGAGAAACTAGGGGGTTGGAGCCTCCTTCTTGTTGGAGATGGAGAATTGGAAGTTTGGTCTTGAATGTAATTATTGACATATAATAAAATCATTCGATGGTTTTCTCCCTCATTGGGTTTCCATGTAAATATTAGTGTACTGTGCATTGTGTGGATGTATTTGTTATTGTTTATTATTCACTAATGAATGTTAATGTGTATTATACAATAATATTTTAATGATGAATAGACGAACATGGTTGAATAAGTTAAAGGAATATAAATTGTGGTTAAAAGGATTAAAAGAGGTACATTGTTGATAATTGATTCACCCCCCTCCTCTCAGTAATCCAACAATTTTTAGGTCGAGTAGTGTCACAAACTTTATACAGATTGTCCTTCGAGTCAAGAAACCCTCTGGTGACAATTGACCGACCTTTATTCAAATCACAGATAGAGAACTGAGCTAGACAAATTTCTACAATCTTACATGTCTATGTTAATTGAGCAATAGACAACATACTGGCATTTAGATTTGGCACATGTAAACGTTGACAATTATCCCATGTCAATAGGTAACATCACCTTGATCAACAACATTTAGAGAAAATGCATCAACAATATAAATATTCCTCTCCTTAGATTCATCCAAGGATGTGAACAAGGAAGCTTCCTTAGCCATGTGATGAGTGCACCTAGAGTTGAATACCCATCCGTTCGGTGCCAAATGAGATAGAAAGGTGTTACACATCAAAATTACTCAACTGGGTAAGTGTCGCATATTCCTCTCAATTGTTTTAAGTGTCGCAACTTCCTTACAACTGTCGCAAGTTGGTCACAAGTGTCACAAATGTTGTTTAAGCATATTGCCATAATCAAGACACAAAGGAGACACTTAAAACATCTTATGTACTTGATTTGAGGAAGGAGAACTAGTTTGCTGGAGTCAAGTAACTCTTTACACCTGAGAAGAGCTTTCAATCAAGATTTTTGAGGGTGAACGCTCCTCTAAAACAGCCTTAGGAGTGTTGGCGCTCCCCTATAAGGCCTCAGGGAGAGTCATAACACTCCCTCACCCCTCTGAAGGAGCGCTACTCACTTCTGAAGAACTGGCGCTCCCCTTAATCTTCTCAGGGAGTGTTCTAGCGCTCTGATGCCCCTTTTTAAAGAGCGCTTCCTAATCTGGGGCAGTTGTTGGCCTGTTTCTTTCTAGTTTGTGTCTGATATTACATGAAATTATCATTAATTGATAGATCTGTTTTCAAGCTAATGTCAATAGAGTAGGAAGTAGTCGTATCCTGTTTTTCTGCAGAACTCAGCGAGGAGCAAAGGATTGGATCGCAACTCGGAGCGTGCAGGGGCAAACATCGATAAAGAGGTACTTCTATTATCCTTCCTTCTCATGTATTAGTTTAGATAGATTTGAAAGGAAGTCAGTGTCCACGTTAAGAATTTTTTTGTCTAGGGTTAAGGTCAAGCTCTTAGAGGCGATCTACCTATCCGTAGGGAGATTTTCCTACAACAAAAACTGGCGACTCCACTGGGGACATAGCCTCAATCGAAACTTCTTGTTTCGATTTCTCCTCATTGACCTAGTTCTATCCATTGATTGTTTCAGACCTGGTTCACTCCTCTTTTTATTGGTTTCATGAGCTGATTGGCTCCCTACCCCATCACACTCAGCATAATTGTTGGAATTGGATTGCAATTTTTTAATGTTTTTGACAATTTTTGGAGTTTCAGACCCTGGCACCCCTGTCCTAGTGTTAACAGAGTGCCAATGCTCCTAATAGATTTGCACAGAGCGCTATAATGCTCCTTGCCTTTGGCAACAGAGCGCCAGTCCTCTTTGGCTCAAAAACCTTCCAGAATTGCATTTTTTTTACTTTGCCTCTGTATCTTTTCTGCTGAGTAACCTTGTGAGTCAGTGTTTCTTCCCTTTCAACCTTGACATCTATCTTCTAAAAGAACAAACACCTTCATGGTTGGATTTTGTAGCCTTCTTCACTACTGTTATTGAGTTTTCCCGTTGATTAGAGTCCAAGATTCATGCATTCTCTTTCTCTCTGTTTAGCTGAGTAAAAACCTTGGTGAAGGTCATCAAAGGCCTATAGACCTCTTTATCTCAATTTCAGTCAAGGTCATTGTTCTTCAACTTTTGCGTTTTGGGTGTGAATTTTGTTTTCTCTTTGATTGTTTCTTTTCTTTCGCTTTTCGTTTTGATTGCAACAAAAGGGTGCATTGTTTGTATGACTTTAGCTTGTGCTAGTTTGATTTCCATTCGTACAAAGATAATTAGCAAGATGAGCATTGTGTTGAATTGATCTTTAACTCATATACGAACAATGAAAAAGCATCTCCATGATTGATTGTGCATATTAGAAGGCATTTAAAAGTTTCTGCATTACATCAGGATTTGATTGAGAAAAAGAATTGTTTGAGGACACTTCGTATTCGTGCTTGTTAAGTGAAAAGAACTCTCTCTCTCCCTTAGATAGACGTTCATCGAAAGGAAATGACTGCTTATCATATTCGATGCATTCTGTGGGTCTAAGTCATAATTCCATTTATTTCACTTCCATACACCCCTTTTGCGTAAAGAAGAACCATAAAAATCAACACTAATTAAAAATTATCTAGAACTTTTTCTTTGCTAGGATCCTCCACCAACAATAGAATAGGTGTAGTAATTTGGATTAGGCTGTGAGCATAACTCTCCAAAGTTTCCAAAACAAACAGTAGCATCCTGAGTTAGGGAGAGTCAAATCCAATCATCGTATAAGTCTGCCTGGGATCCCCCTCTCACACAGGGGTTACGCACGAGGTCGCATTTGGGTGAGCTACGGGGAATAACCCTCCGTGGTTTAACTGATTGTGGTGGTCATATCGTATTATGGGGGTCACTTTGAGGTAAATCCACAATTACTGTGTGGAAGCCTTCTAGTTGATTTTGGGCTTGATACCCTACCTGTACGTTCCGATCGGATTGTCGACTGTTCCCACCCAGGGGCTGACTGCGAATTGGTAACCTTAATAGCCATAATATTTAGGGTCTTACACAAGGTGACGGTGATGGGAAGTCTCACTGTACCTGGGGAAGACATTGGTCAAACTCAATCGGGCTCCTTGGGGGGTAAATCCACAATTACTGTGTGGAAGCTTGCACCAAGGCGTAAGTCTGTTAAGCAGGTCACCATTGTAACTGTTCCACCCTATCCTCGCCCCTTTTGGACTTGATCACGCGACGTTGGATTTCATCACCAACTAGTATGATCATCAAAAGAAGGTCTTGTTTTCTTGGTTGTGATTCTTAGATATTTTTAGCGTGTGCTGTTTCTTTTCGCTAGTTGGCCATAGATTTCTTCTGTCGACTCTTTTTCACCAACATCGACCCTCCACGACGCTTGCGAAGGCTACAGGGACTTCCTCCAGAAAATATGGAAGGAAACACCCCTTTACCCCCTCAATCTCCTCAACAAAGTGAGGTTCAAAACACTACAACTTCCCAGGAAGAAGTTCCCATCCCTTTGGAGAATTTTCGAATTGTCTCAGAATCTCTGGAAGCATACCGCATTCCGGAAGGATACGAACGACAGATCCTCCACTTAAATTCTGCCGAAGAATTTGTTTTTATCAATCCTGACATTCCGGCCGGGTCTCCTCAAAACCCTTTAGCCAATGACCCTTTTTGGACCACGGACATTGTTCGGAGTCCACCACGCTTGGTGCGAGATATCTATGGAACAGGGGAAGGTGTCGATGCATCTTTTCCTACACCGTACCTCCAAATCATTTTACCGGTGCCACCACTTTTATAGCCACACCACCCGTTGGTCCGAATATACCATTCGTTGGCCCAAGGTCTACTATTCTCCTCCAGACGGCCCAATCTACGATAGTCCCTCACATCTTGACTATTCCCGCCGACAATCCGATGGTCACTCAAGCCACGATCGGCACACCTGTAACGCTGAGACCTACACTCCCTTTTGGGTATAGGGCACTAAATTCTTTCATCACCACTATGGCCACTACCCAAGTTATACCGGGAAGTTCCATTCCTATCCAACAACCCAGAGGGACCAGTCTTGGTGGTCCTAATCCACTCGACAGCACTGGTCAATCATTTACGTCTGGCTCTCAAATCTCGGGACTCTACCTCAAGTTGGGGGGCATCCTCCCACCAGAGGACAAATTCCATTCGAGGGGCACCCTCATGCTGGGGGGAAACCTCAAGTCAAAGTCCACCATAAACCACAAGGACAAAATGTGTCCGCTGCACCCAATCCGTGGAGCATCCCTTTTCAAGGAAATCCGCATGCCTCCATGGGACAAAATTTGTCTGCCGCACCTAATCCATGGAACGTTCCTTTTTTAGGAAACCCACATTTCTCGGCAGGAAAAAATTCTCAAGCTCCGCAACAACCTTCTTATGGACAAATGCCCAACCCAACCCATAACCCTCAAAACCCATCCGGTTATCCTCTGCTCACACATGCTTCTCAAAACACCTCAAATATTGTGTACCTTGGTCAAAACCAACCTCATATGAGAGGGCCCACTAGTTATAATTATCCACATAACCCGGTAATGGGCCCCACTGGTGTCCCTCTGCCACACCAACATTACCCACAGGTTAACTGACAACTACCTTTTCTGGCTACCCTAGATCTTCCAGACTTGTCTCGGTTAACGAATGATCCCATTTATCATTCTCCGATTTGGTCAACTATTCCAGCTAAACTTCCTTCTGATATCCCAAAATTCGACGGAAAATCCGAAGAAGACCCGAACAACCACGTGATGAATTTCCATTTGTGGTGTTCATCCAACTCCCTCATGTACGACTCTATTCGTTTGCATCTTTTCCAACGTACACTTATGGGTTCTGCAGCAAAATGGTATATTGAATTACCACGCGCATCTTTTCACGATTTCAACTCCCTCACCATGTCCTTCCTCACACACTTCCAACTGCCCATTCGATACGAGACAGGTACTGAACTATTAACCTCCCTTCCTCAGAAAACTTCCATACACATATCCTATCATATCCATGAATGGAGACGACGATGAAGGCTAATCAAAGCGGTCATCCCCGACCAATTATTAGCGGAATGGTTCACAAAATCATTGTTACCCTAGATCGCTCGTGATGTTACCATGGGCAGTGTGGTCACCAAGGAAGAAGCCATCGCCCGAGCTCAGTACTTAGACTTAGTCTATTCACAATCCGGTACTCTGTATGAGTTGATACTGAACGCCACACGTGCCACTAACAATCCATCCAAACCATCGACTGCTTCGCATCCGGATGGAGTTATTAGCTCCATCAAAACCCAATCTACCACCTAGTCCACTGGAACAACTCAGTGGCCCGCTTCGACGGCTACTCCCAGTTCAACTGCACCCTCTTCTACCCCCCCTAAAACTCAGGTCTTTGATGTGAATGTGGTCCAATCAACCCCTTCACAACAACTTGGGGGCAAGAAGAAAGCGAGAAACAAAACAAAGAAGAACAATAACAACGAACAACCCAAAACCCATTCACAAACTCCTGCTACTGGAAAACAACCACATCAAAAACCGAAATTCCTGTGTCTCATTTGTGGTTATGATCACTACACTCGATATTTCCCACGCCGCGATGAAGTGGCCAAACTTTTCAAGGGAAATTCACAACCCGCCGTGCTTACTCAGCCTTTTCCGCAACAACAATATTTGGTTGCACAAACCCCATGCCGGGGGGCAGTTCCAACCAATCCCATGATGAGGCCTCGACAAGCGCCCACATTTACATGTTTAATAGGGTTAATCTAACAACTCGTTCTGTGACATACGACATGCCAGTTAAACCTGATAAGCCGAAGACTATTCTTCGCCAGATCCTTTACCATCCTCTGTTAATCCTCCATCTGTTAGCCCTCCATCCGGGCCACTTTAGATTGAGAAACCTTCTTTTGAATCTATCTTACGCCCTCCTAAGAGCACCATCCAAAAATCCACTTTCAATCCTAATTCACGGGCTACCCAAAATTACAATATTGTAGAAGATTTGGCCCAAGCCCCATGTGCCATGTCCGCGTTGGAAGTTCTACAACACTGTCCTAACCAACGTAGGACGCTCTTATATGCTATTGGCACTTTTGATCTCAAGTCATCAAACTACATCACATTTAATCTGGATGATCATCAACCGCGACTCTCCCACCAGCTAGCTTTCCAAATCGATGTTGTTGTTCACAATCAACAAATCCACCGAACTATCCTTGATGAGGGAGCCTCCACCTGTGTCATGTCTCTAGCCTATTGGAAAGGATTGAAATCACCTGCCCTTAACAAATCCCCTACGATGTTATGCGCTTTCGATGGACGAGGTTTCCATCCTCACGGATTACTGCAATCCCTAGTCGTTCAATTGGGCGGTAAAATTGTTACCGTTGATGTCGAGGTGGTCGATGCTCCCCTCGATTACAACCTATTACTTGGAAGAAGTTGGTTCTACGCTATGACTGTCGTCGCCTCATCGGTGTTTCGATGTGTACAATTCCCCCATCAAGGAAAAATTGTCACCGTCGATCAACTTGACTTCTGTACACCCGATGCTCGTATCCCTGCCACCAACAACATTCCTTTTTTGGGAGACCACCCAGTTACATATGAAAGCATTGGTGTTGGCTTATTGAAAGATTCTATCCTTATGGGTACTTTCCCTACACCACTTCCACCTGTTGCACACCACATTGTTGCTGTCAACATGATCTCGACTATTCCTTATCAATCCTTGGAATCATCTGATCCTTGGATTGTACCTAGTCCTTTGGAATTCGATGTGCTCAGTGACACCATGCCACTCAGCCCAGCCGAGGCCGCATACGTAGCTATCCAATCTACCTCTCCCTCTCCCAACAATTCACATTCATTGGCACCCGATGCTTACTCGGTGCCCTCGTGGTTGGATTCCCTATCATCTGTCATTGATTACATTTCCCACATTTTTCCTTCAGATGAATCTATTATGGAAATGCTCGGCATTGACAAATTTCCCTGGGATGATAACCACCATCGATCCTCTTTTCTTCTGCCTTTGGAAGAAGTTCAAGACATATGATCTGTCTTCCCCCCCGATGTTACCGATGCTCCACAATCCCCTATCCTCACACAAGACACTTTCTCTGAGGGGAACATGGGCAACATCTCTACTACAATCACAGTTGACATTTCAGTCAAAGAAGGTGTCGTGGAAAACATTAATCTTGGTGCTAATTGCACGCCCGACGAAGTGGTTTCTTACACCACTTTGTTCAAGGAATTTCACGATGTTTTCGCATGGAGATACGAGGAAATGCCAGGGATTGACCCTTCAATCATCATACATGAAATCAAGACTTACCCTGACGCGAAACCAGTTCGACAGAAACTCCACCCGGTTCACCTCAAGAAAATCGCAGCTATAAAGGAAGAAGTTGAAAAACTTCTAAAATATGGCTTCATCTATCCCATCCCTTTGACAGAATGGGTCTCCAACCTCGTTCTGGTTGCCAAGAAACAAGGGACCATCTGTGTTTGTGTAGATTATAGAGATCTCAACAAAGCTTGTCCCAAGGAAAACTACCCTACAACCTTCATCAATCAAATCACTGATAATTGCGCAGGAAGCGTAATCTTCTCTTTCATGGATGGTTTTTTTGGATACAACCAGATTGAAATCTTACCTATTGATAAACATAAGACAACCTTCATCTGCCCTTGGGGAACTTTCGCCTACCGAAAGCTACCTTTTGGCCTTAAAAATGCTAGTGCTACTTTCCAGCGAGCCATGTCGTATGCTTTCCACGACATCAAGCATATCACGAAACCTTACCTCGATGATTTACCCGCCCATTCATCCAACCAACCTGATCACATTGGTCACTTGCAGGCAATTTTTCTTTGATGTCGTTTCTATCGTATTCATCTAAACCCACATTGTTATCACTGAAATTTCGTCTGCACATGGCGACAAGAACTCCACATCATCAAAAAACAGCAATGAAGTCATTCATGGCACTAAATTAAGTTCACAGCATTCCAGAAGGGTCAAAAACTATACAAAGTAACCAAAAATTGAAGGGCTCTTTACAGCAGATTGAGGCGTGCGCATATGCGCGGGACAAAAACGTGTTACTAGCGCATGCGTGCCCCGACGTGCGCCTGTCAACACAGAAACCCGTGCATCTGCTAATACGGTGCATTAATTGCATAAGTCGACCTCCCGACCGCCTATGGACCGGCCCCCAAAGTGATTTGACCCTCAGATCAGGGTCGGCTCTGCAAATTCAGCGAATTAAATGACCTAAGTGAACCCTAAACAGGT
>ML789492.1:904824-919194 GCA_009831015.1 Picea engelmannii | reverse complement strand
ATTTCTCTAGAGCCGGAGGCACTCCCAACGCCTCCATGGTTCTTAAATGACATCTCTGAGGAGTTACCCCGCAATCCTCCCAACTCTCCTGTTCATGCAGAGACCCCCCACCCAACCACTACCGGTACCCCTCAGTACTTCAATATATGGCTTATGTCGAGTGAACCCTCACATTCTACCTATACACCTCCCCTTGCTACTCCAGCAGGGGGAAATCATACTAGCACTGAGATCACTCATCACGACCCCTTATACTCCCATCGTTTCCACAACGACGAGGAAATACTGGAAGAACTACACAATGCAGACTTTCCTTGGGACGCACTACATCATCATGCACTCTTCCTCCCACAGGAAGCCCTCATGCCTCCTAATCAAAACCCCGTGTACGCGGTCAAAACCAAAGATTTTATCCCATCTGGGACTATTGATTGGTTCAAGAATCCCATCCCCGCCCCTGATGCGTTTGAAGAAGGTAATATGGACAACATTTCCCCCACCATCAAAATCGACATTTCCATTAAAAGTGGTGTTGTCGAAGAAATCATCATCAGAGCTTCTTGCACTCCTCAGGAAATTGCCGCTTACAAAGCCCTCTTCCAAGAATACAGAGATATCTTCGCTTGGTCATACATAGAGATTCCCGGGCTCGATCCATCTATCGTCGAGCATCGCATTGACACCTGGATGGAAATCACCCCCGTTCGCCAGAAACAACGACCGCTACACCCATCTAAGGCCGCGGCTATCAAAGCCGAAATCGACAAATTACGTACAGCCAGTTTTATTTACCCCATTGCTTACACTTCTTGGGTTTTCAACCCTGTACCCGTTGACAAGAAACAGGGCACTATCTGCGTCTGCACAGACTTTTTTTATCTCAACAACGCATGTCCCAAAGACAAATTTCCAACGCCCTTCATCGATTAGGTTATTGATGACTGCACCGGCCACGAGGCTCTTTCCTTCATGGACGGATTCTCTGGCTATAACCAAATTCAAATCCACCCATCCGATCAGTATAAAACTGCATTCATTACCCCATGGGGTACTTTCGCATATCGTGTCATGCCTTTTGGCTTAAAGAATGCCGACGCCACTTTCCAGTGGGCGATGACATACATATTTCATGATCTGGCTGCCATCATTCTCGCCTACTTAGACGACCTCACAGCTCGATCTAAGAAACGTACCCAGCATCTCGATGATTTACGAATCATCTTTCAATGATGCCGCCAGTACAACATCCGCTTGAATCCCCTCAAGTGTGTGTTCTGTGTCACCACAGGATGCCTCCTTGGTTTTATCGTTTCCCAAAGCGGTATCACCGTGGACCCCCTCAAAGTCAAAGCCATCACTGAAATTCCACCTCCTCGGAATATACGACAACTCCAGAGTCTGCAAGGCAAAGCCAACTTTCTTAGACGCTTTGTTCCTGATTACGCTATACGCGCACATGGTTTCCTTCACTTACTATGTCACAACATCCCTTTTCATTGGGACGATTATACCCAGCAGTCGTTTGACGATCTGAAAGCAGCGCTTTCCAACGCACCGTTGATTAGTGCACCGGATTACAGTCGCGACTACATCCTCTACGTATCAGCATCAGCTATCTCAGTAGCCGGTGTCCTTGTCCAGCTCGGTGATGACAATCGTGAACACGTCATTTACTACGTTAGTAAGAACCTCTCCGGGCCTCCCCTGAAGTACAAACATGAAGAGAAACTAGCTCTTTCATTTTTCCTTGCAGTTCAGAAACTGCGTCATTACATCCTGCTTCGCACCACCAAGGTTGTCGCAGATTCCAACCCAATGCAATACTTGCTCAGTCGTCGCCAAGTTAACGGAAAATTCGCTCGATGGATCATTATCCTTCAGGAATACAACATCGAGTTCTCAACACCAAAGAGTAAGAAGGCCCTCGTTCTCGCTGAACTTGTCACGGCCCTTCCTTCTGACACACCCAGTACCCCCGTCAATACTGACTTTCCTGATGAACATCTCTTTTATATCGCCTCTGATGATCCTTGGTATGGCGACCTCCTTGTTTACCTACGAACTCAAAATTTCGGTAATCACCTATCACGAGATGATCGTCGGCACATTCGCCATCAACCCCCCCGCTATCTCCTTATCAGTGACATCCTATATCGGCGAGGCGTCGACACCATTCTTCATCACTGCCTGACTATTGACGAGGCTGACAGAGTTTTAAACGACTGCCACAACGGTGCATGTGGGGGCCATCTTTCCGGTATCTCCACCGTGCAAAAGATTATTCGGGCCGATTACTTTTGGCCTACCTGGTTTCATGATTGCATCCATGCCATGAAACGATGTGAGCAATGTCAGCTCTATGCCAACAAAGCCCGGGCTCCCCCCACTCTTCTTCATCCAGTCATCACAGCAGGCCCCTTTTGCGAATGGGGCATCGAATTTATGACTTGTAATCCCCCCTCCAGTAATGGTCACAAATACATTGTTGTCGCTGTGGATTACTTCACCAAATGGGCCGAAGCTATGCCCACTTTCAACAACACCGCTAACACTGCAGCACGTTTTTTCTTCAACCACATCATATCACGTTTTGGCGTACCACTCCAACTAGTTTCCGATCATGGAAAACATTTTGAGAATGAGATCTTCGTAGAACTCTCATCTCGGTTAGGCTTCTCTCATGAGTTCGCTTCACCATACTACCCTCAGTCAAACAGACAGGTTGAGGCAGTGAACAAAGTCCTCAAAACCATGTTACAACGCACGGTTAATAAACATAAAACCAATTGGCATCATATGTTATTCTCCGCGCTATGGGCTTACTGCATGGCAGTAAAGACTGCCACAGGATTCACGCCATTCCATTTAGTCCATGGGATCGAGGCAATTCTTCCCATCGAGTGCAAAATTCCCACCCTTCGCACCGCAATCGAGCTTTTACCCGATACTACTCCCATGGAGCAGCACTTGCTGAACTTGGAGTCTCTGGATGAAGATCGTCGATCCTCATTATAGAACAACGAGGAAACTAAAAAACGATCCAAGGCTACCTTTGATCGACATGTCAACCTTCGATCATTTCGTGAAGGCGACCTTGTCCTCGCCTATTATATCGCTCACGATACCTTTGGCCACAACAAATTTGAATCACTCTGTCATGGCCCTTATATCATCCAACACTGCCTCACCAAAGGCGCATTTATCCTGGCCTCCCCCGAAGGCTTCACACTCAAAGATCCCGTTAATGGGTTATACCTCAAGAAATTTTATGCTTAAAAGTAGTCATGCTACTTTAGGTCACTTTTTTCTTGTTTAGTGTTTTTAATCTTTTTTCCCTACCCTCTCGTCTAACCTATCCTTTGTGCTATTGACAAATGACTCCTCCACCAGCTTACCACATTGGTTACGCTGACGGCGCCAGCCGTTGGACACAAAATCTCGCTTCGGCTGCTTAGGCTCTCTACACCCCTTCACATGAACTACTACATTCAGGCGGCATCTGTTTAGGGCCAGCAACCAATAACCAAGCCGAATACATGGCTATCATTGGCCTCCTGACC
This sequence comes from Picea engelmannii, assembly GCA_009831015.1. NCBI lineage: Eukaryota > Viridiplantae > Streptophyta > Pinopsida > Pinales > Pinaceae > Picea > Picea engelmannii. The sequence goes on along the minus strand of ML789492.1, from coordinate 915,634 downwards.
GACGCCCAGCATCATCATATTCGTCACCTTAGCGTCTTCCTCGACTCTCAGCTAGTCGTCCTTCAGCTCAACAATGTTTACCGTGTACACGATCCGTGCCTCTTTCGCAAATACCTGCAGGTTAGACTGTTATCTCGAAATTTTGATTCCATTACATTTACACATATTCCAAGAGAGTTGAATCAAACAACAGATGAAATAGCTAACATGGTGTTAGATTGGCATATATCACATCAAAATACACAGATATAAACATCTCATACATCCTGTCACAACATATAGGAAACATAGACATCATCATCATCATCATCAAAAACCAAAAACACATGTACCACATTTGGATCTCAAAATATGTCTACTCATGTATATATCGCAATTGAATGTTTACATACAAAAAATATCGGCCCTTCAGCCCGTGCCACATAAATGGTACAAAAATCGGCTCACCAGCTTATCAAGAAGGTACAAAATGCTCCATACAATCAGGGGGCCTCTAAGGCACCCCCAGCTGCCCCTCCCTCAGGAGGCGGTGGTGGAACATCTGCAGGACCACCCTTCCCTAGGCGGCAGGCGTCCACTCGTCATCGCAGCGAGCACATCTGCTCGCCGCATGATCGACTGCCATGGTGGCGATAATCCGATGCACTGCTCCAGGAACTCCTCGTCCTGGATCTAGGTCCACATGCCCTCAGGCATGTCTTGGAAAACCGTCTCAAATCGATGCACTAGATCCTCATCATCTGCTCCGGCTGCCGCCGGAGGAGCCTGCGATGGCCCCGCACCAGAGTCATCCCAGCGGCGCCTCTGCGCCGGTCTCTCGGGCCCTGCTGGTCCCCCAGCAGCCTCATCCCTCAGACGTCGCTCTCCACGCAGCGGTCTCTCCTGCTCTCGCTGCACTGGCGCTCGGTACACCTTCACCTCCCGCCCACGAGGTGCCAAATCTGCACATACACCAAACAAACAACAACAAATGGTATCAGTGTCTATACATCAAACATATGAACTGATATATCAAAGTCACAAACATAAATCACAAAAATACACAACATACCTCTATGGTCAAAAACCTCCCCAGGAGGCAGTATCATATCCGGGTCCCCCCGGAAGTCCACCCCCGCATAGGGGAACTGGAGTATAAACTGCGGCGTCTGTCGCCATATCTGCGCTACCTCCTCTGTGAAGTAATGGCCACCTTCGCCACCGCCGTGACGAACCAAAATCTCGGACCACCGCCTCAAGCGTGGCTCTCGTACCCCTGGTACCTCCAACACCACCCTCGACCGCAACGCCAGCACCCTCTCTAAGAAAAATGCCACTAGGATGGAGCCAAAAGCAAACTCCCCCCTGCTTGTAGACCGACAACAGTCCAGCCGTGCAATCATCTGCGCATGTAGCATCAGACCCCAGGAAAACCGCTCACGACCCACCACCACCCTCTCCATCAGTAGCAGCTCGCTACCACTAATCCAGTGGGGCGCTCGGGTCCCGTACACCCGCACTATCATCGCTGCTACGCAACGATGCAGCAGAGCATCTATCACCCTGATGCGCACTGATGACCCAGTCATATAGTGCTCGCCTGAGCAATATCGCTCGGCGACCTCCTCCAGATCAGTGTCCCTCGGCAGCACAGGCAATGCTGGCAACGGTGTTCCCCGAAAGGGGAGCCCAGTCAAAAAATATATGTCCTCCATCGCAGTGAAGGCGACCTTCTCTCCTCGCACGAGGAAGCAGTGCTGCTCAGGGATCCACATCTCAATCAGAAATTGGAGCAGATACTCCTGGGCCCGTATAAGAGGGCTCTCAAAAAACTTTAGCAGCCCACTGGCTGCTAAAGATGCCCGCACTGCCGGCCTAGCCTCAGCCACCTCCTCCCGCAGCAGCTCCCAGTCCCGCACACGCCATCGCACATCCATGCTCGCTGATCGCCGCCTGCACACAACCAAGAATCCCATATTATCTTAGACAATCATCCAATACATCAAATAAGCTAATTTTTTCACCTTAAAACCTTGCCTCCAAGGCGCGGTTTTTTCCCCCACAGGCGCGCACATATGCGCGCCTGTTCGCCATACAGGCGCGCACACATGCGCGCCTGTTCACTTTACAGGTGCGCTCTAGAGCGCGCCTGTCATACCCACGGGCGCGCTCTGGAGCGTGCCTGTTCAACCTACAGGCGCGCACTCATGCGCACCTGTCTACCCCACAGGCGCGCACTCATGCGCGCCTGTCTACCCCACAGGCGTGCCCTAAGGTGCGCATTTTCAATGAATAAGCACACACACATGCACGCCTTCCATTGAGTCGCCCACGCATTGGGGCCCACCCTCTACCCAAAAACCCCCTAAACCTCCCGTACGGTCCACTGTACCTACCTTGCCCAAAAATTTGAAACCTATAACTATGCAAGATGTTCAGAGCACTAACCTGAATCCTGCACGCCGGGAAATGGATGCCTGGTGCTCTCAGAATCTCTCAATATCCTCTCAATCTTCTCTGGAATTCACTGTAGCAGTAGGTACAAATGAGGTGGCAATGTGGGCCCTACAGCTATATATAGGGTTTTTGCCAAACTTCCACTCACCATTCTGGGAGCCCACGGCGTCCGTTTTTCGAACCGTCTTCAGCCATGGGATCCCTTAAATATCAAGGCCATTCTAGCCTTAAAGATCAGGGTAGATCCCTTAAAGATCAAGGTCATTCTAGCCTTAACCCCACCTACCAACTTAACCCAACTCCAAAGTTTGCAAAGCAAAGCAAACTTTCTTCGCCATTTCATCTGCAACTATGCCGAGATCACTAAAGGATTTATGCGGAAACTACAAAAGAATGTCCCTTTCATCTGGGATGACACTGCACAATGGTCATTCGATGCTCTCAAGCACGCTTTGACCCACACTCCTTTGTTACATCCTCCTGAATATACAAAGGATTATATCCTTTACTTGGCCGCTTCTATTTCTACCATTGCGATGGTGTTAGTTCAAGAGGACTCTAACGGCGAAGAACACGTGATTTATTATCTGAGCAAGAGTTTATCCGGACCCGAACTTAGATATTCACATGTTGAGAAACTGGCTATGGTAGCCATCATTGTTGTCCAAAGATTCTGCCACTACATCTTATTACGCACCACCACAGTAATCGCAAACTCCAACCCCATGTACCACGTCTTGACGCGTCAAGTACTTGGGGGAAAATATTCAAAATGGATCGTTATTCTTCAAGAATTCGATCTCGAGTTTACGAAGGCTAAAGCCAAAAAATCCCTGGTGTTTGCTGAGCTCATCTGTGCTCTTTCTTGTGCCGATGAAAACATTGAACCTAGAGATTCTCTCTCCAATGAATCTCTCTTCGTCATCAGCACCTCTGACCCTTGGTACGGAGACATTCTCCTCTACCTTCAAACTCAATGTTTTCATCCCAACATCTCTCATGAAGAGCATCGACGCATCCATCACCACTCCCGCCATTATCTCATCCTCGGCGACACCTTGTACCGCCGTGGCATTGACACCATCCTTCGGCGATGTCTAATTCACGAAGAGGCTGAACGTGTTTTGAACGATTGTCACCTTGGCGCCTGTGGCGGTCACCTTTCCGGGATGGCCACAGCCCAAAAAATCCTATGTGCCAGCTACTTTTGGCCCTTGATTTTCAAAGATTGTATCGAGGCCGTAAAAAAATGCCCACCCTGCCAAATATTCAACAAGAAGGCACACACTCACCCTACTACGCTGCACCCCATTATTGCCATCGGTTCCTTTTCCAAATGGGGTATCGATTTCATGCAGTGTAAGCCTACCTCAGTCGGGGGGCATGGTTACATCATCCTCACTGTCGACTACTTCACCAAATGGGTTGAGGCTATGCCTACTTTCCTGAATGATGGCCGTACTGCAGATTTATTCCTCTTCAACCACATCATTACTCATTTTGGTGTACCACGTGCCATTGTCACCGACCATGGTGCACACTTCAAAAACCAGATGATGAGAGAATTACATGTCAAATTGGGTTTTCTCCATGAAAACGCATCCCCCTACTACCCTCAAGTGAATGGGCAAGTTGAGGCTATCAACAAAGTCCTAAAAACCATGATCCAATGCATGGTAGGGGAAAAAAATACATCGTGGCATTTACAACTATTTTTCACTCTCTGGGCCTATCGCACTTCTGTGAAAACCTCAACTGGATTCACTCCTTTCCAGTTGGTGTATGGCATTGAAGTCATCCTACCAATCGAGTGTGAGATTCCATCACTCAAATTGAAAGTAGAACTCCTGCCCCATACTTCTGCAGAAGAATAACAATTCTTGTATCTATCCAAGCTGGATGAAACACGCCGCGATGCTGCTCTCGTTAATGAGGCACATCATAAACGAATTAAGAGTCAATATGACAAATCCGTCCAACCTCGAGCCTTTGCAGAAGGAGACTTAGTCCTCGTTTACGACCAAACACATGATAAATTGGGAACAGGAAAGTTAGAACCTATGTGGCACGGTCCTTACATCGTGAAGCGTGTTTTACACAGAGGTGCTTATGAACTAGTAGATCATGATGGAATTTCCCTGGGAGAGCCCCGAAACGGGCTTTACCTTAAAAATTACTATGCCTAGATCACCTAGCATCTTTACTTTGTACATTATTGTATTTTAATTTGGTGTGTCTTTTTCTTTCGCGTGCTCGAGCATTTACCGTTGCCACTCATGACTGTGCCTGTTTTTTCATGAGCAGATGACGTCTGCCTTTCCTATCTTTTTTGGGTTCGCGGATGGTGCTAGCCGACATACCCAGAACATTGCTTTGGTAGCATGGGTTATTTATCAGTTTGACGAGGTGGTGAGTTCAGGAGGCATCTGTTTAGGACCAGCAACCAAAAATATGGCATAATACCACGCTATCATTGTATTGTTGACCCAAACCTCCTCCCTAGGTATCTCTCGTATCATTATTTACTTAGACGCCCAACTCGTGGTTTATCAACTCAACCGCATCGACGCTATCTGTAGTCCTATCCTGCTATGTCTACACTTGCAAGTTTTTCATCTTGAATGAATGTTTGATTACATTGAATATAGACACATTCCAAGAGAACTTAATAGTGTTTCAGATTCGTTAGCTAATTATATCATGGATCGGTATCTTGCCCACAGATAAGATTCAAGGAAAGAAAAACTATACATTACATGTATATTAAAACACATCACATACATCATCATGTACAAATCATCGGCATCATAAAAACTTGAAACTGTATATATATATATCGCGTGACTGAAATGTTTGCTTTACATCAAGAAGTGTGTAGAAGAGAAAAATATTGGGCCTTTCCACCCATACAACGTTGCCTGACAAGGCATACAAAACATGATCATCAGAGAGATTCTAATCTCCACGCACTACATTATTCTATGAGTAACACACTATTGTGTGCACTACATGCCTCAACAGAGAATTAACATTCTCTGGTACTCCTATAGTGTGTCGCTGTAGATGTAGAGGCACTTCCCCCCTCTACAGAGGAGGGATGCCCATCATAAGGCCTTGGAGGTTTCTTTCGACCTCCCGGAGACCCATCACTGGTACCACTTGATCTGCTACAACCGGGGCACTTCGACGACGCCTTGGTACTGGTATATCAATCGGGCGCACTGCTCCCTTGTCTACACGTTGGAAACAAAAACATCTGTTAAGACTCTTTTACATATCCAAAAAAAATACATATACATCAAAAACTTAAAAAACAAAAACTAGATAAGGTATGGCTTAATCTCTTACTTGACTCATCCTAGTCTTCCCCCGCGGGAAAATCAAGTCCATACTCCCACGGAAGTCTACATCGGCATAAGGGAAGTCCCCTATCTAGAGGTACTGCCGTCTCATCTAGGCAAAGAAATCACCAGTGAAGTGGAACTCTAACTCCGAAACTAGCCTTGGAGACAGACTAGTCCACCTCTCCATCCTAGGTTTGTCCACTGGTCGTACTGCCAGTGTTATCTAAGGCTTCATCTGAGGGATGCACTCTAAGAAAAATGAGACCAAAAATGAGCAATAGCCGAACTGCTTCTGACCAGTACTGCACCGTGAGATCTGTTCCTTCACATTTCGAAGGAACGTTGCACTCCAGTTGAACAGTGTTGGTTCCAAACACTGAACACCATAGGCCACCTATGATCTCGGTTCCAGATGAGCACTAGTGTTGCCTGTCACACTCGTAATAGAAAATAATATAGACTGGAGAGGCAGATCTCGTATATCCTTGATAGGGATCCTGCCCCCTACTAACCTTGCTCCCGGAATGCAGTGGCGTGCCAGATACATGTCCACTTTATCAAGTAATGCCCTCTGCCCAATGAAAGATATGGGGACCCCTCTTTTCTAGAGGCTGATCAAAAAGTACACATCTTCCAACCCAATGGTTAGAAGTTGTGTGCCGATACGGAATCCCTGTTCTGCAACATCCCAAAGGCCAATCATATGCTCAAGCAGTAACACCTCTCTCTTCATTTTTTGCAATTTGAAGAACTTGAGCAAGCCACAAGCTCATAAAGCGGCCCGCGTATGAGGACTCTATAGAGCGGCTAAATCATCGATCTCATGTTCCCTCTCTTTCCATTCAATCATGATTGTCGAGGTTACCTACAAAACAAAAAATCAAGAATTCCGTTATTCCTCACGTTTTGGTAATTTCGGCGATTTTCAAAAACATTTTAAAACATTAAACAAAGTGCCCACATCATCTAATAAGCAACCACTCAGCCTTTTTAACCACCACACCCTTTAACATTTGTCAAATAATGATAAAAATGTTTTAAAAATGTAAAATGACTTTGGGGGGTGCGTGGGCATTTGGGAAGAATTTTTATGAGTTCTTTTGCTAAAAATGACTGGTCTAATCAATTGCAAGGGTGTATACATCCTAACAACCCTTCTCTAATGCATTTTTGTAAAAGAATCCCCCTATTTTATTAATTTTTAAAAGGAGGCCGATTTGGTTCAAAAAGGGTCGACTTAGGGATTTGTGTTTAAAAAAAAATAATGCTATAAAAATAGATCTAAAACTATGTAATTGAAATATTAAAGGATGTACACCTACCTGGTTCAAACGGTGAGCGAAACGATCAATCGTAGCCCCGGTAGCGAGAAAAACAAGATTTGCTCCAAAATGAGATTCTCCACTACTCCAAAAATCCTTGCAAATGAAATGGTAAATGAATTTTCGAATCAATTGTTATTTATAAAATTTCATTTTTTATAAGGTATGGTCATTTTTGGTTTTCTCTAATGATGCAATGACTTCACTAAACTCTAGTTTGTAGCTTTGGTATCGCAAGTTTCCTAGCAGTCTTGATCGGTTATTCACCTTGTCGCACTTATGAGCATAGTATTAGTTCGTTCTCGAGCTCGACAATATGAGAACGCAACCGGATAAAATTTTATCTCTTTTTCAGACCTGTCCGGATATGAACACATGAAAAAGGAACCCCCCTGGAGTCTCCTTTAAACCCTTTTCAGACTCTCTAAATATGAAAAGATTGTCAAGTGATCTTGCTTCCTTTCACACTCATTAAAAGGTCAGAAAGGGTGTCTTGCAAACGATAGTTTAACCCTTTTTCGGTCTCGTTGGACTACCATACGAAAAAGGAACTGAGAGAGTTCTCTTTTAAGCGTTTTTCCAAACTCTATAATCCCTAAAAACCTTCAAATTTTCTGTCTTTGGACTTGTTAAAAGCACACATCGACAGGCCCATATGGGACCGATCCTTTACTTCTTCCGGTTCGTTAAACAAAGGAAGAGGAACTTACTGAAGGTGAGTTATATCGAGCATGTGTTATCCTCCTCGAGCTCGTTAAATCAAAAAGAGGTAATCATCTATCTGGATGGGGGAAAATTTGAAAGGAGTAAGCCAAGCAGTCTCTTGAGAACATCATCCAACACTTCTTAGAGTCACCCTTGAACATGGCACTTTGTCATTTACATGTATCATAATCCGCTGAACCTCTGCACTGAGCCAATATTTTGAGTTCCTTTCACTCCTTTGGGTCACCTGACACAATTCATTGCATCCATTGCATAAGTATTGGTCCATGTCATGTTTTGTTGTTGTGCCTCAGTGTTCAAGGGAAGTATCCGCCTCGAGAGTCAACCATCCCAAATATCTTGTCTCAAAACCCGTGTCAGTCCATTTTCTTTTGATCTACCAATTACATCTTTATATGCATTTCGCGTCGTTGATGGGGGATACATCAAGGCACTCCCTCGATGAGTCTATTCCTGTCGACTTCAACACATTATCCGGGAATTAGACTTAGAAACTAGTTAGTACTTTGGGAACTGCATGCCTCAATGGCAGGCCTCCTCACATTCGACAGTGGGTTTACACCATTGACCTCTGATAGAATGATTCCACGAATGTTCGACCTCATCTCCTCTATTCACGTTCGATGGAATGTACTAAGGTACCTTGGGAATCATTGACATTAATGGTGATCTCCCTCGCACTTGTTAACGGTTTACCTCATTGACCAGTAATCAAGTGGTTTCTGCCATGTTCGACATCAAGACATCTATTCACATGGTTAGAATCGTATCACACTGGGATTGGTAAGAAGACCCTGGGTTGAGTAATAACTTTGATATATGCTTTTCCCAGGTTGCAAAAGAGTTTCTATTTAACAAAGAACACATACGTTGTTACATAGATCCACTTTGTATTGGTCATGGCTATGTCTTGTCATCTCGTAGATCCACTGTGTATCTTTCGTGGATACGATCAGTCCGAGTCATTAAAGTATAGATCCACATTGTATCTTCAGTGGCTATACCCTTTTATCAATACAATTATGGATCCGCAGTGTATATTATGGTGGCCATACCTTACAAGTCTCGATCACCCAACCATAGGTATGCCTGCCTTGGGTTTTGAAATATGTCATGATATTTGTTGGATGTTTGTGTGCAGCTTCCGTCAGGTTCTCTGAGTCTATACCCTTCCTTGAACATCTACAAAGTATTTCAGTCATCATTTTGCATCTTCTAACTTCATACTTTGGGGGGCATTCTATTACACATCAAAATTACTCAATTGGGTAAGTGTTGCATATTCCTCTCAATTGTCGTAAGTGTCACAACTTCCTTACAACTTTGGCAAGTGTCGCAAGTTGGTAACAAGTGTCGCAAATGTTGTTTAAGAATATTTCCATAATGACGACACTAAGGAGACACTTAAAACATCTTATGTAATTGATTTGAAGAAGGAGAAATGGTTTGCTAGAGTCAAATAACTCTTAACACCTGAGAAGAGCTTTCAATCAAGAGTTTGAGGGTGAACACTCCTCTAAAACAGCCTTAGGAGCGTTGGCGCTCCCCTATAAGGCCTCAGGGATCATTATAACACTCCCTCACCCCTCTGAAGGAGTGCTACTCACTTCTAAAGCGCTGGTGCTCCCCTTAAGCTTCTCAGGGAGTGTTCTAGCGCTCTGATGCCCCTTTTGAAGGAGCTCTTCCTAATCTGGGGCAGTTGTTGTCCTGTTGAGGAAAATAAGGAAAGGATATTTCGAGATTAGAAGGAAGTTACACTCGAATTCTTGGTTTCATCAAGAGATCCCTGATCTAAGGAGGAGGTTCTTCAGCTTGTTCTAAAGATAACTCAAGAGGTTAAGCTCCTCTCAACCTATATAAGCAAGCTCTATGATGGTGGAAAGGGGGAAGAATTGCTAGCATGAAACCTATGATCTCATAGGAAAGACACAGTCATCCAAAGGAGAAGTGATCATTGAAGTTGTTGTCAGCTAAGTTGTGGATCTTTCGAGCAAGGGTTAGACGAAGGGGACTTGACGAATCCATCGCATTCGCATCTACGATTGTAAGTACTGATGTCATTATTCTCATTAATATGACACGCTTGGCCTGTTTCCTTCTAGTTTGTGTTTGATGTTACATGAACTTATCATTAATTGATAGATCTGTTTTCAAGCTAATGTCAATAGAGTAGGAAGTAGTCGTATCCTATTTGTCTGCAGAACTCAGCGATGAGCAAAGGATTGGAGCGCAACTTGGAGCGTGCAGGGACAAACGTCGATAAAGAGGTACTTTTGTTATCCTTCCTTCTCATGTATTAGTTTAGATAGATTTGAAAGGAAGTCAGTGTCCACGTTAATCATTTTTCTGTCTAGGGTTAAGGTCAAGCTCTTAGAGGCGATCTACCTGTCCGCAGGGAGATTTTCCTACAACAAAAGGTGTGAGAAGTTCTGACTTGGAAGGTGAAATTATTAGCGGGTTGTTGGGTATGTGTTATATATTCTTTGAAAAAATGATCCCATGTACTGTACACTGATATGGGAGTTAAGGAATTAGGATTGTTGACTAATATAGGTCAATTGAATAGGGGTTTGTGTTGAAATTTATCCTACTCAATACCTGGAAATTATCTCAAAAAAAAAAATCACTTTATCTACTAAAATCACAATTGAGTAATCAACTAAACATGCAGTAGAATCATAAATAAGGAAACTAAATCAAACACATAATAACAAAAAGTTTTTTGGGTATAAACCCATTAAAAAAACCTAGAGGGAAAACCAATGATGAGAATGATTTTATTATGATGAAATAATGGCTATCATAACAGGAATAATGGCCCACTAAGAGAAATACAACTACAGACTAACCTGACAAGGTCTAACCTATTGTATAACCAGTTCTAGCATGCTTTTCGGGGAATATGTGATTCACCTTCTTGTGAATCATGTATATACACAATTCTCCTCATTGTGAATCATGTATCCGTATGGAAAATGTGTA
>ML789492.1:887840-904763 GCA_009831015.1 Picea engelmannii | reverse complement strand
ATATCTAGATGTAATTCCTTCTCCTTACCTATCCAAGATCTCCTTGAATCTTTCAAGTTTATGTCAAGTGTCTTTATCCTTCACCCTATCCTTTATTTTATAATAATGAGTTATAATCTATTTCTAATCTCAAAAGTGATATATGGTTGATATTACTTCTCACACTCACTTGATAATTAGATTAAATGTTGCATGCTAATTACTTTTATCATGTTTCTTAAATAACTCAATTAACTGATTACATAATTAATTATTAAAATCAATTTACTTTAATCATTCCTTTAATTAAATTAAATTAAAGAGTAGAAGGCTTTGGATGATTTCCACACGTATAGACACATAGACCTGTGTGGAAATACCTATCTAATGCTACCACTAACATCAACACTCCCTCTTAGTGAGGAAGGAATTATGCACCACTCAAAGTCTCTCTCTGAAGAATACAAACTTCCCTTTCTCCACGGGCCTGGTCAGAATATCTGCAACCTGCTCATATGTGGAAATATACTGAAGATTCACTACTCCTTTCTAGATCCCATATCGAATGAAATCATATATGATCTAAATATGCTTGGACCTATCATGGAATATTGGATTCTCAGAGAGCTTGATACAACTCTGATTATCGCACTATATCACAGTAGGATCCAACTCATGACAAAATAAAATTGTAAGAAAATTGTGAATCCAAATGACTTCACATATACCATTCTCACTATCATATACTATGCCTCTACTAAATTGAGTGCTACAAAATTATTCTTCATGCTAAACCAAGTAATCACTGTTGATCCCAAGTTGAAGCAACACCCCGAGGTGCTCTTTTTGTCTACTGCACTTCCTACCCAATCTGAGTCTATATATACCTGCAACTCTACTTCATCTCCTCTAAGATACCTCAATCCATACTCCACTATACCTCTCAAGTACCTGAGCACATGATTTTCTGCGATCCAATGAACCTACCTTGGCTCTACCATGAATGGACTTAAGGTGTTCATAGAAAAAAAAATATTTGGCCTGGTGTTAACCAAATACATCAAGGACCCTACCAGTTGCTTATATATCTTGGGATACACCAACTCTAAATATGAAGTGTCAATCTTCTTCATATTGGTAATCGTAGGTGTAGCCATCAGCTTATAGTCCTCCATCCTGAATCTCCTCAATATATCTACTGCATACTTCCCTTGTCCAAGGAATATCTCTCCTAATACCTACCATACCTATAACCCCAAGAAATATCTCACTAGCCAAATCTACTTTGCACCCTGCAATAACCTCCTTTGCACATGTGAGAAATAAATCATCAATGTAAAAAAATAAGATAAGCGGATCTTATCCAATAAATATGAAGTACAAGTTAGGATCCACCTCACTCTTGGTAAATCCCATACTCTGCAAGTATCTAGCACAAACCCCCTTCCCTCCAAAGGGTTTCTCGACCTCCTACTCTTGAATCATTTGAAATACTTAGTCGAAGCGACTCTTTGGGTCCTTGCGGTTACCCAAAACCACTATACATACACAAGCCCATTTTCCCCAAGTGACCACAGCTATGACCGTGGGTCTATCCCTTCACGATTCAGACTTCGGGGATATGTCGATCTCTTCTTTTAGTTTCTTTCAAAGAACTCTTCTTTGAATATTTGGACTTCCGCCAGGCATCTCCTCAGATTTGTCGGCCCCACTATGGTTCAGGTTTTGAGACTTCATAAAACTCTAGACTGCTCACCCATGAACCTCTGGATTTTTTAATCTTGAATTCCTTAATCTGATGCCATGTTCTCTCTTTGCGATCAACAACAGGGGTCAAATCGCAACTTCAGACTCCATGATTCTTCTTCTACCAAGCCTTCAAAATTCCTGATCTTCGATGTGCTGAAACACCTTACGACTATCCTTCATGTAACTCTCCCATATATTATGGTCTGGAATCATTCACTTCCCTCTATAGAGAATCTCATCCACTAAATCTGATGGAAACTTTGGGGACTCCTCTCCTTGAATATTTTCCATCACTCTCCCTCCTGAACGTTTCTTCCACGACTTTCTTTGGTTCCCCTCAACACTTTCTTCGACACTTAGTTAAAATCCTGACCTACACACACCTTGCACTGGGTTCTCTTCCACACTCAACTCCTTTGTGGATGATTCACACTCCTTGCTACTATTCTATGATCACTTCCACCTTCTGTGACTAATCACGCTACCCTTCCTGAGATTTCGAGTCTGAAAACTCTGTCGCGCACTCCTTGTGGATGTCGATGCACTCCTTACACACACAACTTCTCACTATCTCTTCTAAGATTACAAGTCGAACTATAATTAGTCAATGCACTCCTTGCACCCTCTCATGGAAGATAAACAAATGAAACTTATTCAATCTTCAAAGTGACTCATATATTCAACCTTGTAAATTCATTCATGGATACAAAAACAAGGAATCACAGAGAAATGAAAACAACCAAAAGGTCTACCATTCATTCATTCAGATAGACACAATAATAACACACATTTGGGACAATATTCCTCTACTATATTCATTCAACTAAAACTTACATACATTCATACAATATTTCTCTATATCTCCCAGCTCATTACTACAATGGTAATCTACACATTAGATTCAACAACAAAAACCTATCTTCTACCAACAATTTCCTCTTGGAAACAATACAAAGATTTTATAAAAAGGAGTTCTCTTTGAGCCTTTCCCTCCAGCTACTCTACAACTATCCAATCAAAATTAAATTCTATCAACTACTAAACATTTATTACAATAAATATCGAGTCAGACAAATAAGAGCGATCGCTCTAGATCTGTTTTGCAATCCTTCACACTAAAACAAAATACATCCCCCATTGATTTTATGTGATGGCTCAGCCTTCGATCATTAAATATGCTCATAATTTAAAATTGTAAATGTGTTTAACCTGCACAAAATAGATCTAGCTAAATAATAATACACACATTTGCAGAGATAATTTGAGAAAGAAAAAGCAGGAGAGAAAGAATGGAAGAATTCTCATTAATCATATTCCACACTCAAAGAGTGGATAATTTACAATATATATAGGATACATGAGTAAATAATGAGCCATAGTGGTGGTCTAGAGTGATCTGGACACACACCAACAGTTACGGGAGTAAACTACCACCTAGTCTAGTCTCTCAGGTAGTTACGTGAGTGAATTGCCACCTAGTTGAGTTAACTAGTGAACTAGTCTTTAGTTAATTGATTGAATAAAGAGTAGTGAGGAGTTAACGCAAGGAAGCAAGGGTAATACGCCAGTCTGGTGATGATCCCAAGGAAAGTTTGCATTAACTGGTGATGATCCCAATGTTCCATGGTGACAAAACCAATGCAACATCTAAACTCAACTCAACTAATCAAACTGAAGTGTCAACTGAAAGAGAATATTCTCTAGGTGGAATATTCTCCTCTAAAATATAGGATATTGGATAATGACTAATTATGACTAATAAACAAGGAATAAACTTAGGAAAAATAAATCCTAGGTGTGTGTGAAGTAACTCCAACACCCCCCCTGAACATCACTATGGTGAAAATAAAGAATGGGTCCCGACAACAAGGCCATGTTAGGTACCCAAATACAAAATATACATTGAAATAAATGATGAAAGAGGGAAAAACTCGTGGGAAATACCCCCCTCAAATTCCAATGCATGTAAAAAAAAGTGAGAAGGAACAAAAAATAGTTGTTAAGAAACCTTGTCCTTCACTCCAAGAAGACCTCGCAACTGTGCAAGTTAGTTCTCGTTGAATATTTTATTGAAGATGTAGATCTCTGCATGGATCTGATGAAATATATGCCCCATTGAGATATCCAAACATATCCACTTTATCTTTTTGTAATGAATAATATCCAAATAAGTTTGGATGAAATTTTGAAAACCATGTAGTTGTTTCCGAAAAAATGCTGAAATTTTGTTGATTTTAAAAAGATCATAACTTCATTTCCCGGACTCCGTTTCAGACGATGGTTTTTTTTAAATTGGATATTTTCCAGAGAGGAATTAAAATATTCAATTTGTTTTTGCAAATTATTCTCAAAAAATATAAGGATGATGTCTGATGTACGTGGCTCCCTTTTTGTCTCCTGAGATGCATGCATGGTGCACGCAAAAGTGTCTGCATGTGACCCCTTAGATGCATGACATATATCTTCAACATAAAATTCAGAAAACAAATATGAAATGGAGTAGACATCATCTTCAATTAATTGAATACAAATTTATTCAAATACTTTTGTATGACTCTTCAGAATAAGAGGCTTGATCTTCTGACGGTTTCTCTTTTGGATCTATCTTCCCAATCCCCTGCATGCAATATTCACAATATTATTTATTCCCAAATAGAACCTCTAATCTGGTCCATAATTCATTTAGAGTGAATTCTTTTGTGACATCACATACTTGATGGATAATTTCAGGAGAAATAAAATAGAGGATACATCCTATGGCCATATCTTGTCTATTGAGAAAATAATTTTTCTCATCGGTAGAATCTGTCTCTACTTCCCATTTCCATAGTTATTTGGTACAAGCCTTTGCATCTGAGAAAAAGAATAATTTTTGGCTTCCATTCCAAATAGTTATGAGGCATGAGAAGTATTGTCGATGAGTAAAACATAGATTCCATCTTTGCGTGTTCTTCAATCTTCAGTACCCGCAAAAATAATTTGGTGTAGATTTTTCTTAGTATTCCATCGGCTCTTATACCATGTAAATGTGTTGAAATTGCATAGAATATATCTATCTAAACAATAATACACACATTTGCAGAGAGAATTTGAGAAACAGAAAGCAGGAGAGAAAGAATGGAAGAATTCTCATGAACCGTATTCCACACTCAAAGAGTGTATAATTTACAATAGATATAGGATACATGAGTAAATAATGAGACATAGTGGTGGTCCAAAGTGATCTGGACACACACCATCAGTTACAAAAGTAAACATACACTTAGTCTAGTCTCTCAGGCAGTTATGTGAGTGAACTGCCACCTAGTTGAGTTAACTATTCAACTAGTCTTCAGTTAACTAACTGAACAAAGAGTAGTGAGGAGTTAAATCGAAGAAGAAAGGGTAATTCTCCAGTATGGTGATGATCCCAAGGAAAGTGTGCATTAGTTGGTGATGATCCCAATGTTTCATGGTGACAAAACCAATGCAACATCTAAACTCAACTCAACTAGTCAAACTGAACTGTCAACTGAAAGGGAATATTCTCCTCTAAAATATAGGAGACTGGATAATGACTAATTATGACTAATAAATAAGGAATAACCTTAGGAAAAATAAATCCTAGGTGTGTTTGAAGTAACTCCAACAAAAATATTTGTCAAATATTACATTAATACACTGATATTTGAAATTCAAAATGTTTCAAAATACGTTCTAGTGAACCCAGTTGTCTCTCGATTGTGCTTTGTTGGCGATGCTCCTGCATCAGTATCCATCGATTCTGGAACACCATGCCCTGGGTGCTTTTTTGAGTCCATACAAGTCTTTCCTAAGCCTACACACATGATACTCCCTCCCATGTACCTAAAAGCCCCGAGGTTTTTCTATGCATACTTCCTCCTCAATGATCATGTTGAGGAACATTAGTTTCACATCCATTTGATGTATCCTCTACTTCATAACTAAAGAAATATAAATAACAACTTGAATAGAAGAATACCTAGCGACTGGAGAAAATGTATCCTCATATTCCACTCCCTCTTTTTGGGATAACCCTCTCACCGCAAACTTCACCTTGAACTTCTCCACGCTACCATATGCAACATGCATGATCTTGTAGAGCCACCTAGAACTCACAAAGGACTTCCCTTCGAGTCTCAAAATTATGTTCCAAACATCATTCCTCATAATATAGGTGTATTCCTCTACCATGGAATCCCACCATATGTAAAAACCCTCCTAGTTACGACAACGACTCTGACAACAGGTGAAAGGTTTTTTTTTTTTTTAACAGTGTGTGCATGTGTGTAGGAGGGGTAACAAACATGCATGACTCTACACCACTGCCCGACGACTAACAAGACGCAACCATGAGGATCACAACAAGAAGACGCAAGGCACACAACAAGTAACTGCAAGCAAATACTACCCAAGACAAGGGCGCCCCACAATATCTTCAACAATAAACGACATACTGGGTTAGGTACCGTACGAACACAGAAGGAAGAATCCATAGTAGTAGGTCTTACTATTTCTGCACAGGAAAGCAGGGCATTTAATCTTAGTTCTCTGCTCCAGAGAGATAGAAGGTCAGATAAGCTCCTGGCTGACTTCTTAGGCAGAAACTAGTAATCCCCTCAGGTGTGTCGCAAGAGTGGAAACCCTGCCTTTAAAGGGCCCAAGACTCTTGATACGGCACTGGATTCTTGATGCAGAAAAACACACAGACAATATACTAAGGCTACTGAAGGTGTCTACATCCCTCCCAACACAAGCAAACCATGAAATACACTACCACCAAGTACTACAAAATCAGGGACAATCAAGACCTCTACGGAAGACACAAGTCAGGAGGACTCTAATATCGACCAACCCCTATTGAGACCCAAAGACATCAATCAAGATAAATTGCTCCATTAATTATCATTAACTGACAAAGACTTTATCATAAGGTAAAAACCAATAATCTCAACTCCCATTATTTAGTTATAAGGTCATTTTGCACTAGTTCAGGGACAAGCAATAATCACAAGCACATTGCATTTTTCTGTTAATCGCCATAATTGAGAAACAATATCAATACCATAATGGTAAACCCTCGAACATTTACATTCTCCATATTATCTTGCCTTTCCTTCCAATTTATTACCATACATTGGAATAATCTAACAATATTTGCATTGCAATTTAGACCTTATCATTAACACTTCAATTTAAAAGAATAATAACCTTGCAATTTAAACATCATCACGAACATTTCAATTAAACAAATATTAACATTGCAATTCAACCATCATCATTAACATTGCAAATTAAAACAAATATTATTATTGCAATTTAAACAAGTATTACCATTGCATTTAAGCAAATATTAATATTGCAGTTTAAGATTCATCATTAGCATTTCAATTTAAACAATATTAACATTGTCATTAACAAGTATAATCATTGCAAATTAAACAAATATTAATAATTCGATTCAACATCATCATTAACATCGCAAATTAAAACAAATATTATTATTGCAATTTAAACAAGTATTACCATTGCAATTAAGCAAATATTAATATTGCAGTTTAAGCTTCATCATTAGCATTTCAATTTAAACAATATTAACATTTCCATTAACACGTATAATCATTGCAAATTTAACAAATATTAATAATTCGATTCGACATCATCATTAACATCGCAAATTAAATATTTTTATTGCAATTTAAACAAGTATTACCATTGCAAATTAAGCAACTAAATCCATTTATATCATAAAACATAGTTTAAATAACAAACATAACTATTTATCTAAATTTATATCCCCAAAAACAAAAGGTAGAACGTTTAACCAACAAATGACGACATGTTAATAAAATAAAAAATTCACAATAATAAGGAGAGTAATAAGTCTGGCAGTTGCATAATTCTAAAAGGCAGTAAAAGGAATACGACAGTTACATGGGGCAGTAATAATGAGGCCGTTACATCTGCCAGTAAACACCCAATCCCTTCTTTTCATACACGAGGTATTAAATTTAAATGACAAGACCTTGCACCTTTTGGTCAGAGCTACCATGGAACTACAATAACTTAACCTAAATGACCAAATCTTTTCCTTTATAAATGAACTAGTATTGTAATTAAATACAGAAAAGACATTTTATTGTTATTAAAGCAATTGGAACTCCCACTACCAGGTCAGAATTTACCCACGTCGCTACCTTCTACTGTTTGCATTTCAGAATTTGGACTGGAAAGGGCCCTATATTTAAAGGCGAAGGGAGAGTGGTACACGTAATACACTAGGGCGCAGGATGGGGGTTCACATGATTGGATCATGCAACAACGAGCTTACCCAGCACGTCCGCAATAGAATATGCCCAATGCACTCAACACAGTCATAATAATACCATTAACAAGCAGGCCGAGGTAACACACAAACCATGAAAATGCCCAATAGATTAAGAAAAAGAAAACCCTCTATAGAAGTTGCCCATTGTGTGTAAAACGCCCAATATAAAAGAGAAATCCCACTGTAAAATTACCCATTGTATTCAACGCCCAACAATTAAAAAGGGAAACCCACCGAAAAAAAACTGCCATTAAATATATATAAAAACACCCAGCATGTATAAGGAGAACCCACTGTGAAAACGGCCATAGTAAAAAGAAAAACGCCTAGCATATGAAAAGAGAAACCCACCGTAAAAAGACCGCCACTATATATATAAAAACGCCCATCCCAGGAAAAAGAAACCCACCAAAAAAGACAACCACTATATATATAAAAACACCCATCACATGAAAAGAGAAACTCACAGTAAAAAGACTGCCACTAGATATATAAAGACACCCAGCAGGTATAAGGAGAACCCACTGTGAAAATGACCACAGTAAAAAGAAAAACGCCCAGCATATGAAAAGAGAAACCCATCGTAAAAAGACTACCACGATGTATATAAAAATGCCCATCACATGAAAAGAGAAACCCACAGTAAAAAGACTGCCACTAGATATATAAAAACACCCAGCAGGTATAAGGAGAACCCACTGTGAAAACAACCGCAGTAAAAAGAGAAACGCCTAGCATATGAAAAGAGAAACACTAAAACTGTACCAAAACGAAGAACCATAAACTGCCCTACTCATTTTTTTTTTACAGCATAAGATGTGTCGATTCCTGTGGTTCATTGCAACCATTCTATCTAATCTTTATCACAAAACTTAAAGCATTCATCCAAAATATAAACACAACCATCTAAATTTTCAGACGCAACCAGAGACTATCATTCCACCAAAAATAAAAAAACATACCTTGGCCTGCTTGCCCGCTCCGGATGGCGTCCGCGTGCTCTTTTATGCTCCCGCTCGTCGATCGTAAAAAACTCACCGGTACCTCCCAGCCAAATGCTAGGGGTACTCTCCTTCCCCCTTAGCCCCCGAGCCGCATAGCGGCCACACACAATCCAGACAGTAACCTAGCTTCCCAGCTCGCCTCCAAGGCTGAGCTACCACTCTATCACAGCTGAGAAATTCCCCAACTCCCCACAAGCAATCCGTCCAGTTCCGATTTTGATAGCATAACAATACCTCATAGCAGATCCCCCTTCTTTTCCACCATCTCCTTTCTTTTATCCTCTTTTTGACCTAATCCCATTAGGTTTTCATCAAAAACCCTAAATCATATTTCTTTTAAGTCCCCCCCCCCCTTTTATTTATTTTATTTTTTATTTTTTATTTCTTTTTTTGAAAACTCAATAAGGTAAATGCGCCTAAGCATCTCTTCATTATATATATATATTTTTTTAAATTCATATATATATATATATATATATTCTTTTAAACTCCCTTTAGTTAACTAATTAATTTCTTTTTTTCAAATTTACAACCACCTAAATGAATTAATTTCTTAAATCTCTTTATTTTACCCTACACACTTTATGAAGACTCACATTAGCTTAAGTTGGTTTTTTTTTGTTCAATTTTATTATTAGCACTTGTATTGTTAATGCTTAGCTAGTAGGAAATGAAATTCTAATGTTATTTGAATTGCAGAGCTATTGTGAGCTAGAATATAATGGCGTTGTTATTAGGAGATGGTTAAGCTTTGATTATTATGTTAGGGCGAAGTAGTAGTACCTTCACTAAAAAGACAAATTATCAAGCTTATTATTGGGAATGAGGAAAGGCCTTATGTACGCAATTAAGTAAGGAATTACTTTATGAATTCAAGTAACGGAGGAATTGTTTTATGTATTTAATTAAGGAAGGAAACTCCTTGGTTTAGGTGGAGGTTGCAAATCATAGGGGGAATGAATATTTAATGTATAGTCTTGAATTATGTTTTTTTTTTTTTGACAAAGGGCTCAAATTATGAACTGGCGACGCCTGGTTAGGGGAAATGTTTAAGGGTTTATTCAGGTGCTTATGAATTAGGGATATTTAGGATGACTCCTTCATCCACATTATTACAATGTGCCCTTCAGGATGCACCATGTGCTCCAAGGGTGCCACTCGCCTCTTGAGTTTCTTTTGTGTGATGTGCCCTTCAGGATGCACCTCATGCTCCAAGGGTGCCACTCGCCAACTGAGTTTCTTTTGTGTGACGTTCCCTTCAGGATGCACCACGTGCTCCAAGGGCGCCACTCGCCAACTAGACTGATTGGTAGACATCTATAACCCCTAGAGTCAATACTCCGCCAGGTGAACTTGTGGGAGACTAAGGGTTCTAAGGAATAAGGCCCCCGCCTTATTGCGTGCCCCTTAGAATCATCATGAGTGACTATCGTAGTCTATCCTCATGGCATCATGGATCCTCTCGAACTAGGTAATCGTTAACCTACAGTTCAGGCCATGGTGGGAGTGCTAGCAGGCGGTGGCAGGGCTGCTGTCCACCCCTCTCCCTCAACCTCTCTACAAATTGTGGGTGGCCCCCTTACTCCATATGTGAGTCTGGTCGGCAAGCTATCGTCAACCTGCATCATCAACAATCATGTTAGAAATGTCAACATCAAATCATCAAATCAATGAAACATCACAATAAATATATCAACCCAAAAGAACACTCCCTGACTGAGTCCGAAGTCCAAGGGGGTTCTACCGATGCCTCTGCATCCTCAAGGTCGAAAACCCTGCACACTCCATAAAACAGAGTCAGCAACACCTGTGTCAATAAAAACTAGTAAAACATCATGTCTTCTGCCAATCGCATCATAATCAAGTATAAATGGTTTAACATCACAAAAGTCCAGATCACTTGCAAGCAAGTGTCCTCAAAAAATAAGTTTTCTCAGTGCGCCAGAGCGGGATGTTACATACACCCCCTCTTGGTCTAAACTCCGTCCCGAAGTTTCTCAGTATAATGCTGAAATGAAAGTACCACAGTATCATAAGTACCACAGTATCATAAGTCTAACTATCAAACAAAAATGGAAACTACTGGCGCATATCATATGCATCCTCCCAGGTCACCGAGTGCGGACTATAACTGTCCCACTGGACCTTGACCTGATCTACCATTCGACATCGTAACTTTCGAACGCGATGATCTAAGATGCGGACTGGCTCAGCCATGAGAGATCCCTCGTCCGATACCTGCAAGGAACTCAGGTCAATCACGTGTGTAGGATCACTAATATAATGTCTCAAAACAGATACATGAAAAACATCATGCATACGCCTCAAAGAATCAGGCAAGGCTAGTCGATAGGCCATGGGCCCCTTTCTCTCCACAATCTCGAAAGGTCCCACGAACCTAGGAGAGAGTTTATCTCCCTTTCCAAACTTGATCGAACTCTTATGCGGTTTAACCCGTAAGAAAACTCGGTCACCAACCTCATAACTACGGTCTACTCGGTGCGCATCAGCATAACTCTTCTGTCGATCCTGCACTTCTTTAATCCTTTGTCTTATGGTTTTCATTTGCTCTTCAATTTCTTGGATCGCTTCTGGTCCCACCAGGACCCTATCCTCGAGCCGATCCCAACTCAAGGGCATCCGACACAGTCGCCCATAAAGGAACTCAAAAGGCACCATCTTAATGGTGCTCTGGTAATTGTTGTTGTAAGCGAACTCTACTAGAGGCAAGAATTCCTCCCAATGCTTTTGTTGGTCCATCACGTACATGCGCAACATGTCTTCCAAGGTTTGTTTCATTCGTTCGGTCTACCCATCGGTCTCTGGGTGATACGCAGTACTAAAATTAAGTTGGGTTCCCAATGCCTCTTGGAAACTCGTCCAAAATCGTCCAGTAAACACCGATCCTCGATCGGATATAATCTTTTTAGGCACACCATGCAGCCTCACAATCTCACTGATGAAAAATATCGCTATGTCAGGTGCCTGATACATTGTACGCACATGAATAAAGTGAGCACTCTTCATCAGAGTGTCTACTACTACAAAAATCGAGTCGTGTCTCCTTGCCATCAGTGGAAATCTAACAATAAAATCCATCGAAATAACTTCCCATTTCGATTCCGGAATGGCATGTGGTTGAAATAATCCTGTCGGGTGTCTATGTTCAGCCTTTACCTGTTGACACTCTAGACATCTAGCCAAAACGTTGACTATGTCAGCCTTCATTTCCTTCCAGAAGAATAAGGGTTTAAGGTCTGCCCTCATCTTCGTGACTCCTGGGTGAGCCATATAAACTGCTCTATGAGCCTCGCTCAGGATCAACATCCTCAACTCGTCATTTGGAGGTACATAAATCCGACCTCTAAACCTCATTAAACCATCGCTATCCAATGAATATCTCTCATATCATGGTACCATCATTGTGTTTTGTCCGATAAAATCCTTGACTTCTGTGTACCAGTCATCATCACGCTATAAGGTGAGAATCTTCTCACGTAGATTTGTCTGAAGAGGTAACACCGAAAAGATGCGTGGCCTCTGACTCAAGGCATCCACCACTCGGTTCATTGTTCCCTTTATGTAAGTAATCTTGAATTTGTATTCGCTAAGCAATTCTGACCAACACCGTTGTCGCGCGTTCAGGTCGCTTTTCATAAAAATGTGTTGTAGTCCACAATGATCAGTATTTAATTCAAATTTTCGTCCAACAAGGTAGTGTCTCCAAACCTTCAAGGCATATAAGATGGCTAATAACTCCAAATCGTGCATCGCGTAGTTCTCCTCATGCGTTCTCAGCTTCCTCGAAATGTAAGCAATCACTCGTCCGTCCTACATCAAGACTCCACCTAAGCCTTCCTTGGATGCATCATTGTATACCAATAAGTCTGCGTCCATGTTAGGGACCTTTAGTATTGGCGCGGTTGTCAACAACTCTTTAAGCCTCCGAAATTCTTCTGCGCATTTCTCTTTCCAAACAAACTTCTTGTTTTTCTTCTGCAATTCCGTGATCGGATTTTCTATTTTCGAAAAACCCTCGAAAAACCGTCGATAGTATCCTTCTAATCCCATAAAACTATGCACTTTTGTGACATTCGTTGGTGCAGGCTATTCCATAATAGCCTCAACCTTGGCTGGATCCATGGCGATACCTTCGCGGAAGATGACATGCCCTAAGTAGTGAATCCGCGATTGATAAAAAGAGCATTTGGACAACTTCCCATACAATTTGTGTTCTCGTAAACATTGTAGTACCAAGCGCAAGTGCTTGTCATGCTCCTCCATCGTCCGAGAGTAGATCAAAATATCGTCAATGAATACTTGGATGAGCTTGTCCAAGTACTCGTGGAACACCCCGTTCATCAAACTCATGAATACCCCTGGGGCATTGGTCAGTCCAAATGGCAAAACAATAAACTCGTAATGTATGAATCTCATCTTAAAGGCGGTTTTAGGGATGTCATCCTCCTTGATCCGTAACTGGTGATACCCAGATTACAAATCGATCTTGGAGAACACCATCGCACCCTTCATTTGATCGAAGAGATCATCAATTATAGGTAAGGGATACTGATTCTTGATCGTCGCGTTGTTCAGTTGACGGTAGTCAATGCAAAGCCTCCATGATCCATCCTTCTTTCGTATGAAAATAACTGGTGCACCCCACAGCGACACACTAGGAAATATCAGTCCCAGGTCCAACAACTCCCTCAGTTGCATTTTCAACTCTTGCAACTCCGGGGTCGACATCCGATAAGGCATTCTTGCTATCAGTTCGGTTCCCAGTTTCAGGTCTATGGTAAACTCCAGTTCCCTTTCCGTTGGCATCCCAGGCAACTCTTCTGGAAATACGTCCGCAAACTCCTTCACCACCAGAAGGTGTTCTAGACCTTTCGCTACTCCCTTCTCATTTAGTGCGAGGATCGCATAAATTTTTCACCCCTTGCGCATACTCTTCCGTAACTGTAAGGAAGAGACAAACCGCAGGGAAACTCCCTGGTTCCTTCCTACAATCACACGTATCTGTCCTTCATCATCAACCAAGCTCAACTGTTTCATCTTACAGTTGAGTATCACCTCATGCGTTTCCAACCAATCCATACCGATCACGTCATCATAAGATCCTAAGATCGTGACGTACAAGTTGACCCTATTGACAAACTCTCCCAGGTTAAGGGCACAGCCTGTAACCTTTCCTCCAACCTTCTGTTTGGCTCCTGAAGCCATCTCTATGAAGCTAAACTCATCCTGTTCAACTGCCTTTACCTTAATCCTTTTTAGCACTGCACCAGAAATGAAACTCTCAGTAGCTCCCGGGTCTATCAAAATACTAAGGGTCTGGTCAGCGACAGTACCTGTCGTCTCGAGCATAGTCGACTGGTGCTCTGCTTGGTGGTTATTCACCGCTACATGAATCTGATGGGCCTTGCCCATATCTCCCACGGTAGCGGGTCCAGCTGGTCTGGGCACCCTGGTCCTCTCCAAAGGATAGTCAGGCTGGTAGTGTGGCTCCCCACACATCCAACACCCCTTCTTTGGCCCAGTAGTCCTGGTACCCGAAGTAGAAGATGACTCCCCACCGGCCTGGAACCCTGGTCTATTCTACTGAATAGGCCTAAACTGTTGCTGCTGCAGGTGACGTTGCTGCTGGTGTTGTGGTCCTCGATAAGGTGTCCACTGCTGAGGTGGTGGTCGTCGGGGTGTAGAAAATGTGGATCCCCTCTGGAAGCCACGATGTCCCAGCATATGTCTCACTGGTGTCTGATGTCACGGTGCACCAAATGAACTCTGCCCTGCGGGTCTCGCTGGAGTCCTGGTCTGACCCCCGCTGATAAGCTCCTCCTCTGCTATGAGGGCCTTTTGGACAACATCGTGCAAGGTTTGAGGAATCAAGATCATAACCTTTTCACGCAGGCTGCCGTTAAGGCCAAACACGAACCTGTTGACCTTGAGCTTCTCAGTGTTAAGGTGCAGAGCATACCAAAGCAGCTCCATAAAATGTGCCTCGTACTCGGGCACCATACGACCTCCCTGTTGTAAAGCGTTGAACTCATTGAGATGACACTCCATGAATTCCTCTGAAAGGTACCTCTCTCGGAACCGTTCCTCGAACAGTTCCTATGACATGTCTTCAACGACCATGTTCAGCTGCGGCAGGAGCGTCTTCCACCATAGAAGAGCTCTCCCCTTCAGTTGAAAGACCGCCATGCAGACCTTCATGTTGGAGGTATAATCGCGAAGTGTGAAGCACATCGCCATATTATCCAACCAGGCCTCGGCAGCTGCTCCATCCAGGGCACCAAAGAACTCGGGAAATTTTATCTTCTCGAGTTCATGGTGAATGCTACCTAAAACGGTCGGCGTGCGCGACAGAACCTCATGGGCTGCCGGTGCCCTGGCCTTGTCTCTGTCCAAATGGATGATCAGAGCCTTGGACATGCACTGAAAGGATCTCATCATCCCAATAACATCACAAACTGCTATCTTCTCCTGTCCGAGAACCTGCTCGCCTCCCTGGGGGTTAGACCACTCAGGCGTGGATGCTTCTGGAGGCATCACGCCTCCTCCCCTAGCACCCCATCGTCTACCTTCGCGGCGTCCTCTAACCATGATTACCTGCATGCACACCATCAACTCGATCAGCAACAGTATAATCAATCTAATCCTGTCAACGAAATCCGTAGTGAATCCCAAGTCGCGGGTCGAACCGACTCTGATACCATATGTAAAAACCCTCCTAGTTACGACAACGAATCTCACAACAGGTGCAAGTTTTTTTGTTTTTTTTTTTAACAGTGTGTGCACGTGTGTAGGAGGGGTAACAGACACACATGACTCTATGTCACCGAACGATGACTAACAAGACGCAACCATGAGGATCACAACAAGAAGACGCAAGGCGCACAACAAGTAACTGCAAGAAAATAATACCCAAGACAAGGGCGCCCCACAATATCTTCAACAATAAACGACATATTGGGTTAGGTACCGTATGAACACAGAAGGAAGAATCCGTAGTAGTAGGTCTTACTATTTCTGCACAGGAAAGCAGGGCATTTAATCTTAGTTCTCTGCTCCGGAGAGAGAGAAGGTCAGATAGGCTCCTGGCCGACTACTTAGGCAGAAACTAGTAATCCCCTCAGGTGTGTCGCAAGAGTGGAAACCCTGCCTTTAAAGGGCCCGAGACTCTTGATACGGCACTAGATTCTTGATGCAGAAAAACACACAGACAATATACTAAGGCTACTGAAGGTGTCTATATCCCTCCCAACACAAGCAGACCATGCAATGCACTACCACCAAGTACTACAAAATCAGGGACAATCAAGACCTCTACGGGAGACACAAGTTAGGAGGACTCTAATATCGACCAACCCCTATTGAGATCCGAAGACATCAATCAAGATCAATTGCTCCATTAATTATCATTAACTGACGAAGACTTTATCATAAGGTAAAAACCAATAATCTCAACCCCCATTATTTAGTTATAAGGTCATTTTGCACTAGTTCACGAACAAGCAATAATCACAAGCACATTGCATTTTTCTGTTAATCGCCATAATCGAGAAACGATATCAATACCATAATGGTAAACCCTCGAACATTTACATTCTCCATATTATCTTGCCTTTCCTTCCAATTTATTACCATACATTGGAATAACCTAACAATATTTGCATTGCAATTTAGACCTTATCATTAACACTTCAATTTAAACAAATAATAACTGTTAAGGTCCTAACCCGCACATGGGTAGATTAATGTATTCGGATGTAATAAAGGTCAATATTAATAAGACCTTTCAATAAAAGAGAATTAGGCGGATGTAAGAAGACCTAATAGAAGCTTCCGCTTCTAGAA
>ML789492.1:847828-863043 GCA_009831015.1 Picea engelmannii | reverse complement strand
GTGAATAAATGAGTTGATGTTGAACAATCAATGGAATCTTTCGATCAGAGGTCAATGATGTAAACCCACTGTCGAAAGCGAGAAACTTGCCATTGAGGCATGCAAGTTCCAAGGTACTAAATAATTTCTAAGTCTCAATCTCGGATAATGTGCTGATGTCGATGAAACAAGAATCATCACAAGAGGGCCTTGATGTATCCCCCATCAGTGACACGAAATGAGTAACAGATTTTAAAAGTGAAACGGAGTATGTGACAATTGGACTTTGGACACAGGAAAGGCCGACTCAAAAATGAAAAGATAACTGCAGATGGCCGACTCAATAGAGGTTTCAAATGGACAGCTCTTGAACATATGGATGACACGACCAATGATTAGGCAACATTGACTCAAAAACGACACATGGAAAGACCTTGTAATCAAATCGAATGAGAGACAAATGGATTACCCAAACCGACTTCCGATGATGAATAGGGGGTGTCATGTTCAAGAGCGATACTTACTGCCAATTAACACAAAAGAGAAACATATCCCTTTCCCAAATTTTTCCCCCACCATTGCTGGAATGTCCACACCCTAGCTATATAGCAACCTGCATACTGTTCGCACCCTGGCTATATAGCAACCTGCAGGAATTTGTCATTCTCGCACCCTGCCTATATAGCAACCTGCGGACATTTCTTTTTATAAGGTTTTTACATAGGAAAATGTAACTTTTTTTCCTCAGGAAAAGTTATTCTTCCTTCTCTCTTCAGGAACTCAGGCTACTGTGACCCCTCTAAAGGAAATAGATAGATTTACATCATTAACGATCATAGGGATGACGAAAATAATGTGTAACAGTAAGAACCAAAGAAAATAGAGTTTGAGATAAAGGATGAAGAATAATACTCTAGAAAAGAATAGTAATAATAATAAGAATATCCTCATACTACAGTAATGAGGAGATTGGTTCAGGAAAGAAGGAAATCGGAAAGGTATACTTCAATTAATTTCTGTTCAAATTTGGCTTTGTCTATTTTTGATGATGATCCCGTAACTATTAGGGAGGTAGTGAATTTAGAGGATGGAAAAGGGACATGGTTGAAGAAATGGTAGTGAATTTAGAAATTTTTCATGAAGGATCTTGGTGCTACAAATTTCATTTTGGGCATGGAAACTAAAAGAGATTAGGTAAATAGGAAAATCTAGTTAAATTAAAGGAAATATGTCAAAACAATATTACAGAGGTTTAATATCAAGGACTGTAAATCGATCAAGGTTCCTATTCATGTAGGTGTAAATTTATCTAAAGATTAGTGTCCCAAGACACAAGAAGAGGAACAGGACATGTCCCATGTTCCATATGTGAGTGTGGTTGGTAGTTTGATGTATGCAATTCTTTTTAGTAGACTGGTCATTGCACATGCAGTGGGATTTTTTAGCAGGTGTATGATCCGGGTGGATATTGGTGGCCACCCACCTATTCCAACTAGCTCCTCTTGTTTGTTTTTTATTCAACACATTCTTTTGTACTTATTTGTAATCATGGGTTATACACTTCTGGTGCTATCTGAAGATGTGACATCCTCTAGGTGGATACTCGTGGCCTCTCACCTAATCCAACTGGATTATTTTGTATGTTTTCATGTCAACACATCATGTTGTACTTCCAGGGCCATTTTGGGGCCCTAAACATTGTTTTTTTTTTGTCTCACCACAGTCAAATTTTAAATAGAGATAGACTTTTATGTTAGAATATGTAGCTCTATGAAATTCCAATGGGGTATCACACGCCTAAAACGAAGGTTGTATGCAAAAGTTACGACCCAGGGAAGATGAGGTACCAACTTACCCATAGGGTCCACATGACTTTTACCGTTTCACCTTCTAGGGATATGTTTTTGGATGTCTAGGGTTTGGGAATTCATGAGTAATATAAAAAATGCCTCTGGAGCCTCATTGTAATAATTATGCTTAGAAGGATGCGCATACTAGCCACATCTCTTCTCGGAGATAGTTACCACCATTCGAGCAAGTGTTTCAATTGTGTAGTTTTAGAGTTTCATCCTATTTCATTTATTTAATAGAAGATATTGTTCACTAGATATATGTATTATTCTCCATATCTCTGTGTTTATTGTATTCAGTCTGTAATCAGTTTGTTCTGCTCCTAAATCCATATCAGTGGTATAAGAGCGGTCTTCTCTTCATTTGTTTTTCTTCGTGCATGTCCCCAACAAGATCTAGGTACAAGAAGTTGGGACTCAAACCAATCGATCCATTGAAAGATCGCTCACGTCGATCCCAACAATAACCCATGGGGGATGAAAAGAAATATGATGGAGCAGGATATCCTATTAAAATGTTGCTCGAGGAATCCATCACATGACAAATGAATGAAATGATGGACAACTTTGTGCAGATCCTTCGACAACTACCCACAGGAGAATCATCTTCATCAAGAGGCCATGCAACCCCCTTCAAGGTAAAAGTAAATTTTGATATTCCATTATTTGAAGGACTGGTAGATGCAGATGCTATAGATAAATGGTTGAATCTGCTCGAAGGGTATTTTTTGATCCATAATTTTTCCGATAGGGAAATGGTTACTTTTTCACTCCTCAAGGTAATCCCATAAGTTAAGCACTGGTGGGATACTTACTCTGAGAAATGGGTCGTAGTCTGAAATATTTGTGGTGGCCCCTAAATGGGATTCCTTCCAGGATGCCATTAAAGAACAATACTACCCTATTGGAAGCTATGAGGACCAGTATACCATATGGACCACCCTACGTCAAGAAAGGGACCTGACAGTACCAGATTTCACCAAATTTTTCATACCCTCCGCACCAAATTGGGTATCAACGACTCTGAGCATAATCTGGTGCTCAAATACCACATATATTTGCATAGATACATTCAAATAGAAATGGATTTTCCATACATCACCTCATTAGGTACGAATTATAGATACACTTTCAATATCGAGAAGAAATTGAAGCAGAAGAGGCGAGAGTTTGGATATGAAAACTGATCCTCACAGCTGAAGAAGGGAAAAGGAAGACCAACCCACATAGTAAGGGACTGAGCCAAGATGGCCGCTCTTAGGAAAACTATTTCAAGACACAACACAAGAAGGACAATGAGAATATGAATAAGGACACGAGAAAATGGTGTGAATACCATAAAATCCCTTGTCACAAAACTGAAGAATGTCTCTCCAAGTAGTCACTCATGGCCGAGATGAAGGATTCTGAGCCAGAGGTCGATTATGATTCTAAATCAAATACTGAAGGAGGGAAATAGATTATCGATGTTGAACCTAGTGCCACTATCGTAACCACCAAAATCCGACCAAGTGAACCAGAAGAACCAGAGGAAGGAAAACTCCTCTTTCACTCACAGATGTGGGTAAAGGGGGCTCTGATTCATTTCATTGTCAATAGTGACAGTCAGAAGAACCTGATTTTAGAAAAGGTCATCAAGTGGTTAGACCTACCAATGAAACCACACCCACAACCCTACACCATCAGTTGGCTTTGCCAAGGAAGAGATATTTGTGCCAGCCAATAGTGTCATCTACCCTACGACATGAAGCCTTTCAAAGATGAGGTATTGTGTGATATTTCTCCCCTTGAATTTTTTGATTTTCTTTTAGGACAAACATATTTGTGGAAGCGTCATGATGTGTATGAGTCTATACCCTAGAGTGTTATTATTACTTTAGGTAGACAATTGTACATGATACCAAAGGTAGTGCTGACGACCACTATTTATTTAATATCTGCTAATAAATGTAGTAAGGTCATTTCATAGACCAAGAAGTTTGTTTTCTTTGTGATCCATGCTCATAGTAAGTAGAAGGTTTTTGCCACATTTGTGGCCTCTACATAGGGCCTCTCTTTCTAGCAGAAGCAAGTGGACAAGATCATGGAAGAATACAGAGACATATTCTCCTCACCCACCGCGGTACCGATGCACTCCCAAGTCAAGCATCCAATTGATATGACCCATGATGCACCTATACCTAATGGACTAGTCTATTGTCTCTCATTGATGGAAAATGACGAAATTAGGCATTAGATCGAATAACTTCTACAAAATGGTAACATTAGACGCAAATACTCCCCTTACGGAATCCCAATTGTACTGGTGCAGAAGAAGGATGGGACTTGGTGACTCTGCATTGATTACAAAACCTTAAACAAAATCATAGTCAAGAACCAGTACCCAATTCCTAGGATTGATGACCTTCTTGACCAACTCAAGGGGGAATTTTTTTTTAGCAAGATTGACCTAAAGTCTGGCTACCACCAGGTTTCCATCGAACAAACTGATGTATGGAAGACAAACTTCAAATCTAAAGAAGGTATCTTTGAATGGTTGGTTATGGCCTAACAAATGAACCAACCACTTTCATGAGGATGATGGATGATGTATTGCGACCCTTCACCAACTCCTTTTTGGTGGTTTATTGGATGACATCCTCATCTTCAACAAAACTTGGGAGGAGCACATGCAACATATTCAAGAAGTTTTGATCACTCTGAGACAGTACAAGCTATATGCCAACATGGAAAAATGCTCTTTTGGCATGAACAAGGTCCAATACTTGGGAAAAATTGTTGATGAGCATGGGGTACATGTTGATACAGCTACAATCCAAGTCATCAGTGACTGGCCAACCCTGACCACGCTAACAGAGCTTTAGAGCTTTTGGAGACTGGCCAACTTCTATCGATGGTTCATGTTGGGATTCTCCCATATTGCATGGGCCCTCAACCAGGTCACCAAGGGAGGTGGTAGGGAAAATTTCATGTGGGGGAAGGAAAAAAATGAGCATTCGATGATCTGAAGCATCGCTCGTTCTCAGCTCCAGTACTCTCCTTTCCCGATATGTAGCAATCATTTGATATTAAGACTGATGCATCTATCTATGTTGTAGGTGTAGTTCTCACTCAACACGACCATCTGGTGGCATACCATAGTGAGACACTCATAGATATTGTCCGTAAATACTGCACCAATGACAAGGAAATGTATTCCATTGTACAATCTTGTCATCAATGGAAACATTTCATTCTAGGAAAAGAGACAATCATCCACACTGATCACAAGCCTCTGTAGTTTTTATTGGCCAAAAATCTGACAGGACATCAACAAGTATATCATATCTTGCACTGCCTATGCCATTTCCAAGCCAACCATCAAGAATCAAGTCTTATACACCCCTCTTTCTACTCCCCAGAAGCCTTGGGAATCCATCCTAATGGATTGCATGTTTGGCCTTCCATCCACCAAGTAAGGAAATGACTGCATATTTGTGGTTGTTGATCAGTTTTTGAAGATGGCCATTCTCAAAGTCTACAAGAAGAATATCACAATGACAGATACTATAAATATCTTCTTTGAACAAGTGTGGGTCCATTTTGGGATACCACAGACCATCATCTCCGACTGGGATAGTAGTTTCCTCAACACATTTTGGTCAAGTATTTGGTCACTGTTGGACACCAAGCTCACTAAATATACTTCTTTCCACCCCCAAACAGATTACCAAACAAAGGTTTTCAATCAGATGATAATGCACATCCTCTGCATGTACAACTCTAAGAATCCACATACATGGGATGAGAGTCTCCCCTATGTTCATCATAGTTACAATAGGCCTCTCAATAGCTCCACTGGCCATACCCCATTTCAAGTGGGGTTGGGATTCTAGCCCTTGGGTCCCATGGATGTTCCTCTACCTCTTTCCACCACACATACAAACTCTTCCCATGTTTAGTCAAAGATTGAAAAAGCCACCATATTCATTGAGAGGATTCATCACATCCGCCAACAAGTCCAGGAGATTTTGCAGAAATCCAATGCTAAGTACAAGCAGTGCCATGATCAACACAGGGTACTGCACCAATTTTAGGTTGGCGACAAAGTATCGTTACATTTGCAGAAGGAGCGTCTCATGGGGCCCCATCAAAATCTTCACCCCATTTACTATGGGCCTTACACTATCACCAAGGCTATGGGCAGAAATCATTTTGAGCTCAAAACTCCACCCTTCCTTGGTGTGCACCTAATGTTCAATGTGGACCTCCTTCAACCATATTTTCCACCATTATTGGACACCTCAGAGATCACAGAACAACTGACACCAACAAGGCTCAACCTTGACCACATGGAACAAACATCCACTAATTAAATAGTGGACACATAGGTCAAGGGAACTCGCCAACAGAGGATCCAACTTTATTGGGTTGTCAAGGCAGAGAAACTCCTACACCAAGAAAAGTGGCTCATCCAGAGCCAAATCCAGCAGAATTTTCCTCACTTGAAGGGGGAACTCAATGGAATGGAGAGAATTGCTTCCTAAGGGGGGAGGATTGATCCAGGTGGATATTGGTGGCCACCCACCTATTCCAACTGGATCCGCCTGTCCATTTTTTATTCAACACGTTCTTCTGTACTTATTTGTAATCCTGGGTTCTACACTTCTTGGGTTGTCTGAAGCCCTACAGATCCTCCAGGTGGATACTTGTGGCCTTTTTCCTAATCCAAATGGCTTATTTTGTATGTTTTCATGTCAGCACATATTGTTGTACTTCCAAGGTCGTTTTGGGGCCCTAAACATTTTTTTTGGCTCACCAGAGTCAAACTATAGATGGAGTCAAAGTTTGATGGAGGAATGTGTATTTATGTGAAATAACTTTCCAATGGGATATCATGTGCCTAAAACAAAGGTCGTATGAAAAAGTTACATTTCTCGGAATCTCCCTCCCCCAAACCCCCACAACCCTCCTAGTTTTGGTGGTTCTTAACACCCCCCAATCCAGGAGGGTTGTGGGGGTTTGGGGGAGGGAGCTTCCGAGAATTTTTTTTTGTATGTTTTGGGTAGTTTTTTGGAGCATGGTTTTTGTCTATGGTTCTCTAATTACAACTAAGGAATTAGGATTGTTGACTAATATGGGTCAATAGATTAGGGGTTTGGATGCTGCAAGATCCTATATGTATATTTTATTGTAAACAATGAAAATGATGAATAAAAGATTATAGGTGCGTATCTAAACAGGTTGTTGGTTTTCCTAGTTTGTGTTTCTAGGGTAAAAATATGTGTAATATGTGTGTGCCATTGTATCTTTTCTATTTTTTATTAAGAAATAGTTTGCAGTTATTTGTCGTACAAGGTTAAAATTTACACGAGTCATCATACAATGAAGATGTCTCCTTCAAGGAATTTAACGTTCTCCTCTAAATTATCTCTCTTCTTATAAAAACATTTCTCCACATGTCCAATATTTCCACATTATTGACATGTCTTCTTATTTTGACTTTGTTGGGGTGCATCTGTCTGTCCCTTAGGTTTTTGGTCGTGGCATACAAGTCTTTGCATATAGGTATCAAACCATA
The DNA here is from genome assembly GCA_009831015.1 of Picea engelmannii. NCBI lineage: Eukaryota > Viridiplantae > Streptophyta > Pinopsida > Pinales > Pinaceae > Picea > Picea engelmannii. The sequence goes on along the minus strand of ML789492.1, from coordinate 855,654 downwards.
CTCTTTCCCTGTTATTCGAATTTTTTTTTCCCTTGACAAAGTAGGCTTGATGTTTACCACCAAGCTTCCTATTGAAATATTGTAACTGCAAAGAGTATTCCATTTATTATTGTGCTATTATTCATTATATCAATCCCCTTTTATGGATTGATCATGTTGGGAATTGTAATTGACCAAATCCCCTTTTGCAGATTGGTCAAACCATAAATATATTATGCAAATTGAGATGTCGTCCCCCAGGAAATTTAAAGTGGTTTTAACCACTCTGAAGACAATTCGTCCCTTCCCAGTGAAGAGACACATTTCTAGCTCCTGCCAGTTTGTATAAATAAAGGAAGCCAACACCTCATTTGATCACTCACTCAGGTCACTCATCTAGTGAGCAAGTTTGAAGTAAGTTATAGTTTCTAGTTGCCAGAAGAAGGAAGAGAGAGAGGCACATTTCTCAGTAGGGGATATTCTCTAGTGTTTGGTTTATTGTCTTGGCATTGTCTTGGCTATCTATATTAAGGAAGTTTTTGTTGGGTTTTCTCCCCCATGAGGGTGTCCCAAGATAAATGTTGTGTATCTTGTGATTTTGTTTCTCTCAGTGATCCTATCTATGCTATGTTTATCTAGTAAATTGAAAAGAAACCTAATAATATCTTAAACCTTAACATGGTTTCATAGCTAAGCTAGAGAGAGCATATTTCACTGGATAAAGAAAAATGTCATTGTTTCCGTACAAGAAAATTAGGGATTTTTATTGAAGAGGAATTTCAGCCCAAAAATCATCTAGAAAAGTGTGCCCTAGCCTAGGGAGCTCATTGGCGCCTTCAACACACCTTTATAGTGGATAGAACTCACGAAAAATGAAACCCTAGTTTTCACCGGTACCAAAAAACTAGAAGTATGAGTCCATAATTCCACTGGTCAAGTTTGAAGGGGAAAAAATTGGATTTTATGAAATCCAACTGCACCAGGATACTCACCTTAGCCAAGCACACCTCCTCATAAGTTCAAAATTAAATTATGAGCATTTTCAAATTTTGGTCATTTTCCTAGCTCCAGGTAAAGATGTCTGCAAGCACTGAGCTTGTTGACAAGCTAGAAGGTGTGGAAAACTTTCGTTCCTAGAAGTATAGGATTGCACTCATTCTTGGAGAGAATGACCTAGCAAGATTCATTAAAGAAGATGTACCATAACTTGTCGACGCTACAGCTAAAGCTAAACACCAAAAGGACATAGTTAGGGCCAAGATAATCATTGCAGATTCTATTAAAGATCACTTGATTCCTCAAGTGGCTTCAAAAAATACTTTGAAAGAGATGTTTGATGTCCTAACCAGATTATATGAAGGAAAGAACATCAATCGGAAGATGAATCTAAGAGCTCAACTCAAAAGTACAAGGATGCAGAAAGGAGAAACAATTCAGGAATATTTCTCCAGAATATCACAACTCAAAGAATAGCTAGAAGAAATTGATGATACTATAAAGGAATATGAACTTATAATGGAAACCCTTAATGGTCTCACAAGACCTTGGGATGCATTCATCCAAACTATTTGTGCCAGAAAGGAGAAGCTACACTTTGACAGTCTTTGGGAAGAATGTGTTCAAGAAGAAGCAAGAGTAGCTAACTGAAAAACATTACTATAAAGAGAGGAAGATCAATCCCTATCTACTCATACTAAAGGAGGAAGAAAGAGGTCTTAATTCCAGAAAGAAACTAGTAAGGAGTCTCACCCCCAAAATAAATTCACACATAAAGAATCTCACCCTCCAAGGAGATTCCATAAATTTCAGAAAGGTCAAAGAAGAGAAAAAATATTTCACATCCTACCAATGTTACGATTGTGACAAGATGGGATATATTACTAAAAATTGTCCAACTAGACGATAAGAATACAAGAATAGAAACAAGAGGTGCCATGCCCATACAATTGAATGTGAAGAGCCAGCCACACAGATGATAAAATAACATATCTAAGACTATGTCTTAATCTCTTCCCTCTTAGGATCAGTGTCACCTGGTGAGGACACTTGGCTCATAGACAACGGTTCTTCCAAGCACATGACAGGTCAAAAAGACATTGTCTCTTGCCTGACAGAAAATAAGTTTCCCCAGAAAGTTACACTTGGAGATGATTATGAATACCCTATCAAAGGAGTAGGAGAATCAAATTACAAACTTGATTCAGGGACCCCAATGAAGATGAAGGATGTACTATATGTACCAGGGTTGACAAATAACTTACTTTCTATCTCATCTTTAGAGAAGAAAGGATTCAGAGTTTCCTTCATACGTGGACAAGTTCTTATGTGGCCTAAAGGAAAAACCATGGAAGAAGCAATTGTTATTAGAAAAGAAGAAGGTGTCTTGTATAAGCTAAAGGGTCACTCAAAAACAACTTTGACCCATTCCATTGTGAATCCATATGAACTTTGGCATAGAATACTAGACCACATCAATTACAAGGCATTACCATATGTAAGCAAGGAAGTCATAGGTGTACCATAATTCAAGGTTGACCATGAAGGTGTGTGCAATGGATGTGCACAAGGAAAGAACATAAATAATCCTTTCCTGAAGAGAAACAGTAAAGAAAAAGGAGTCTTGGAGCTCATCCACTCAGATGTATGTTTCCCAATTCCATCAACCTCTCTTAGTGGGTATGTATACTATGTGTCATTTATTGATGACTATTCTCACAAAGCCTGGTTTTAGTTTTTGAAATCAAAAGATGAAGTGTTCAATAAACTCAAGGAATTCAAAGCCTTGATAGAAAATCTATCTGAAAGAAATATCAAGATGTTGAGGTTAGATAATGGAGGAGAATACACCTCAAAAGAGTTTTCAAACTTTTTCAAAGATGCTGGGATCAAGAACGATATCACCACTCCCTACAATCCTCAACAAAATGGTGTAGAAGAAAGAAAGAACATAACTATAATGGAACTAGTGAAGACTATGATCCATGATCAAGATCTTCCAATGCACTTATGGGAAGACGCAACAAAAAAAACATTATATGTAAAAAATAGATTGCCCCATAGTGCACTTGGGTTCAAGACCCCTGAAGATACTTTCTCCGAAAAGAAACTAGAAGTAATCCATCTCAAAATATTTGGCTGCCTAGTATTTGTGCACATTCCAAAAGAGAAGAGAACCAATATGGACCCTTCAGGAAAGAAGGGAATATTTATTGGATACTTTGATGTCTCCAAGGCCTTCATATTTTATATGCTAGGTTACCATCATATTCATATCAACAGGGATGTAACCTTCGATGAAGATGCAACACTCAAGAAATAAAGAATATGCCATCTTGAAGAAGTATATGAAGAAGAACCTATGGCTCCCAGAGTTGTAGAACCAGTGAAGGTAGTCATAACTTCCCCTAATGAGGATATTCTAGAAGATAATGACATAATAGAATCTCAAGAATCTCCCCATATGACTATCTCCCACAAGATAAATACAGCCTGGGCAAGGGAACTTATTCAATATGGAGAGAAGTATGGTTCCCCCGAAGGAACCATGAGACAAGTGAAGAAACCCAAGCCATTCCCCAATTATATGGATTTGATGTGTGATCTCTTAGAGAAGGAGTGTACTTGCTTTGAAGAATCTATTCAGAAGAAATAATGGGAATATTCCATGACAAAAGAATACCAATCCATTATAAAGAATGATATATGGAAAATAGTTCCCAAACCGAAGAGAAAGGATGTGGTATCTTCCAAATGGATTTTCAAAATAAAAGATGTTGTTGATGGAAGTATTGAGAAATATAAAGCAAGTTTTCTTTCTCATGGATTTTATCAAAGGGAAGGAATTGACTATGAAGAGACATTTGCTCCTATATTCAGATACACTTCAATTAGAACCATCATAGCTCTTGTAGTTAAGATGAAGTGGAAGTTACACCAGATGGACGTGAAAACAACTTTCTTGAATGGTGTCATTGAAGAAGAAGTGTATAAATAACAACATCAAGGGTTTGAAGTTGAATATAGGAAGACTCAGGTTTGCAAGTTGAAGAAGGCTCTAGAAGGATTGAAGCAAGCTTCTAGAGCTTGGTATGGAAGGATTGGCATTTTCCTGACGAGCTTGGGCTTTACCAAGAGTAAAGCTAATTCTAACCTTTACTTCAAGGTTATGAATGATGAGCTTGTTATATTTTTGATGTATGTGGATGACTTATTCTTAACTGGAGAAGAAAATCTCAGCACTGATTGTAAGAAGAAGCTCCCTACAGAATTTGAGATGAAAGACCTTGGCCTAATGCACTATTTCTTAGGTCTTGAGGTTTGGTAGAGCCTAGAGAAGAACTTCGTCAACCAAGGAAAGTATGCAGTTGAAATAATGAAGAGATTTGATATGTTGGAGTGAAAATACATTAATACACCCATGGAAACAAAGTTGAATCTCTTGGTTGACACTTCGTCAGAATTTATTGACACTATATTGTACAGATAGATCATTGGATCATTGATGTATCTGATGAAAACCAAGCCAAATATATGTGTTTTTGTGAACACCTTGAGTCAATTTCTTGTAGATCCAAAACGTGTTCACCTGGTTGCAGCAAAACATATGATGAGGTACCTTAAGGGTACATTAGATTGTGGTCTCAGTTATAATGGAGATCATGACTTTAGACTGACTGATTATACCGATTCAGATTGTGCTAGAAGTGTCTCTGACAGAAAGAGCACTTCAAGATGTTGTTTCAGTCTGGGGTAAACCATGATCTCATGGCAGAGTAGGAAGCAATCAAGCATTGTTCTCAACATGGAAGAAGTAGAATACATTGTTGCATGTTCTGCCAGTTGTGAAGCCATATGGATTTGAAAGTTGTTGACAGGTCTATTCGATCTAGAGATGGAAGCAGCCATGATCCTATGTGATAACCAAAGTTTCATAAAGATGAAAAATAACCCTATGTTCCATGACAAGTCAAAACAAATAGAGATCCAATATAATTACATCCATGATATGGTGCAGAGAGGAGCCTTAAAGCTCTAGTATATTAGCATGGATGAAAAGGTTGTTGATCTGCTGACCAAGCCTTTATCTCATGTAAAGTTTGATCACTTTTGATATAATCTTGGTGTAGTTCAAAAGGACCTCCCTTGAAAGGGGGAGTAGTGTTGATGTCATCCTAGTGCTGAAGATTTCCAGCTTCGTGCTGATGTTGTTGTGATGCCATCCTCGTGCTGATGATTTCCAACTTCGTACTGATGTTGTTACAATTCCATCCTAGTGATGAAGATTTACAACTTCGTACTGATGTTGTTGTGATGCCAGCCTTGTGCTGAATATTTCCATATTTGTGCTGATGTCGTTGTGATTCCATCCTCGTGATGAATATTTCCAGCCTCATTGATCCAGGGGATCAATTTTTTTCTTAAAATTCAAAGTGCTCGAAATCACTTCAAATCGAATGGGAGCATAGGTCTCATCGTCATGAACCCAACACAGCTCATTTGGGTTCAAACGAATGTCGGATGAGAGAGATATCATGTTATGTTCAAAACGACAAACAGGCAAAAAAAATGTGCTGACTGTACAGTCTGTACGAATGCTGATGTGGCAGACTGTATGACATGTGGCAGATCCATACAAGACGTGGCAGGGTCATACGACACATGGAAGGTGTTTGTTGGTAGGATTGTGGACGATTTTGCATATGACACGTGTCATTGGTGGCAAATGAAATGCTGACACGTGGCCCACTCAGTGGTCGCCATGTGTCACCCTGGCATTGGTTTAAAACATATGTTGTTGGTCAGATTTGACCCCATGACCTCTAGGTAGGGATAACGCTTTGGGAAGGGTCACCCAACCGATGTGCCACCATTTGGTTCTTATAATATATATGGTAAACATTTTATTTAAATTGAAATGTATTGTATGTTGGGGCATGGATCGGGTCGGGGCTTATCCTCGGCCCCCGGTCCTATGTGTATACAATGTAACCATCCTTACCATATGTCCACCTATCTGACTATTACCATATGACATTTAAACTTAACTCCTGTTTGTATAAGTGTGCGGTCATGTGGTGGCCCATGTGCCCTCGACCTTGGCGGTTAGGGGCTAAGGCGTGTAACCGTCCTACAGTTCGCATCGATTGTGTGGTTGCACCCGGTGCTGGGTTTTTACACATATATGCACGTGGGGGATAGGTTGAGGAGGCAAGGGTGCATTTTGGCGATCCAGAGACAACAAGTTTGAAGGGGAACTTCCAGGAAGCCTATCTTCTTCAATTTTTGGCCAAACGAGGCACCCAAAAAGCCCATCTAGGGGATTTTGGATGTTATGAAGCCATTGGAACCATCTGTTTGGAGTTTTGAGCTTTGTAAAGCACATATTTTATCACTTTGAGCAAATAATACAAAAGATCCATTGGAAGATGGACCAGGAGATGTAGCCCAAGAGAGGGGTGAACTCCTTTATCATTCGTTGTGTTATGTGTTTTCTGTTCACTATTATTTTTTGTTGTTTATATGCATATTGAATGTGTAATTTCTATAAAAGTTGTGTTTGCAAAATTGATCCATTTGCATTTGAACACATTAATTAAAACTTGCAAATATTTTCAAGAATACAAGTCTTCATCATTTTTAGATCAAGTTGGTATGAGAGCATAGGTTTTTGAAGACTTGATTATTTGCAAGTGTTTTGTTTTTTGATGCTCACAAGGTTGAAACTCACAAGAGGAGAAGGTCAACTTGTAGAGCCAAGCTCTCATCCTTCAAGAAGAAAGATTATATCATCACCACAAGCTTCAAGGAGGCATTCACCAAGTATGGCTCATGAAGAGAGTCATGAACATATTCCTACAGAAGATGAAGATCTCAAGAAAGGCTTTCTTGGAAATGAGAGAAATGATGAAACTCTTGATGGAAGAAAGGAATACAAGGTTGCAAGGTGAAGGCTCCAACCCTTCAAAGCACAAGGGAGGTAGTGGTGATAAAACTCCAAATGTAAATGGAGGGAATGGTGCTTCTCCACCACCCTCACCTCCGTCTTCTTCTTCTTCTACCAGTTCAAGACCTCTTCCAAATTCTCCAAAAGGACATGGTAAAACTCCTTCACAAATTCCTTTGTTAAAGATTGATATTAAATTCAAATTGCCAATGTACAATGGAGAGGTAAATGCTGAGAAATTAGATAATTGGATTCGTCAGATTGAGGTGTATTGTAGGATACAAACAATTCAGGATGATGAAACTAAGATTCAGCTTGCTTATTTAATATTGGATAGTGTAGCACTCATTTGGTGGGAAGCCAAGACTCAAGAGGACATGAAGAAACATGGTAAAATTTTAACCTCTTGGAATGATTTTACTGTTGCAATTAAAAAACAATTTTACCCATTGGCATATATGCAAAAAGCTATTATGGATTGGCAAGATTTTAGACAAGCTAAAGGAAAAAATGTGCAAAGATTTACTCAAGAATTTAGGAGAAGAGCTTTGGTTTTTTGAGTAGATTTGTCTTCTCAAGAAACTTTACTCAAATACATTGGAGCTTTACATAGTTATTTGAGACATACAATACTCATGTTTAATCCTTCAAATCTAGATGAAGTTTGTGTTCAGGCCACTCATTTGGAAGAAAGAGGATGGAATTAAACTCATGAGGGTAACAAGAAGCCTTTCAATCATGGAGACAAAGGAAAGAGGAATTTCAAGGGCAATGGAAAAAAGAATGTTGTTGTTAAGAAAGAGGGAGAAAAATTTACATGCAAACATTGTTCAAAACATGGCCATGATGAAGACCATTGTTGGAAACTTCATCCTGAAAGAAGACCCAAAAAGTTTGGCAACAA
>ML789492.1:793878-828538 GCA_009831015.1 Picea engelmannii | reverse complement strand
TTAGTTTTAGTTTAGTTTTAGTTTATTGCTTTGTTGTTTTTCTTTCTAACCTTTTACCTTACAGCTGTCATGCCTAGCAGAGCCCAACTGGGCATGTAAGCACTCATAATTTGCTCACACAGTGACGAATTGGGTGCAAACACACATATTTTAGAACTTTGAGAAAATAATACAAAAGATCCATTGGAAGCTGGACCAGGAGATGTAGCCCAAGAGAGGGGTGAACTCCTTTATCATTTGTTGTGTTATGTGTTTTTTGTTCACTGTTATTTGTTGTTGTTTATATGCATCTTGAATGTGTAATTTCTATAAAAGTTGTGTTTGCAAAATTGATCCATTTCCATTTGAACACATTAATTAAAACCTGCAAATATTTTCAAGAATACAAGTCTTCATCATTTTTAGATCACTCATGTCGATGTTGTTGTGATGCCAGCCTCGTGCTAAATATTTCTAGCGTCATGTTGATGTTGATGAGATGCTAGCTTCGTGTTGAATATGTCCATCATAGTGTTGATGTTGATGATGCTCCAACCTTTGTGCTATGATGTTGTTGTTGATGATGATTCTCCAGCATTCGTGTTGTGACATTGTTGTTGTTGATGATGCTCCAGCCTTTGTGCTGTGATATTGTTGTTGTTGATGTTATATCATCCTTGTTTTGTTATTGATTATGATGTATTAGTGTTATACTAATCCATGTTGATGTAGATGATGATGATTCCATTGTAGTTGCTTGTTGTGAATGATGATATTGATGATGTGAAAAACTTTTGATGATTTATAGATATGCTAGTCAGTGTTCTAGATGTTGTTGATGTTTCTTCCCTCTCTCTCTCCTGATGATGTTATAGAATACCCTTCTTTGTAAGGGGGAGTGTTGAAATATTGTAACTACAAAGAGTATTCTATTTATTATTGAGTTATTATTCATTATATCAATCCACTTTTGTGGATTGATCATGTCGGGCATTGTAATTGAACAAATACCCTTTGGAGGATTGTTCAAACCCTAAATATATTATGTAAATTGAGAATTCATCCCCTAGAAAATTTAAAGTGGTTTTAACCACTCAAAAGGCAAGTCAACCCCTAGGCAATTTAAAGTGGTTTTAACTACTCAGAAGACAAGTCGGCCCTACCTAGTGAAGAGACACCTTTCTATATATTTCCACTTTGTATAAATAAAGGAATCCAACACGTCATTTGACTACTCACTCAACTCACTCATCTAGTGCACAAGTTTGAAGGAAGTTGCGATTGCCAATTGCCAGAAGAAGGAAGATAGAGAGGCACATTGCTTAGTAAAGGATATTGTCTAGTGTTTGGTTTATTGTCTTGGCATTGTATTGGCTATCTATATTAAGGAAGGTTTTGTTGGGTTTTCTCCCCCATGAGGGTTTCCCATGATAAATGTTGTGTATATTGTGATTGTGTTTCTCTCAGTGATACTATCTATGCTATGGTTATCTAGTAAATTGAAAAGAATCCTAATAATAGCTTAATCCTTAACACTTCCCTTATTCAAATAGTTTGTGCTACTTAGTAATAAAAAGGATACAAAAAGATTAAAAGGTGTAATCCTTACCATATTCCTTGCGTGCTTTCCAGTCAGTGCAAAAATTCAACACTAACACATCGAATGGTGTTCGCAAATTCGTCAGGATCACCTCAATGAGTTTTCCATCTTTCATCTGATAATGCTTTCCACATTCACCCAATTTCAACTAGAGTTCCTTGAAATGTTCCAATTATTCCTATATTATGTCAAAGGAATGAGGATAAAGAGATATCAACTCTTTCTCTAGCTGCATGGCATGGATCTCGTCGAATTTTTTGAACAACAACTTCAACTTCTTCCAAACTTCATGAGGGATGTCGATTCCACTGAGGTGAAACTGAATCTCTCGTAGGTCATTGTAACATCCCGCTCTAGTGCACTGAGAAAACTTATTATTTGAGGACACTTGCTTGCAAGTGATCTGGACTTTTATGATTTTAAACCATTTATACTTGATTATGATGCGATTGACAGACGACATGATGTTTTACGATTTGATGTAGACAGGAGCTATTGACTCAGTTTTATTGAGTGTGCAGGGTTTTTGACCTGGAGGATGCAAAGGCATAGGTGGAACCCCTTGGACTCCGGATTGAGTCAGGGAGTGTGCTTTTGGGTTGATTTATTTACTGTGATATTTCATTTGATTCGATGATATGATGTTGACATTTCTGACATGATTGTTGATGATACAGGCTGATGATAGCTTGCCAACCCGACTCACATATGGATTAAAGGGGCCACACATGATTTCCAGAGAGGTTGAGCGAGAGGGGTGGACAACAGCCCTACCACCGCATACTAGCACTCCTGCCATGGCTCGAACTGTAGGTTAACGATTACCTAGATCGAGAGGATCCACGATGTCGTGAGGGCAGACTGCGACAGTCGCTCACGATGATTCTAAGGGGTGTGCAATAAGGTGGGGGACTTATTCCTTAGAGCCCTTAGTCTCCCACAATTTCACCTGGTGGATTGTTGACTCCAGGGGTTATAGATGTCTACCAATCAGTCCAGTTGGCGAGTGGCACCCTTGGAGCATGTGGTGCATCCTGAAGGGCGCGTCGCGCAAAGAAAATGAACGAGGTGAGTGGCACCCTTGGAGCACGTGGTGCATCCTGAAGGGCACGTCGCATTGAAGTGGATGAAGGAAACAAACCTAAATATCCCTAAGACAATAATGCCTTAATAAATTCTTAAAATGACACCCCTAAACAAATCGTCGTCCAGTTCAAAATCTAAACCTAAGTCAAAAAAAAAAAAAAACTTCTCTAAGATAAAAAATTCATTTAACCTTAAAGAAAAAAGCCCTAACTCTAACTCTAAAAAGAGCCTAACCCTAATTCGAAATGAAATAGCTCCTATGAATCTTGACCTAATCCTATACCCAAATATCATTAGTAATAAAAATTAACCCTAATAACCATTAAAATAATTAAGAAAAACATCATTATCAGATTTTAGGCTAGAGTTCGCACCTCAAAGCAGTGCAAGGAGAATACAATTTTAGAACGTACTTGAGCTCTAGTTCTTGGATTTATTAGCGTTAACTTCATCCAACTACAACCAATATATCAATGGATACATTTTAGATAACTCAGACAATAAATTTCATTGAAGGCCTCTCCTTCTTTAAATGCAACCTGCAATGAGAGTTCTTTAACTTATTGAAAGCATAACTCCCTTATGAACGCAATAGTTTTTCAAAAATTAAACTAATTCATAAGTAAACGAATACCAAAAGCCATAGTTTTGATTGACAGAATGCATAACCATCAGTGAATAAATTGAATGCTTAAGGGACTAAACTATATTCCTTAAAACTAATACATGAACTTAGATTGAACCAATAGTAATAAAATTATTTAATGAGCGGGAGTATAAAAGAAAAAATATATATATGAATTTAAAAATAAAATGAAAAGATGCTTAGCGCATTTACCTTTTTGAGTTTTTTTTTAAAGGGAAAAAAAAAGGGGGGGGAAATAAATTTGGCAGAAACGTGGGGGATGGGTGACACTTGTAAGACATAGAATTTTTAGAGGGTTTTCATTAAAACTTAAAATAAATGTGATTTAGGTCAAAATAGGATAAAAAGAAAGGGGATGGGGGAAAGAAAGGGGGAAGCTATTAGGTATTGTTAGGCTGCTGAAATTTGAATACTGGACTGATTGCTTGTGAGGAGTTGGGACCTTTTCAGTTGTATTGGAGTGGTAGCTCAGCCTTAGAGGCGAGCTGGGAAGCTAGGTATACTATCTAGGTTGTGTGTGTCCCCTTTGCGGCTCAGGGGGCTAAGGGGGAAGCAGAGTACCCCTAGCGTTTGGCTGGGAGGAACTGGTGTAGTCTCTACGGTCGACACGGAGTAGGAGCGGCGCGGTGTGTGGACAACACTCGAGGACGACACTGAGGAAACAATATGATCCGTAAATTTGTAGTTAGAATGCATGGTAATGGCGTTGTGAAGTTTATGAATGGACTGCATAAATTTTATTTATGGTTCTAGACTGTGTATTTTATTTATTATTGATTGTTCTGGACTGTGTAATTTTTATTAATCGTTGCTCTGGACTGCGTAAATTTTATTCATTGCACTGGACTGCGTAAATTCTATTTTTTGTTCTAGACAGTATAACTTGTTTCTTATTGATTATTCTGGACTGTGTCATTTCTATTAATTATTGCTCTGGACAGTGTAAAAATTTAATTAGGGTTCGGTGCTGTGTAAAATTTTTACGATTTATTGTGCTAGAATTTTTCTTGACTGTGGCGACCCAAACTTAGCATTTGGATTGAGTTTGGGATTCGATCATGGGGTCTGTGTAGGGTATTGTCCTTCCCTTAAAATTCTGGAGCCATTTCTTAATTTGGGGACCAAAATATATGCAGTAATAGCGTGAGGGGGATTCACATTTTCTGTTGTCCCATTTTGGCGTTTGCCAGTCGTTAGCTACCAAGGTTAAGTTCTGATGTCTACCTAGGAGGTCAACCATGAATTTCCTAGGGTGACATCATGCGGTTGTTGAACTACTCGCTTGCCTTAAGGTTGGCAACGAGAACGCCTGTTGGAAAACCTGTGGCTCCCCGTATCACGCTCTACTTGATTTCTAAATAATTATAATTTTGCTGACTGCTGATAATTTAAACTAAAATGCCTGCACATATATATAAAGTTCAAAAAAAGCAGAGTTGGTCTATATTAACTATCAAAATAAAGTCTCATGATTAAAATTGTACTTTTAAATGAACTTACTCCATTTTTAAAGTTATCTCTCCAAACCAAGGGACACCTTTTTCACTCTAAGGTGTCAGTCTGGCAATATAGATGGAAGCCATATACTTTCTTGAACTAAGTACACAACAAACATAGGTTTTTATTTCTACCCAAGTCTTTTAAATGATAAAATTTTATTGGCAACATTATTCATACCTTCCCATCATTATGTCTCCATCATGTGCTCACGTGTAGCTTTATTTATATTTAAACATTACAATTACCCTGTGCGCTTGCTCGTTGGAAAACGAAAACCCGCACCCAATTCAGGTTAAAAGTGCTTTTGGACCCAGACGCCGGGAGTTTGCTCTGTGTGATTAAATTAACCCATCTGCGCGTGCTTATTTTTCATCTGTGCATTTTTCCCAGGCATCTCCTTGCTGGAAATTTCTTTTACTTTCCATAGTCCATATCCTTCACATGCAGGGTGAGGTCCAATAGGAGGCTCGCTTTCAAGACCGGTCTTGTTACCCACGCCTCTCCTTCTGACAGTGCTTATTTCAGGATGCGCCTTCATGGTTGTTTGTTGTGTTGAGGTGCCAGTGTGATCTCCTGTAGGGTTTGTTTTATTGTGCTACCAACCTTTACTCCCTGACCAATTTCGGGCTACACGCATCAGTGGCCACCTCGTCCCTGTCAGGCGCTCATAGCTACTCTTTCCTTTGCCATTTGACGAACATCAACGGTGTCATTTAAGACGTAATGCTGGGGAACAACGTTACTGCTTTTACTTTTCGTAGGGAAGGGTCCTTTTTATTTAAAATTCCAATGCTATCAGTAAACCGATGTCGACATGGTTAGTTGATCTGGTGGTTGTAGTTTCATTGGTAAGTGATAGTAAATAAGCGTAACTTTTCTTGTCATTTATTTTCAACGCTATTTATTTTATACAAGGAAGGATATGGTTATTAATTAACAGGTTATTACTTATTATGTACTTTTGTTATCCTGGGTTGATCCATTTATTCATTTCTGTTTATAGCTATTTTCTTTACTTAATTAATCAAATAATGGATACTTTTATAGCCTTCTTTGTGCGTACATTGACCTTTCCCAAGTTGTATGATGTTATGTATATTCTTTGTAAACTAAAAATCTATACCTCAACATGATTGAGTATGCCAAGTCTTATGTTTAAATCATCACCTTAGATGACATAAGGGATGTGTGACTCTTGTTGTATATTAAACAAAGGTTCTTCTAAAGGAATATATGCATATATATTGTTACCTCCGGAAATAGTTTGAATAATTGTTCTCATTTCATATAATGTCATTGGGTTTTAGTGTTAAAAAAAAGGGAATAGTTTTAACTCCCTTTTCATAAATTTTGGATTCTTTATAGGTTCCATTGAATGTAATGCCTAATGTTAATGCTTATGGTCAAGTTAATATTAATGATATTGTTTACGGTAAATGTTTAAGGTTAATGTTATTATTGGCGAGAGTAATAATCGATGCAAAGGATGCTGATTGTATGCGTAGGGTAAGGTAATGCTAACATTATTATTGTTTCATGTTAATGATTAGGGATTAGAATGTTAATGCTAGTGTTCAAGTTATGTCAATTGTGGTAAGGATAAGTACTTTTAATACAATGGATTATTGCAAGGTTACTTGATTAAAAATTTACAATGGTGTCGTAAATTGTGGTAAAGATATGGTAGTCTTAAGGTGACAGATAAGTGGCAGGATTATTGATTAAGATATACCATGGTGTTGTCATTTATGAAAGGATATTGTAGTTGTCTTTTTATGCATATCACCTATTGATGAAGGTGCATGTTATTTCGCAAGGTTAATGTGATATAAATGTAATGCGTGTATTATTTCATGATAAGGGAATGGTAATGTCTATTATTAATGATGAACTTATATGTTGACATGTTCTTGAATTAAGCATAACAAAATTATTCCGAGAAAGGGTGTTGTTCTTTAAAATTAATGTGGTACTAGGGGGGGTAAACATTTCGTGTGCTTGGTCTGCTTGTGTCGGGCGGGATGTAGACAGCTCCACGTAGCCTAGTATGTAAGGGTGGGTGTGTGATTATTTTTATGTGAAAAGAATCCAGTGCTATATCAAGAGTCTCGGGCCCTTTAAAGGTAGGGTTTCCACTCTTGCGACACACCTGATGGATATTACTAGTTTCTTCTTGAGCAGTCGGCCAGGAGCCTATCTGACCTTCTCTCTCTCTGGAGAAGATAACTAAGATTAAACGCCTTGCTTTCCTTTGCAGAAATAGTAAAATCTACTACTATGGATTATTCCTTCTGTGTTCGTACTGTGCATAACCTAGTATGTCATTATATGTTTGTGTTGTGTGCCTTATATCTGTGATCGCTAATGCTTGCAGTTATTGTTGAGCGTCTTGTGTCTTCTTATGGTGATCATCGTGGTTGCGTCTTGTTAGTCGTCGGGTGGCATCGTAGAGTCCAGTGTGTTTGTTTCTTATCTACATGCGCACACACACTTTGAACAAAAAAAAAATTTGCACCTGTTATCAGAGTTGTTGTCATAACGAGGAGGGTTGTTACATATGGTATCAGAGCAAGGTTCGACCCACGACTTGGGATTCGCTATGGCTTTCGTTGACATGAGTTGATTTATATATACTATTGTTGATTGAGTTGATTGTGTGCATGCAGGCAATCTTGGTTAGAGGACGCCGTGGAGGTAGACGACGGGGTGCTAGGGGAGGAGGCATGACGCCTCTAGTAGCATCCACGCCTGAGGGGTCTAACCCCCAGGGAGGTGAGCAGGTTCTCGGGCAGGAGAAAATAGCAGTGGGCGATGTTATTGGGATGATGAGATCCTTTTAGTGCATGTCCGAGGCTCTGATCAGCCGGTTGGACAAAGACGAGGCCAGGGCATCGGCACCCCCTGAGGTTCCACCGTGCGCACCAGCCGTTACAGGTAGCATTCACCGTGAACTCGAGAAGGTAAAATTTCCTAAGTTCTTTGGTGCTCTGGATGGCGCAGCCACCGAGGCATGCTTGGAGAATATGGTGATGTGCTTCGCACTTCACGATTATACCTCCAACATGAAGGTATACATGGCGGTCTTTCAACTTAAGGG
Organism: Picea engelmannii; assembly: GCA_009831015.1. Taxonomy (NCBI): domain Eukaryota; kingdom Viridiplantae; phylum Streptophyta; class Pinopsida; order Pinales; family Pinaceae; genus Picea; species Picea engelmannii. The sequence continues at coordinate 820,630 of ML789492.1, read as the reverse complement.
GAGCGCTCTTCTATGGTGGAAGATGATCCTACCGCAACTGAACATGGCCGTTGAAGACGTGTCATGGGAACTGTACGAGGAACGGTTTCGAGAGAGGTACCTTTCAGAGGAATTAATTGAGCGTCAGCTCAATGAGTTCAATGCTTTATGACAGGGATGTCATACGGTTCCCGAGTATGAGGCACGTTTTATGGAGCTGCTCCGGTATGCTCCGCACCTTAACACTGAGAAGCTCAAAGTCAACAGGTTCGTGTTTGGCCTTAACGACAGCCTGTGTGCAAAGGTTAGGATCTTGATGCCTCAATCATTGCACGAAGCTGTCCAAAAGGCCCTCATAGAAGAGGAGGATATTATCAGTGGGGGTCAGACCAGGACTCCAGCGAGACCCACAGGGCAGGGTTCATCTAGTATGTCGCAGCATCAGGCACCAGCGAGACATACGCCGGGACATCAGGGCTTCCAGAAGGGATCCACTTTTTCTACACCCCGACGACCGTCACCTCAGCAGCAGACACCTTATTGAGGACCACAACACCAACAGCAGCGTCGCCCGCAGCAGCAACAATTTAGGCCTGTTTGGCAGAACAAACCAGGGTTTCAGGCCAATGGGCAGTCATCTTCTACTTCAGGTACCAGGACTACTGGTCCGAAGAAGGGATGTTGGACGTGTGGGGAGCCACACTACCAGCGCGACTGTCCTGTGGAGAGGACCAGGGCGTATGGATCAGCCGGACCCGCTACAGTGGGAGATATGGGCAAGGCCCATTGGATTCATGCAGCAGTGAATAACCGCCAAGCAGAGCACCAGTCGACTGTGCTCGAGACGACAGGTACTATCGCTGACCAGACCCTTAGTATTTTGATAGACCTAGGTGCTACTGAGAGTTTCATTTCTGGTGCAGCACTAAAAAGGATTAATGTAAAGGCAGTCAAATAGGATGAGTTTATCTTCATGGAGATGGCTTCAGGAGCTAAACAGAAGGTTGGAGGAAAGGTTATGGGTTGTGCCCTTAACCTGGGAGAGTTTGTCACAAGGGTCAACTTGTACATCATGATATTAGGATCTTATGACGTCGTGATCAGTATGGATTGGTTGGAAATGCATGAGGCGATACTCAACTGTAAGATGAAACGATTGAGCTTGGTTGATGATGAAGGACAGAGACGTGTGATTGTAGGATGGATCTAGGGAGTTTCCCTGCGGTTCGTCTCTTCCTTACAATTATAGAAGAGTATGTGCAAGGGGTAAAAACTTTATGCGATCCTCGCGCTAAACAAGAAGGGAGTAGCGGAAGGTCTAGAACACCTTCCGGTGGTGAAGGATTTTGTGGACGTATTTCCAGAGGAGTTGCCTGGGATGTTGTCGGAAAGGGAACTGGAGTTTACCATAGAACTGAAACCGGGGACCGAACCAATAGCAAGAACGCATTATCGGATGTCGACCCTGGAGTTGCAAGAGTTGAAAATGCAACTGAAGGAGTTGTTGGACCTAGGACTGATACGTCCTAGTGTGTCACCGTGGGGTGAACCAGTTATTTTCATATGAAAAAAAGGACGGATCATGGAGGCTTTGCATTGACTACCGTCAACTGAACAAGGCTATGATCAAGAATCAGTATCCCTTACCAAGAATTGATGATCTGTTCGATCAAATGAAGGGTGCGACGGTGTTCTCCAAGATCTATTTGTGATCAGGGTATCACCAGTTATGGATCAAGGAGAATGACATCCCTAAGACCGCCTTTAAGATGAGATTTGGACATTACAAGTTTACTATTTTACATTTTGGACTGACAAACGCCCCAGGGGTATTCATGAGTTTGATGAATGGGGTGTTCTGCGAGTACTTGGACAAGTTCATCCAAGTATTCATTGATGATATTTTGATCTACTCTCGTACGACGGAGGAGCATGGCGAGCACTTGTGCTTGGTACTACAATGTTTACGAGAACAATTATATGGGAAGTTGTCCAAATACTCTTTTTATTAATCGAGGATTCACTACTTAGGGCATGTCATCTCCGACGAAGGTATCACCATGGATCCAACCAAGGTTGATGCTATTATGGAATGGCCTACGTCGACTAATGTCACAGAAGTGCATAGTTTTATGGGTTTAGCAGGATACTATTGACGGTTTGTCGAGGGATTTTCGAAGATAGCAAATCCGATCACGGAATTGCAGAAGAAAAACAAGAAGTTTGTCTGGACCGAGAAATGCTCGGAAGCATTTTTGAGGCTTAAGGAGTTGTTGACGACAGCGCTGATACTAAAGGTCCCTGACATGGACGCGGACTTCTTGGTCTGCATTGACACATCCAAGGAAGGATTAGGCGGAGTCTTGATGCAAGACGGATGAGTGATTGCTTACATTTCAAGGAAGCTGAGAAGACATGAGGAGAACTATGCGATGCACAATTTGGAGTTATTAGCCATCGTTTATGCCTTGAAGGTTTAGAGACACTACCTTGTTGGATGAAAATTTGAATTAAAGACTGATCATTGTGGGCTGCAACACATTTTCACGCAAAGCGACCTGAACGCGCGACAACGACGTTGGTTGAAATTGCTTAGCGAGTACGACTTCGAGATTACTTACATAAAGGGAACAATGAACGGAGTGGTTGATGCCTTGAGTCGGAGGCCACGCATATTTTCGGTGTTACCTCTTCAAACAAATCTACGTGAGAAGATTCTCACTTTACAGCGTGATGATGACTGGTACAAGGAAGTCGAGGATTTTATCGGACAAAACACAATGATGGTACCACGATATGAGGGATATTCATTTGATAGCGATGGTTTAATGAGGTTTAGAGGTCATATTTATGTGCCGCCAAATGACGAGTTAAGGATGTTGATCCTGTGTGAGGCTCATAGAGTCGTTTACATGGCTCACCCGAGAGTCACGAAGATGAGGGAAGACCTTAAACCCTTATTCTTCTGGAAGGGAATGAAGGTCGACATAGTCAACTTTGTGGCTAGATGTCTAGAGTGTCAGTAGGTAAAGGCTGAGCATAGACACCCGACAGGATTACTTCAACCACATGCCATTCTGGAATCAAAATGGGAAGTTATTTCGATGGATTTTATTGTTGGATTGCTACTGACGGCAAGGAGACATGACTTGATTTTTGTGGTAGTAGACACCTTGACGAAGAGTGCTCACTTTATTCCTGTGCATACGATGTATCAGGCACCTGACATAGTGAGAGTTTTCATCAGTGATATTGTGAGGCTGTACAGTGTGCCTAAGAAGATTATATCTGATCGAGGATCGGTGTTTACTGGATGATTTTGGACGAGTTTCCAAGAGGCCTTGGGAACTTAACTTAACTTTAGTACTGCATATCACCCAGAGATTGACGGATAGACTGAACGAATGAACCAAACCTTGGAAGACATGTTGCGCATGTATGTGATGGACCAACAAAAGCGTTGGGAGGAATTCTTGCCTCTAGTAGAGTTTGCTTACAACAACAGTTACCAGAGAACCATTAAGATGGAGCCTTTTGAGTTCCTTTATGGGCAACCGTGTCGGACGCCCTTGAGTTGGGATCGGCTTGAGGATAGGGTCCTAGTGGGACCAGAAGCAATCCAAGAAATGGAAGAGAAAATGAAAACCATAAGACAAAGGATAAAAGAAGCACAGGATCGACAGAAGAGTTATGCCGATGCGCACCGAGTCGACCGTAGTTACGAGGTCGGCGATCGAGTCTTCTTGCAGGTTAAACCGCATAAGAGTTTGATCAAGTTTGGAAAGGGAGCTAAACTCTCTCCTAGGTTCATGGGACCCTTCAAGATTATGGAGAGAAAGGGGCCCGTGGCCTACCGACTAGCCTTGTCTGATTCTTTGAGGTGTATGCACGATGTTTTTCATGTATCTGTTTTGAGACATTATATTAGTGATCCTACACACGTGATTGACATGAGTTCCTTGCAGGTATTGGACGAGGGATCACTCATGGATGATCCGGTCTGCATCTTAGATCATCGCATTTGACAGTTACGACGTCGAATGGTAGATCAGGTCAAGGTCCACTGGGACAGTTATAGTCCGCACTCGGCGACCTGGGAGGACGCATATGATATGCGCCAGCAATTTCCATTTTTGTTTGATAGTTAGACTTATGATACTATGGTACTTTTATTTCATCATTTATACTGAGAAACTTCGGGATGAAGTTTATACCAAGAGGGGGTGTATGTAACATCCTGCTCTAGCGCACTGAGAAAAATTATTATTTGAGGACACTTTCTCGCAAGTGATCTGGACTTTTATGATTTTAAACAATTTATACTTGATTATGATGCGATTGAAAGATGACATGATGTTTTACTATTTGATGTAGACAGGATCTATTGACTCAGTTTTATTGAGTGTGCAGGGTTTTTGACCTGGAGGATGCAGAGGCATCGGTGGAACCCCTTGGACTCTGGATTGAGTTAGGGAGTGTGCTTTTGGGTTGATTTATTTACTATGATATTTCATTTGATTCGATGATATGATGTTGACATTTCTGACATGATTGTTGATGATGCAGGTTGACGATAGCTTGCCGACCAGACTCACATATGGAGTAAAGGGGCCACACACGAGTTCCAGAGAGGTTGAGGGAGAGGAATGGATAGCATCCCTTCCACCGCCTACTAGCACTCCCACCGTGCATCGAACTATAGGTTAACCATTACCTAGTTCGAGAAGATCCACAATGCCGTGAGGGCAGACTGCGACAGTCGCTCACGATGATTCTAAGGGGCATGCAATAATGCGGGGGCCTTATTCCTTAGAGCCCTTAGTCTCCCACAAGTTCACCTGGCAGAGTGTTGACTCCAGGGGTTATAGATGTCTACCAATCAGTCCAGTTGGTGAGTGGCACCCTTAGAGCACGTGGTGCATCCTGAAGGGCACGTCGCGCGAAGGAAACGAATGAGGTGAGTGGCACCCTTGGATCACGTGGTGCATCCTGAAGGGCACGTCGCATTGATGTGGGTGAGGGAAACAAACCTAAATATCCCTAAGACAATAATGCCTTAATAAATTCTTAAAACAACACCCCTAAACAAATCGTCATCCAGTTCAAAATCTAAACCTAAGTCAAAAAAAAAGAAAAAAAAGAAAAAAACTTCTCTAAGATAAAAAATTTGTTTAACCTTAAGGAAAAAGGCCCTAACAATAACTCTAAAAAGAGCCTAACCCTAATTCTAAATGAAATAGCTCCTATGAATCTTGACCTAATCCTATACCCAAATATCATTAGTAATAACAATTAACCCTAATAAACATTTAAATAATTAAGCAAAACATCATTATGAGATTTTAGGCTAGAGTTTGCACCTCAAGGCAGTGTAAGGAGAATACAATTTTAGAACGTACTTGAGCTCTAGTTCTTGGATTTATTAGCATTAAATTCATCCAACTACAACCAATATATCAACCGATATGTTTTAGTTAACTCAGATAATAAATTTCATTGAAGGCCTCTCCTTCTTTAAACACAACCTACAATGAGAGTTCTTTGACTTATTGAAAGCATAACTCCCTTATGAACGCAATAGTTTTTCAAAAATTAAACTAATTCATAAGTAAACGAATACCAAAAGCCATAGTTTTGATTGACAGAATGCATAACCATCAGTGAATAAATTGAATGCTTAAGGGACTAAACTATATTCCTTAAAACTCATACATGAACTCAGATTGAACCAATAGTAATAAAATTATTTAACGAGCGGGAGTATAAAAGAAAAAATATATATATGAATTTAAAAATAAAATGAAAAGATGCTTAGCGCATTTACCTTTTTGAGTTTTCTTTTAAAAGGAAAAAAAAGGGGGGGGAAATAAATTTGGGAGAAATGTGGGGGATGGGTGACACTTGTAAGACATAGAATTTTTAGAGGGTTTTCATTAAAATTTAAAATAAATGTGATTTAGGTCAAAATAGGATAAAAAGAAAGGGGATGGGGGAAAGAAAGGGGGAAGCTATTAGGTATTGTTAGGCTACCGAAATTGAATACTGGATTGATTGCTTGTGAGGAGTTGGTACCTTCTAAACTGTATTAGAGTGGTAGCTCAGCCTTGGAGGCGAGCTGGGAAGCTAGGTATACTATCTGGGTTGTGTGTGGCCCCTTTTTGGCTTGGGGGGCTAAGGGGGAAGCAGAGTACCCCTAGCGTTTGGCTGTGAGGTACCGGTGTAGTCTCTACGGTCGGCACGAAGCAGGAGGGGCATGGCACACGGACAACAATCGAGCACGGCGCTGAGGCAACGGTATGATCCTTAAATTTGTAGTTAAAATGCATGGTAATGGCATTGTGAAGTTTATGAATGGACTGCGTAAATTTTATTTATGGTTCTGGTCTATGTAGTTTATTTATTATTGACTGTTCTGGACTGTCTAATTTTTATTAATCGTTGCTCTGGACTGCGTAAATTTTATTCATTGCACTGGACTGCGTAAATTCTATTTGTTGTTCTGGACAGTATAACTTGTTTCTTATTGATTATTCTGGATTGTGTAATTTCTATTAATTATTGCTCTGGACAGTGTAAAAATTTAATTAGGGTTCGGTGCTGTGTAAAATTTTTACGATTTATTGTGCTGGAATTTTTCTTGACTATGGCGACCCAACCTTAGCATTTGGACTAAGTTTTGGATTCGATCATGGGGTCCGTGTAGGGTACTGTCCTTCCATTAAAATTCAAGAGCCGTTTCTTAATTTGGGAACCAAAATCTATGCAGTAATAGCGTGAGGGGGATTCACATTTCTGTTGTGCCATTTTGGCATTTGCCAATCGTTAGCTGCCAAGGTTAAGTTTCGATGTCTGCCTGGGAGGTCAACCACGATTTTCCTAGGGTGATAATGCGTGGTTGTTGAACTACTCACTTGCCTTAAGGTTGGAAGCGAGAACGCCTGTTGGAAAACCTGTGGCTCCCCGGATCACGCTCTACTTGATTTCTAAATAATTATAATTTTGCTGACTGCTGATAATTTAAACTAAAGTGCCTGCACATATATATAAAGTTCAAAACAAGCAAAGTTGGTCTATATTAACTATCAAAATAAAGTCTCATGATTAAAATTGTACTTTTCAATGAACTTACTCCATTTCTAAAGTTATCTCTCCAAACCAAGGGATACCTTTTTCACTCCGAGGTGTCAGTCTGGCAATATAGATGGCAGCCATATACTTTCTTGAAATAAGTACACAGCAAACAGAGGTTTTTATTTCTACCCAAGTCTTTTAAATGATAAACTTTTATTGGCAACATTATGCATACCTTCCCATCGTTAGGTCTCCATCATGTGCTCATGTGTAGCTTTATTTATATTTAAACATTACAATTACCCTATGCGCTTGCTCGTTGGAAAACGAAAACCCACACCCAATTCAGGTTAAAAGTGATTTTGGACCCAGACGCTGGGAGTTCGCTCTGTGTGATTAAATTAACCCATCTGCGCGTGCTTATTTTGCCTCTGCGCGTTTTTCCCAGGCATCTCCCTGTTGGTGATTGTCTTTACTTTCCACAGTCTGTATCCTTCACATGAAGGGCGAGGTCCACTAGGAGGCTCTCTTTCAAGACGGTCTTGTTACCCACGCCTCTCCTTCTGACAGCGCGTATTTCAGGACGCGCCTTCATGGCTTCTTGTTGTGTTGAGGTGCCAGCGTGATCTCCTGTAGGGTTTGTTTTATTGTGCTACCATCCTTTACTCCCTAACCAATTTTGGTCTATGCGCATCAGTGGCCACCTCGTCCCTATTAGGCACTCACAGCTACTCTTTCCTTTGCCATTTGACGAACGTCAACGGTGTCATTCAAGGTGTAATGCTGGGGAATAGCGTTACTGCTTTTACTTTTTGTAGGGAAGGGTCCTTTTTATTTAAAATTCCAATGCTATCAGTAAACCGATGTCGACATGGTTAGTTGATCTGGTGGTTGTAGTTTCATTGGTAAGTGATAGTAAATAAGTGTAACTTTTCTTGTCATTTATTTTCAATGCTACTTATTTTATACAAGGAAGTATATGGTTATTAATTAACAATTTATTACTTATTATGTACTTCTGTTATCCTAGGTTGAGCCATTTATTAATTTATGTTTATAGTTGTTTTCTTTAATTAATTAATCAAATAATGGATACTTTTACAACCTTCTTTGTGCATACATTGACCTTTCCCAAGTTGTATGATGTTATGTATATTCTCTGTAAACTAAAAATCTATACCTCAATATGATTGAGTATTCCAAGTCTTATGTTTAAATCATCACCTTAGATGACATAAGGGATGTGTGACTCTTGTTGTATATTAAACAAAGGTTCTTCTAAAGGAATATATGCATATATATTGTTACCTCTAGAAATAGTTTGAAGAATTGTTCTCATTTCATATAATGTTGTTGGGTTTTAGTGTTAAAAAAAAGGGAATAGTTTTAACTCCCTTTTCATAAAGTTTGGATTCTTTATAGGTGCCATTGAATGTAATGCCTAATGTTAACGCTTATGGTCAAGTTAATATTAATGATATTGTTTATGGTAAATGTTTAAGGTTAATGTTATTATTGGCGAGAGTAATAATTGATGCAAAGGATGTTGATTGTATGCGTAGGGTAAGGTAATTCTAACATTATTATTGTTTCATGTTAATGATGAGGGAATAGAATGTTAATGCTAGTGTTCAAGTTATGTCAATTGTGGTAAGGATAAGGTAGTTTTAATACAATGGATTATTGCAAGTTTACTTGATTAAAAATTTACAATGGTGTTGTAAATTGTGGTAAAGATATGGTAGTCTTAAGGTGATGGATAAGTGGCAGGGTTATTGATTAAGATATACCATGGTGTTGTCATTTATGAAAGGATATTGTAGTTGTCTTTTTATGGATATCACCTATTGATGAAGGTGTCTGTTATTTCGCAAGGTTAATGTGATATAAATGTAATCCGTGTATTATTTCATGATAACGGAATGGTAATGTCTATTATTAATGATGAACTCATATGTTGACATGTTCTTGAATTAAGCATAACAAAATTATTCTGAGAAAGGGTGTTGTTCTTTAAAATTAATGTGGTACTAGGGGGGGTAAACCTTTCGTGTGCTTGGTCTGCTTGTGTTGGGCGGGATGTAGACACCTCCACATAGCCTAGTATGTAAGGGTGGGTGTGTGATTATTTTCCTGTGAAAAGAATCTAGTGCCATATCAAGAGTCTCGGGCCCTTTAAAGGCAGGGTTTCCACTCTTGCGACACACCTGATGGATATTACTAGTTTCTGCCTGAGCAGTCGGCCAGGAGCCTATCTGGCCTTCTCTCTCTTCGAAGAAGATAACTAAGATTAAATGCCCTGCTTTCCTGTGTAGAAATAGTAAAATCTACTACTATGGATTCTTCCTTCTGTGTTCGTACTGTGCATAACCCAGTATGTCGTTAAATGTTTTTGTTGTGCGCCTTATATATGTGATCACTAATGCTTGCAGTTATTGTTGAGCGTCTTGTGTCTTCTTGTGGTGATCATCGTGGTTGCATCTTGTTAGTCATCGGGTGGCGTCATAGAGTCCAGTGTGTCTGTTTCTTATCTACACGCGCGCACACACTTTGAACAAAAAAAAAATTGCACCTGTTATCAGAGTTGTTGTCGTAACGAGGAGGGTCGTTACAGTCATGATGACCCCCGTAGGCTCGTCCTTCTTGCAATCAATAATGAAATTTTCCTAATCATCTATTGGATATTCAATCAAAATCTTCATATACTTCCACAGTCATTTACTCTTTAGTAGGGTTTCCATTTCTGGTGCCCATACTACATAATTTGATCCATTTAGAATAAAAGGATCAATCTTCAAATCCATCTTCGATATCTAGAAAGAGAGTTATGTTTCAATAAGTTCCAGTAGGAAACCTACTAGCCCAAAGTCAATCATAGTACATATCTGACTGAACAAGGCTTGTGGATAAAAAGCAATGTTTCAAACCACTAGCTCTGGTACCATGTTGAATAAAGGGGTCAAGCCTGTAATAAAATAGACAGACAATTTTGTAGAGAATCGAAGAGGAAATAAAATTTCAAAGACAGAGGTGGTGTCTAAAGACACTGTTACAATACTTAAGAAAAGCGCATTTTGATACGAACATCACAATGCACATTTTACCTTGATATCTCCATATGATATCACTTGGTCACATGATTGATAATGACCCAAGGAGTCTCCTATTTATAGCCTCAAGATCTAAGCAAATTCCTTGAAATTGAGGATATCTTGTCCACATATAACTGTCGATTGTTAGAGTTGACTCTGCCAAATCTATGTTGTCTATTCAGATCGACAAGGATTCTCTACCCGACCATCCATGCATCCAAATCATATTTTATTGATGGAATGGTCGATCCACCGCACGACTACATTTAGTTGCTGGTCAATTTTCTAGCTAATGTAGAGATATGGTGGATCGCCCGATTGACTGTATCAAGATGTAGGTCGATCGCCCGACTGACTGAATCCAACAGAAGTGTAATGAACCATCAATGTTTGATGTTCTAACACTACACCTATCCACTTTTTATCAAAATATGTTTATTACATATTATCAAATTTTCTACATTAGAATTTATGGGACATCTACGACTCTCCACTCTTTACCAAAATATGTGTTTGCCAAATTATTAATTTCAGAAATAGATTTTTAGATGACTCTACATGGGACAACTAGGACTCTTTAAAAGAGTAGCAGGAAACATTATCCCAAGCTTCCTATTAGAATCAATAAATAACAAATAGATTATTTATCCCATGATGAATAGCTTACTTTAGATCTCTAGGCACACTATTTCCAATCAAATATTATCAAGGTTCATGACTATAGGTGGTCAACAAATTATTTATGTCTCATGGCTTGATTTGGAGACTTTACCACCAACATAATAAGAAAGAGAAATTATATATAAGGACCATGAATTTCATAGAGGTATATGGCTGAAGTGATAAAAAAATATTGGAGCTACCCATCCCAAAGGATCTAGAAAAATTGTTTAACCAATGTACAACCATAGAGAGGATAACCAATGCCTCCATTTTCTAAGTGAAGAATAATCCAAAAATATGGAGGGAGATTTGAGAGGGGATAAATAAACATATTATTATAAATGAATAAGTGTGTGGGAAATTAAGACACCATATCAAATTGTGCATGAAGAACCCATCTCCTCTAGCCCAAGGGAGAATGTATGTCAAGAGAATCAAGTCTTGTGTTTTGAATGTTAACAACACTTCAATGGTTCATAGAATATGAATATAGATAGTAATAATGGGATGCATGATGAAGATTCCATAATTGAGTTGGTGAGTTGAAAATTTGGATTGGTGCCTTAGTTCATTGAACAATTGAATGGCCTACAAGATGATAATGAAAAATAACAATTTTACTCTTTTGTTGTTGATTTCATAATCAATATTTTCAAAAGGTTAACATATAAGAGAAAGAAAGGTGAGATGTATTACCCCATTTTGATCATCATATTATTATTGTATATGTATATAATGAAATGGCTATAAGTTAGACATATATGAATTGTAATATGTACATTAAACTATAATAAAAATATACCAATGAACATTGAATAAGAAGGACAAAGGAAGGGGGGCTATGAGTCAATGAAAATGGAAAGAAAGGGGGCTTAGTGGGGCAAGTGAGGATAATATTATTTTATTGCTACCCTATGTTCTTTATCCTTATCTTTATTAATCCTTTGATTTATGATTATACTATGTTATTTAACCTTGGGATTAGTAGCCAAAAGAGAGATACATGGTCTTGTCATGAAGGAGCATAGTCTCGCCTTTGCATTTAAATATATTTTTTGATTTTGGACATGCAATTCATTCATTCTCGTTCACAATTCCTAAATTTTTTCTACTCAAATCTTAAGCTACCATATTTTTACAACCATGGAATTACAAGAAATTATTGCTAGCTATAAATTGCAAGGAAGACATCACTAAGTTTATGGATGTTGTCGAGATGAATACGATTTTAAATTACAATTGAAAATCCTTGGAATTCCAATAATGGATATTCTCTAGATAAATTGTGTTGAATCATTGTAAAGAAGTTTGATAGCACGAGTGATTGTTTGGTAGAGAAGGGGATCCCAATTCTTGGTGTTGTGTAGGTTGAGTAGAAAAGAGGGGCTAGTTGATTGAAAAAGATAAAGTGGGAAATAATCTTGGAATTTATGGGAATCGAGCTATGTGAGAAATATTAGAGCCAATCCATAGGAAGTCACCCTTGTGGATTCATAGCCTCAACTTAGGGGTGGCCTCTATTATATAAATAATAGTGTAATAAAGAGACTATCATTGGGTGGAACATCCTTCTTCTACAACCAATTGGTGAAGAGTTTCTAGAAGATAAGTGTTCTTGATTTGTTGAATATGTAGAATTATTGTTGTTCATGTTATGGGTTTAATTACTTTTCTAGGTTGTTTAGATATGAACACATGTATAAGCTAACATTTATAATTGCGGGTTCATAATTTATCTGGATCATTGAATTATGTTTTCTTAAATTTGCATTACCATGCCTGCATATTGTAATTGGTTCAATACTAGAACATTTAAGTTGTTAATCACATAAGAGTGAAAATTTAGTGTGGTTTTGTTGGTTATGAAGTACCCATACCCTCAACAATGCATATAGGTTTTCAAGTATATTGTAATATGGTATCAAAGATACTAGTTATAACACCAGGGATTTATATGTTAGAAATTACACATCCAAGAATAAATTACAAATAACAGGAAAAGTGCTAGATAAAATGTCCATGAAAAAAATAAGTATAACACTATAATGGAGGAATTCATGGTTTTTGAAAGAGACCAGATGGTAATTTTGATTGATGCATTGATGTGGATGAGCTAGATGGAGTGAGGCTTACAAGTGGTGGCCACTTGGAAGGAAAATGTTATAGTTGATGGGAAGGAAAGGTGGTTTTGGGATTAGTGATTTGTGGTGTTGTGGAAGGCGTAGAAGCAATTTTGAAAATAGGGATGTGGGTCTTTGCAATGAAAAAAGTGTGGTTTCATAATTGGAGGTATGAAAATTGCAGAGCCTAGATCAATGGTTTTGGAAGACACACTTCAACCTCTGTAATCATTGAGGATGTGCCACCTATTTTAGGTGGTTTTAAAATTGTGGAGGAAAAGATTGGGGTTAGGGTTTGGCATGGTTTGATATTCACAATTAATGGATGTGCAACATGTGTCTCAATGAAACCACCTTCGTGAGGACACGTGCAATAAGTAAAAAAGAGGGGACCCCCTTGATCCCATCAAGTGAGATCTAAGTATTGCATGGAAGAAATCAATAGTCATAAATGGTTTGGGTGGTCCAAATTTAATTTAATAATTTCTCTCTCTCCCTCTCTCTGAATATATATATATATATATATAAAGTAGATAAAAGGATTTAAAGGGCCATGATGATATGAAGGAAGTGATGTGCAAGGAAAGTAAGATGACATGGTTTTCATAGATAATGGCATGTGTAAATTAATTCTGCAATGGTACACACATGTCATGCCATGTTAGAAAAATTAAATTTTTGTATAAAAAAGTCTACACTAAAAATCTTATTTTCGCTATAATGAGAGCAAACAAGGTCAAAATCAAGTGAAATTTTAGGTGTAAGTCTATAGTGATGAGTAATATAAAATTTCCAGTGACTTTATTGATTCAAATCTAGAATTCTAGAAAATTTCAATTAGTGTGTTTTGAAGTGCATAAAGGTACTCACTGACATGAGTTCAGTTGAGTATGAAAATTCAATAGTGTGGAATAAGAGTAGGCATAAAGAAACCTAGTGGATGATTTTTCCAAATTCTAAGAGGTTTGGAATGGAGCTGAATAAATAGATCACAATCCACTATTTCGAAAAATCATTTTCTAATTTTGGGAATTGTAAATAGAGGAAAAGTGACACAGGAAATCAAAACTAGAAAAATTTCCTAACTCAAATTTTGATCTCCTCATTAATATGGATAATTTATCATATTGAAATTTTTCCAGTTTTGTTTTTGTTTGAAAGACTTAGTATTTTTAACCAAAAATTTTGTCTGGAAAAAGTGCATAAGGGGAAAAGTTGACAATTCCATAAATATGTAGAAATTGATTGAATTGTTGGATTACCAAGATGAAATATTTTGATTGTTCATAATAAAAATAACTATCTACACTTTATACAAAAGTTTTCGGTGTTCTTTCTGAATTTTCTTCTATAGGTCGAGGAATTTGGCTTTTGACATTGATTGCATCAATAAGAAAACTACATAAAATTGGGTTAAAATGGTAACTTTGGAAGGTTGTAACTTTTGGATCAAAACTTAGTTTGGGGCATGCTTATAGTCATTGTAAATCTCATTCTAATAGGAATAATCCTGAATATTTAGATTCTAGAATATAATTACTAAATCTTTCCAGAATTCAAGAAGAAAGGGCCTATATCCTAAATTTGGGAAAAAATAATGGTGTGGATAATTCTAGAGTATATGATTGTTTTTTTATAGAATTTTGAAGTTAAATTTATCTAACAAATCCAAGTGTATGAAAAACTCTTGTAGATTTAGTGCTACATAAAGAATAGTTCAAGCCCAAAATTGAAGAAGTATGGAGGATGGAAAATCCTTACAGTCATGACGAAGAAGTTAGAGCACTAGATATCAAGAGAATGAAGAAACAAATACTAATGGGCATGGAGAAAGGATTAAGCCATTAAAACTAGTAGAAACTATGATAATATTAAATATTGAATTTTCGAGTCATGGAGTTGATAATTAGAAGATAATAAGAGCTCAGAAAACTCATAATAAACTAAATAATCAGCTAGTGAAAATTAAATATTGAATTTTCGAGTCATAGAGTTGATAATTAGAAGATAATAAGAGCTCAGAAGACTCATAATAAACTAAATAATCATCTAGTGAAAATTAAATATTGAATTTTCGAGTCATAGAGTTGATAATTAGATGATAATAAGAGCTCAGAAGACTCATAATAAACTAAATAATCAGCTAGTGAAAATCTTGAATTGGTTGTAGAGGAAAATAAAGAATGGATTGGGTTCAAGTCATGAGGAATAATTATAGGGCTCAATCAGAGAGGGAGTCTTTTGGAAAGAACACACATTCAAAAAGTGTTTCCAGGGATCAAAATTATCATTAATCTCCTCTTCACTTAAGGAAAGATTCCTATACTCCCGATGATTCAATTACTATCCCATACACGTCTCCAGTTTGAAATCAAAGTAGAAGACATGAGAAATAATATTTGCAAGATTTCATAGGAATATTAAGCCACCGAATTTTGGTGGTGAGAATAAAAGGGGACAAGATGTTGAGGCCTGGTTATTGGGAATGAGGAATTATTCCTTCTTACATAACTACTCATCTAACTTGGAAGATAGAATTTACATCTACAATATATAGGGAAAGGCTTCAATTATGTGGGACCAATTGAATAAATTCAATCATATCAATTAGAGGACGTTTTAGAAGCAGTTCAATAAATATTTCTAGAAAAAAGTATCTTTATCAGTATTATTATGACTAGAAAATGCAGGATTTCTTTGAACTTAAATTGGGGAACATGACCATGGAAGAATATGATAAAAAACTTAGAGTTGCTAAGGAATAGTGGATATATTAGATATGATAAGGTCAAGATAACAAAATTTGTAAGTGGTTTACCATTATTATACAAGGATAAAATACAATTTGATGAACCTAAGAATATTGAAGAGACAATTATAAAGACTAAATACTTGCATGACTAGAGTAAAGGCAGAGTAGATATCTAGAAGTCTTGGAGGGATAAGAAGAAGGAGAAGCAAGTTAAAAAAAGAAAGGTTTCAAAACTGATTTCTTTCAAGGCATCCCTAACACATATCAGTAGAGATAACTATCCCCAAGTGAATCCAAGATGGTCAAGTCTTTGGGGAAAAGTTTAAAGAAACCAATCAAGTGTTAGGGATGTGGGGAAGAACATATTTATAGATATTTCCCATAGCGTGGAAACATAATGAGAATTTTGCAGAACATTTAAGAAGCTACTATAGTGGTTGATGATATTGCGGAGGTGCATTCAAAATAGAACCATCATGAGATAACCTAGGAATCCATTGGGAAAGATAGAAAAATGAGGAGATGGAGTATGTGGCTGATTCTCATAAATGCGTAATACTATCTTTCATGTGTTTGATGAATGAAATCTAGAAGTCTTGGAATTTATTCATTAATAAAGACTTGAAAACTAATGAATAAATTCTTGGAATACTTTCATGTGTTTGATGAATGAGATCTTTAGGAAGTATTTGGACAAGTTTTTGATTGTGTTCCTTGATGACATTCTTACTTACTCAAAATCGAAGGAGGAGAATGAAGAGAACTAGAGGTTAGTACTATAAGTACTAAGAGAGGATCAACTTAATGTTAAGTTAAGAAAGTGTTCCTTTTATTAGAGGAAAATTTATTATTTGTTACACATAATTTATGAGGAAGGAATATATGTAGATATAGAGAAGATTGAAGATATTATGAGATGGCATACACCTAAGAACATATCAGATATAACATCCTTCATGGAACTTGTTGGTTACTATAGAATATTCATAGAGGGAGTCTCCAAAATTACACATCCAATTACATAATTACAAAAGAAGGGAGTCGAATTTGGATGGACATTACAGTGTGAGGAAGTTTTTAACTATTAAAGAAATTGCTCATTGGTGAAACCATTTTCAATATTGTTGTTCCAAATGAATATTTTGTGATATGTATAAATTCTCGCAAGGAAGGAATTAGTGGAATTATTACTCGGAATGGGCACATTGTTTGTTATGAGTCCAAAACGATTAAGGAGAATGAGAAGAGTTATGCCACACATGACTTAGATATTGCGACCATAGTGCATGCATTATAAATTTGGATACATTATTTGATGGGGAGGAAATTTTATTTAGGAAACACCATAGTGATTTGAAATATTTATTTGAACAACAAAATTTGAATGCTAGGAAGACAATATGGTTAGAATTTCTTAGTGAATTTGATTTTGATATCAATAATATTAAATGTAAGGAGAAAAAGATTGATGATGCATTGAGTACAAGATTACATGCAATGCATGCTACATCCATTAGCATGTGTAAATCATATTTAAAGAGTAAAACTTTGGAAGATTTGATTTGAATTGGGAATTACCTTTAGGCAAAAGAAGGATTGAGAAATAAAATGTATGATAGAAATATGAAGGTTATAAGTTGGAGGGTGATGGAATTATTACACATAAAAATAGAGTGTATTTTCATAATTCTTGGGAATCAAGGAGTCATGTATTAGCAAAAATACATAATTTTCCATATGTTGGAAGTACTAGGTATGAAAATACAATTGCAACAATAAGGAATCAATATTTATGGCCTCGAATGAAGAAACAAATTGTGAAGTATATACTTAGATGTATATAATGTTAGAGAGTAAAATTTGAGAATATAAATCCAACATGATTGATACAATAATTTTCAATAACAGAGTGGAAATGGGAAGTGGTGACCATCAAATATATCACTAAGTTTCCCAAGACAACAAGGCAACATTAATCCATCATGGTAATAGTGGAAAAGTCGAGAAAGGTTGCTCACTTCATTCCAATTAAGATAACCCATAAGGAAACAAATACAGTATAAATTCACATGAAAGACGTTTCTAGATTGCAGGGAATACCAAAATAAATTGTTTCATATAGAGATCCTAAGTTCACTTCACACTTTTGGAAGGGACTGTTCAAAGGTTTTGGAACAAATATGAATTTCAATGTAGCCTATCACCATAGAAAAATGGGTAAATAGAGAGAATTAATCAAGTGATTGAGGATATGTTAAGAATGTATGTGATGGAAAAACCAACTAATTGGGAGGAATTTTTATATTTAGTGGAATTTGCATAAAATAATGGATATCAGGCTTCACTGAAAATGAGTCCATTTGAATTTTTGTATGGAAAAAATGTAATACCCTAGTAGGTTGCTATATTCCATCGGATAAAGTGATTCTTAGATAAAAATTTCTTAAGGATATGGAAGGGAATGTGATTAAGATCAATCTAAATTTAAAGGAAGCACATGATAGGAAAAATACTTATGTAGATAAATGCATAATACTAAGGGAATTCAAAATTGGGGAGCATGCATTTTTTAAAGTGAAACCAAAGAAAAGTTCTTTGAAGTTGGGGAGCTGCAATAAGTTGGCAACCAAACATTGTGGTCCTTTTGAGATATTGGACAGAACATGAATTGTTGCATATATGCTCACATTGCCTACTACCATAAAGAATCAATGTATTTCATGTATCTTTGTTCAAAAAATATGTACATGATCCTAACCGTGTTATTGATTAGGATTCGTAAAGGTGGAAATGGAAGGAGACTTTTAGGTACAATCAATATGCATTATCAACAACAAGGTCAATGTGCCTAGGAATAAAGGCATAGGCCAAGTAAACATATAATGGACCCATTACAACTTAAAGAAGCAACATGGGAGTTGGAAGAAGCTACATAGGAAGTGTGCCCACATTTTTTTTGAACTTTTAATGTCAAAGTTTTTGATATTGTACATATCTTTGATGTTGCACCAAGGAAGGTGAAAATATAGGGGGGGGGATGTAATGCCCATGTTTGATCACTAGATTATTAATGTATGATTATATGTGAAATAGATATAATATGAACACATGCAACTTATACTATGTACATTGAACTATAATATAAATAAACTAATGGATATAGAAGAAGAAGGAAAAAGGAAGGGGGGCTATGATTCCATAAGAGGGGAAACAAAGGGGACCTAGGGGGACAAATGAGGATAATATATTTTATTACTACCCTATTTTCTTTAACCTTATATCTTATTAAACCTTTAATTTATGGTTAACCTAAGGTATTTGTCCTTGGGATTAGCTTCCAAAAGAGAGATACATAGGGCTCTCATGAAGGCACATGATGTCTCCTTTGCATGAAAAT
This sequence comes from Picea engelmannii, assembly GCA_009831015.1. Taxonomy (NCBI): domain Eukaryota; kingdom Viridiplantae; phylum Streptophyta; class Pinopsida; order Pinales; family Pinaceae; genus Picea; species Picea engelmannii. The sequence continues at coordinate 801,556 of ML789492.1, read as the reverse complement.
ATATTCTATGATTTTGGGAAGGCAAGTCAGTCATTCTCATTCATTGTTCCTAAAATTTTGTTGCTTAATGATTAAGATACCATAGTTTTGCATCCATTGAATTATGAGGAATTATTTCCAGGAAGTTATGAGAAAAACATAATTGAGTTAATGGATCTTGTTGACATGAATATGATTTTAATTTATAACTAAAAATCATTAGAATCCTAGCAATGATGATTTTCTAGCCAGCCTATGTTGAAGCACTGTAGGGGAATTTGCTAGCTTAAGGGACTGCTAATTATAGAAGGGGATCCTAATTACTATTGTTGTGTAGGTTGAGTAGAGAAGAGGGGTTGGTTGATTGGGAATGCTAAAGTGGGAAATTGTGTTGGAATTTCTAGGAATTAGGTTGTGTGAGAAATATTAGAGCCAATCCATAGGATTTTCCCTTGTAGATTCATACCCTAAATTGGGGAGTGGCCTTTATAGAATAGTGTAATAGAGAGCCTATGCTTGGGTGGAATGTTCTTCTTCTGTAGCCAGTTGGTGAAGAATTTCCAGAAGATAAGTGTTCACGATTTGATGAATATGTAGAATTATTGTTTTTCATGTTACGTTTTTGATAATTTTATGGCTTTTTTAGTTATGAATGCATGTACTAGACAACATTTATAATTATGGGTTCATAATTTTAACTACTTTATTTAACTATGTTTGAGTAAATCTACATTAGCATGCATGCATATTGTAATTGGATTACTATCAAAACATTGAGGTTGTTAATAGTATTAGAGTAAAATTTGTTGTGTTTTGGTGTTTATGGAGTACCTTTAATCCTTGACAGTGCATAGAGATTGTTGGACATGTTACATGAGAAGATAAAAATGGAGATACAAACAAATGAAGAATTTATTTCAAATATTTATGATGCACATTCACTAGTTATTTGAGAATTACGATTTTCTTTTGCAAAGTTATATCCCCTACAAACATAAAAGAAAATGAATGATGAGATTCTATTAAGTAATAAAGAGATTGTCAATTTGAAAGGACAAATCATAGTGAAAATTTAGAAGTGGATGCAATAACAATTGGTTAGAATGAAATCTGATCAAACTTCATATTAGTAGTACCTTATTGATTAGATTTCCTTCATATCTTTTCCTCATGATGGACCAATTTTGTCTGATCCAAAACATTGATCTATAAACTGTTGTGATGAATCCAAAAGGAAATTCACACCATCTCACTAATCACAAAAGTCTTAGAACTCAAACATTTTCCCTATATAGAAAAGACACAACTAATGAAATATGTCAATTTGAGTGGATGTGATTGCAATTGGTTAAAAGGAAATCTGATTTGAATTCATATTAATATTACCATATTGATCAGATTTCATTCATATCTTTTCTTGATAATGGACCACATTTTTTTCATCTAAAATGTCGATCTATAAATTGTTGTGATGAATCTGGAGGACATTCACACCATCTCACTAATCGAATAATTCTTAGAACTCAAATACTAGAAATGAATGAACATGATACAGTTGATGAAATCCGTCAATTTGAGCAGATGCAATTGCAATTGTTTAGAAGGAAATTTGATTAGACTTCATATTAATATTATCTTATTGATAATATTTCCTTCATATATTATCATGACGATGGACCACATTTTTCTGGTCTGAAACATCAATCTATAAACTGTTAAGATGAATATCGAAGGACATTCACACCATCTCACTAATCATAGAAGTCTTGGAACTCAAATACTGGCCCTATACGAGCATGATACAACTAATGAAATCCATCAATTTGAGTGGATGAGATTGCAATTGGTTAGAAGGAAATTTGATTTGTCTTCATATTAATATTATCTCATTGATCATATTTCCTTTGTATCTTTTCCTGATGATGGACCACATTTTCCTAGTCTGAAACGTTGATCTATTAACTATTGCGATGAATCCAGAAGGACATTTACACCATCACACTGATCGCATAAGTCTTAGGACACAAATAATAGCCCTATACAAACAAGATACAACTGATTAAATCCATCAATTTGAGAAGCTACAATTGCAACTGGTTAGAAGGAAATCTGATTTGACTTCATATTAAAATTACCTTATTGATAAGATTTCCTTCATGTATTTTCTTGATGATGGACCACATTTTTCTAGTCCAAAATGTTGATCTATAAACTATAGTGATGAATCAAGAAGGCCATTCACACCATCTCACTGATCGTAGAAGTCTTAGAAATCAAATAATGGCCTTGTATGGGCAGGATGCAATTGATGAAATCCTTCAATTTGAGTGGATGTGATTGCAATTGGTTAGAAGGAAATCTTATCTCAATTCATATTAATATTACTTTATTGATCATATTTCCTTCATATATTTTCCCGATGATGGACCACATTTTTCTGGTTCAAAACATCTATCTATAAACTGTTGCAATGAAACTAAAAGAACATTCACACCATCTCACCAATCACATAAGTCTTAGAACTCAAATACTGTCCCTGTACTGATATGATACAACCGATGAAATCCATCAATTTGATTGAATGCAATTGAAATTGGTTATAAGGAAATATGATTTGACTTCATATTAATATTACCTTATTGTTTAGATTTCCTTCATATCTTTTCCTAATGATGGACCACATTTCTGTAGTCTGAAACATTAATCTATGAACAATTGCAATGAATCCAAAAGGATATTCACACCATATCACTAATCACAAAAGTATTATAACTCAAATACTATCCCTATACAGATATGATACAACTGATGAAATCCATCAATTTGAGTGGATGTGATTGCAATTGGTTAGAAGCAAATCTACTATGACTTCGTATTAATATTACGTTATTGATAGGATTTCCTTCAAATATTTTCCTGATGATGGATCACATTTGTCTAGTCCAAAACACTGATTTATAAATTTTTGTGATGAATCCAAAAGGACATTCACACCATCTCATTGATCACAAAAATATTAGAAATAAAATACTGGCACTGTATGGACATGATACAACTGATGAAGTCCATCAATTTGAGTAGATGTGACTACAATTGGTTAGAAGGAAACACAATCTGACTTCATATTAATATTACCTTATGGAACATATTTTCTTCATATATTTCCTGATGAATGACCACATGTGTTTGTTCTAAAACATCTATCTATAAACTATTAAGATGAATACAAAATAGCATTCACACCATCTCACTGATCACAAAAGTATTATAACTCAAATATAGTGCAAAGTGCTAGATTCAATGACAATATTGTATTAACCATGAAAAATACTTCTTTGAGAGACAAACTCATAGTGTTGAATGAGCATTTATAAAAAACTCATTAGTTTGCAAACTTTTGAAGCTATGTTAATAGAGTTCAACTAATAGATTGAGAAAATATTGGTTGATATCTACTAGAAATAGTCCTAGCTAATGCAATGGACTGAATGAAAAGAACAATAAACATCAATCCCTTCCCACAAAAACACTCTTGACCAATTCTAGATGGTTGGATTCCATTCATATATGTCCTTCAAAGGACCAAGTGTGTAGGGTGCATCGGTAGAAATGATCAGTGTAATGAGTGAAATCTTGGATGCATAGTCAAAAATACAAGTAAAGAGAAAAATGTTACTTGATCCACACCATTACCATGAGCAAGTAAAAATTTCATTTGATTAGTTCAAATAATAAGTTTCTAAAAGAATTGAATTGAAAAAGGCATATGGCAATGGTGTCCAAGATGTAGATGAAGGATCTCTTGACAATCATATAATATTTCCAACTAAGAATGTCTTGATGATTAACAATGTATTGGTTGATATGTCAGATAAAAGGGTCAATGTAGAGCTTACATTGGTAATAATTAGAACTAAAGTGGGAAATTTATCATTCCCTTGTGAAAAATTATTTGCTTAAAGTTTCACCCAACTTAGCAATTATATCTCAAGTTTAGTGAATTTAATTATTAGTTAATTTGTAATTTGAGTCAAAGTTGGAAATCCTATGGAAGGTGAAAGGTCTTGAGGTAGGAGAAGAGTCATGGAGGTCAAAATTCCAAAAGGCGTGAACTAATATTATGAATAGAACTCTTGCTTTCAAGAAAAAGGTTACCTTTTTGGCATTGTAAGAAAGCTTTATATGTCAATAAAAAATTGTTGTTAGCTAGTGTATTCATACTCTTTCAAAATTTTGATTGGTATTGGATTATTATATCATTTTCCAATTCTCTTGGTGCTTTTGGGTATGAACATTCTGACTTGTGGGACTATTTTCATGTTATGATGTTTATTCTCCCTTATCTTATGCTTGCTAACACCTAATATGAAGCAAGAAGCTTCCAAATGACTAGTGACTATCCTTGATTTCTCAGAATCTTTCATTATGCATGTTCTTTAACTTGTGGACTATTATCCCTATCACTCTATCTTTAATAGTGTTTTTTTTTTTCAGTTCATTACAAACTTGTACTAGGGAGCTCCTTGACAAGTCGTGGACTACTCTCATGTGTTCATGGTATATGGTTATTTGTATTAGTTGTGAGTTATCTCTATTACCAATATGCAGCTAAATTTTCTTTGTCTTAGATTGTTGGTCATATGATAGAGAAGTTTCTTTAGCATTGGGGTCATTTCACTTTAGGAGGGAGATGGGAGGTTCCAGTTTGGGCTCATTTCTTACAATAATGGAAAACTATTTTCTGTGTTAGAAATCATATTTTCTTGTTATTTGCTCATTTAGATAGGATTTAGTTACTACATTTCGTAGTAAATTCATGCATTGCATATTAGTTTCATTTCATTTAAACTCATACAAATATAAATTATGACATCTTGTGACACAATCAATGGGCTCTCCTAAAGGGAGGGGGTTCTAATTGGGTGCTTTCACCTAATGATTATGTGAAGTTGACAAGGTTCATTTGTCCATGCCAATAAAGTCACAATGTAAATTTATGTTGTAATGATGATACATCATCCATTTTCCTAAAATGTGTGACTTATCACCCTAACATGTATTTATATGCACACCATTTTATCTCAATTCATCATCCCATATAATATATTCATATCAATAAATATTTATTATATTAATATGGATCTTATGTGTTTTTTCTTTCATGGATGATTTCATGAAGTGAACCATCAAGTTCACTTCATTTGTTGTTTGATACAGGAACAAGTGAGGCACACATTCTTGTTGAAGAAACCACATCATCATGTTGGGAGTTGAGCATCTATTGCTAACAAGAAATATCTATTGGAGGCTTTATATCTAGTATATACAAGTCCATTGGTAAAGAAAAAGATGATACTTGAAGATGTATGGGTGAGTGTCATCATCTTCGGTCTTATAAACTTGAAATAAGGAAACAGTTGTGGAAGTTAGTGTTTGACACAGTCAAACATAATCATTGTTTTTTTTATATTATATAAAATGACTTGATGTATATACAACAAATGACATGTAGAGAGGAGCATGTACAACGTAAGGTGACGAGTGAGCCAAGTGTTATAAAATATTTGTGACCCATACATTCTAAGATTTATTTTGTAGTGATCTAGAGGTTGTAACAGTTGTTGTGGAATTGTAACAGTTGTTGTTGTTGTAATAGTTGTTGATTCATGAAACTAATGAATGAGGTATTGATGTTGGATTACTGAGAGGGGGAGTGAATCAATAATAGAGCAATTTAATCATTTTTCACCATAAAATTAAAGTGTTATATCAATGTATCATTATCATCCAATAATTGTAGAGTAAATAAACTATGAACAAATGAGAAATAATACACATACATAGTACACCAGTGTTTTTACATGGAAACCCAAAGCGGGAGAAAACCAAAAAATGTTTTTTCTTATATGTATTGAAGAATTACATTCATTGGAAGCACCAACTTTTTTGTTTTTCCAGCTACAACTGGAAGGAGGCTCCAACACCCTAGTTTCTCAGGCTACAACCTAAGAGAAGCTCCAACTCCCCAATTCTCTTGCTACAACCAGAAGGAGGCCACAACCCCCCATGTTCTCTGGCTACAACCGGAAGGTGGCTACAACCACCTGTCCTTGCCCCATCCAACTTCCTTAACCTAGAAGTAGAATGATGGAACCACTGTCACACTATCACTGTGAGATATACCACTATAACAACCTATACCAATCAACTTGTAATCAACCTGTACCATAAATAAGTGCATCAACCTGTACCAAACAACCTATAATCAACCTGTACCATAAATAAGAGCATCAACCATGCACCAACATGTACGTCAAATTGTACCATCAATGAGTGCATCAACCATGCACCAAATATGTACAAATCATGCATTGAATACACATAAAATATGACTCATAAAGATGTACCAACATCATCAACTATACACCCCATGTATGTGCCAACTCATCAACTACTTGTCAGAACCATGTACCCAACATGTACCTCAACCAAAATCCCTCATCAATTTCATCATCCAAATCTGATTTGTAACTCTGTAATAGACCTAGTGTAACATCCCACTCTGGCGCACTGAGAACACTTATTATTTGAGGACACTTGCTCGCAAGTGATCTGGACCCTTTTTGATGTTAGACCTTTTATATATGATTATAATGTGATTGACAGATGACGTGATGTGTTATTAATTGATGTAGAAAGGTGCTATTGACTCAGTTTTATTGAGTGTGCAGGGTTTTTGACCTTGAGGATGCAGAGGCATCGGTAGAACTCCCTTGGACTCCGGACTGAGTCAGGGAGTGTGCTTTTGGGTTGATATGTTTATTATGATGTTTCATTTGATTTGATGATTTGATGTCGAAATTTCTGACATGATTATTGGTGATGCCGGCTGACGATAGCTTGCCGACTTGACTCACATATGGAGTAAAGGGGCCACACACGATGGCAGAGAGGTTGAGGGAGAGGGGTGGACAACAGCCCTGCCACCGCCTGCTAGCACTCCCACTGTGGCTCGAACTGTAGGTTAACGATTACCTAGTTCGAGAGGACCCACGATGCCGTGAGGGCCGACTGCGACAGTCACTCACGATGATTCTAAGGGGTGCGCAATAAGGCCGAGGCCTTATTCCTTAGAGCCCTTAGTCTCCTACTAGTTAACTTGGCGGAGTATTGACTCCAGGGGTTATAGAGGTCTACCAATCAGTTCAGTCGGCGAGTGGCACCCTTGGAGCACGTGGCACATCCTGAAGGGCACGTCGCACAAAAGAAAATCAGTTGGCGAGTGGCACCCTTGGAGCACGTGGTGCATCCTGAAGGGCACGTCGCACCAAAGAAATTCCAGAGGCGAGTGGCACCCTTGGCGCACGTGGTGCGACCTGAAGGGCACATCGTGATAAAGGTGGTTGATGGAGTCAGCCTAATTATCCCTAAGTCTTCAGCACCTGAATAAAACCTTAAGCATTACCCTTAACCAATAGTCACCTAGCTCAAAATCTAAACCCTAAGCCTAAGACCTTCTAGAAACCGGGGGGAAATTTTAGTGTGGCCTTAACAAATGAAGATTCAAAAAAAAAAAAAGAGAACAAAACTCGGACCATCACCCCCTCTCTATCCTTGTCTACTTAATTAAAATATCCTCCATCGCCTTGATCTTCCAGTATCCATCTTCCTTTACTTGTGCAGTTCACATTTACTAAAT
>ML789492.1:763050-774161 GCA_009831015.1 Picea engelmannii | reverse complement strand
GTGCAGTTCACATTTACTAAATCGCCAGCCCTCCCCGTAAATCCTCTTTTTCATTTCGTAAAACATTTACTTTTCCCCTATGCTGGTTTGCCATCGCCTAAATCTCTCTTTAATCCTGAAAATACAGATATATTAATGGTAAAATAAATGCTGAATGCATGTTTATTAATAGAAAAATGAATATATATATATATATATATATATATATATATATATATATATGTATATTTTATTATAAACAAATTATAAACCAATAAAGTTAAGCATGTGGAAAAGGGAAATAAATAATAAAAAAGGGGGAGGGGGGATAAATAAAATATGAGCGCACTTACCCTTGAATTTTGAAAAAAGGAAAAATAAAAATGAAATATATAAACGAATTAAATTAAAAAGAAAATTAAGAAAGTCAAAAGAGAAAAATGGGGGAAAACCTAAGTAAAAATAAGAATTAGGGTTTGAGGGGATAAAGGGATGGGAGAGGGGAAAAGAAGGGGCTTTTTTTTGGCGGAGATTGGATTGCTATGCTGGGAGAAAAGAGACTGACTGATTGCTGGTAGGAGTTGGGAAGCCTCATCATTTTTGGGTGCTAGCTCACCCTTGGAGGCGAGTTGAGGAGCTAGTTACTCTCTGGTTGTGTGTGGCCCCTTTGCAGCTCGGGGGGCTGAGGGGGAAGAAGAGTACCCCTAGCGTTTGGCTGGGAGGTACCGGTGAGTTCGTTGCTATCGGCAAGTAGGAGCAGGAGCAGGAGCGGCTGGAGCGTCGGAACCATTGCTGCAAACAAATCAGGCCAAGGTATGATCCTGAAACGAGTAGAGTAGAATGCACAGTGATTTCTTGCTTCGATTATGGTTATATTATCACTTTGGAGGGCGTAAGGGTTCATTCTATGACTGTAAAATAGTATTTGTTTGCCTTCTGGACTGGGTTAACGTTTATTTTCATTTATGGACTGGGTTAATACATTCCCTAGTCTGCGTAAAGTTATATTGGTATGGAGGGTGTAATGTGACATATGGCTGCGTGAAACCTTCCCTACTCTAGTATTAATGTTGCCTATGGGAAGTAGAGCCCTGTGGATTCAATTTATTCTTTTTGGTATCGCGTGTAATAGTTATTGTCTACCTTTGATATAATCCCTGTTATGAACATAACCCTTGACTTCGGCGCATGTATTCTACTTCAAATGAGCTAGGGTGGAAGCTTGTTCCTTTTAAAATGAGTTCGTACTCCTGATATGTGGCCTTTACTGCATTTTGTTACCCTTTAACCCTTCACCATGACCTCGTTTTTGAAGCTATGCACGGGCTGTACCTTTCGTTTTTTTTCTTCTGGTAACTGAGACCATTGACGTGATTTGTAACGGAACAGATCCCTACGCTACTGTATTAGATCTTTCTGTCTCTGTACTTGGGTGCGCCGGCCACTATTACCTTGCTCCCATCATATAGATCCTTTACACCATATACAATCGAGCAAAATTTTTAATATGGAAGACAAAAACCCTTCACAACGACTTATAGCTACACGCCTAAAATCTTGGATCAACTATACCCTTCAAGGCGAGTTTAATAAATATAAATCTTGGCAGAGCGTTTTTAGTTGAATTAATTCTGATGATAAGCAGCGAATAAGTTAAATGATTGTTGGTTTGATTGACATTTTCGATTGGGTTTGGCAGACATTTGGTTCTGGAATGTTTTATTTGATTGCTGGAAAGTTTGGATGATTGTTGCCCATTACCCTCTCTGGTGCCTGCTGTGTAGTTGATTTTGATGTACAGTGCCGGTATTCACTTTGTGATGAAGGACGATAGGTTTCTGGTGAGTTTGATTGCTGTGCTGCTCATGCTCCAGTGACTGCAGTGTATATTGGATTTTAACCCAAGCGCTGTTATATACGTGTGATGAAGGAGGGCAGGCAATTTTGGTTTTGGTTGTTCAATTGCTGACCATTACTCTTCCTGCGACTGTGGTGCGAATTGGACTTGATCCATTGAGCCGTATAGATATTCTTTTATGGTCGTGTAGTAGACTTGATCCACTGACCGATTCCAATGACAGTTGGAGTGCCTTGTCAATGAGTTTTTACATAATAAATTCGAGATAACTTTTCCTGGAAAAAGGTTAATTGAGCGTGGTAATGAGAGGTCCCTTGATTTTAATTCTCAGCCGTAGCGTCTCTCAAACTCTATAGGAAAAAAAATTTACTGTCATTTTTCCGCCAGCCAGTCATTCCTCGTTGGTTAAATCACTGTCATTATCCCTGCGCCCTAGGCCATAAATTTTCACTACCGACTACTGACAGACAACCTTATGCCTCGACAAGATAAATCGATGTTATCTAGCACTTGTCCCAGGGTCATTAAATTTTTGTTATTGCCAATAGTCGTTGCCAGATAGTCACTTTCCTTGTTTTGGGTAAATCGTTAATTCTCCTGGCGTTTGCTATCTCAAGAGGTCGATTGAACATGTTGTCCCATTTAAGCATAAATTTATTTCGTTGATTCCTTTGGGTTATGGTGCTTCTTGACTCACCTGCCAGTAATGCGATTGATTTCCATATCCGCTCAACCACAGTTAGGTCTGGGGACATTTAGGGTTTTACTTACTTGGCATTGTTTGCTGCAGCGTTAAGATTATTTGATGAATACGTTAATGCAAGTCGATTTGCAATGAAAATAACAGTTTAAAAGTAATGGTAAGATATAATTAAGTGCAACGGTAATATTTTTTTTATGGAAGATTTCTTTTGGGTCGAATGGCAATGAAAGGTAATAGTTAATTGCATTTCGTATTATTCTTAATCGAATATTAGTGTTGGTAGAATTAAAAGGATAAGTCAATGTTAATTGCAATAGCTTAATTGAAATAATAAAATTATTTAAATGATATATTAGTGCGGGAAGAATTGCAATGATAAGTCCTTATTTAATTGCAATGGTTTAATTGAAATAATTATATTATTTTGAAATGTTAATGCCGTCGGAATGGCGAGGTTAAGTGATTGTTAAATCTAATATTAGTATTACTTATTGAATTGGTAATGCTCGTAGATTTGCATAGTTAAGTAGTTGTTACTTATTGAGTAGTTGTAATGTTACTATTATTTCATGGAAATGTCAATTCTAGTGGAAATGCAAGTTAAGTAGTGGGTTAATGATCATATTTATCGTTATTTGTGGTTGCAATTTAATATATTTTAATTGAATCTTTTAACTGAAACGTTAATACTAGTAGAAACACAATGAAAAGAATAGTTTAATGCAATAGACTATTATTATTTGCATGTTCATGTTGGTAGAATTGCAAGGATAGGTAATAGTTTAAAGGCGATAGTAATATTATCAATTAAAGGTTAATGTTGTTAAAATTGCAGTGAGTAATAGTTTAAATTCCATAGTAATATTGTTAATTGAATGTTCACATTGATAGAATGGCAATAATGAGTAATAGTTTAAATGCATTGGTGATATTACAATTTGAATGTTAATGTCGGTAGAATTGCAATGAGGAGTACTAGTTTAATGAAATAGTAAGATTATTAATTGAAGGTTCATGTTGATAGAATGACAAGGATACGTATTAGTTTAATGCATTAGTAATATCATTAATTGAATATTAATGTTGGTAGAACTGCAATGATAATGAATTGTTTAATGACAACAGTAGTATTACTAGTTGAAAGCAAATGTGGGTTAAATTGGGACGATGAGTAACTATATAATGGCAATGTTAATAAGGATGCTTTAGTGGCAATATTAAATTTTGTTAAATGAACGCTCATGACGATGCTTAGATCGCAATGATATCATTGACTTAATCGGATATTATTGGTTGTACCTTAGGATAAGGTCCTTGTCTGTTCATGATAAGTATTGGAACAATTGGTCTTGATTGATGTCTTCGGGTCCCAAGAATGAATGGTCGATTGGAGTCCTCCTGACTTGCGTCTCCCGTAGAGGTCGTGTCGTCCCTGATCTTGTAGTACTTGGTGGTATTGTAGGGCGTAGTCGGTTCGTGTCGGGAGGGATATAGACACCTCTTGTAGTTTAATGTTTTGTCTGTGTGTAATTCGGTGGAAGGGATCCAGTGCCGTATCAAGAGTCTCGGGCTGTTTAAAGGCACAGTTCCACTCTTGCGACACATTCTGAGCCGCATCAGTAGTCTCACGCTGTTTAAAGGCATAGTTCCACTACTGCGACTCTACTGTCGGATTCTTTCATTCTGTGACAGTACTGTGCCTAACCCCTGGTGTATGTCTCTGCCTACAGCCGTTAGTTGCCCACCTCCTGTTCGGGGGCATTTGCTTCTTGTTGTCGCTATGATATGTCGGGTCGTTTTGATTGTGTTCGTCCTACTTGTGTCCTGTTGGTTCGAGTGCTGACGTAGAGTCAAGGGGGTTGTTTCTTCTACACACGCGCACACACTTTAACAAAAAAATTTCACCGGTTGACTGAGTGGTTGTCCTTAGCTAGGAGGGTTGTTATACCTAGTGTATATTATCACATACCTAGAAACCTTCCTTAACTTTAACAACAACAGACTAGCATTTTCATCAAACTTTACTTTAGTCTCACGTGACTAATTTTGGGTTAGTCAAAAACCCTATCTTGCAATAATCATAACTATGTACCTGTAATGACTATATATCTGAAAATGGTACACAATGTTCTTCAATGTATTTTATGCAATTCCACCATATTTCACTACTTGGAACCTCTCATAAAAGGAGTTATAGAAAAAATGGCATACCTTATTGAATTGTGCCCTATTCTAGAGAGCGAACTTGTAGAGCATGCCCCACAAAGAATATTTGTTGTATGGATATGAAAATTGTAAAAAAAATACTACAGACTATACTCTAACCAATACATTTGGTTTTACTAAATTTGGATCTGTTATGAAGAATTAATGACATTTTTACCCGAAACACTTGTTTTAGACTAGTTTCAGGACTAGCCACAAACCCTATTTTCCACGGCGTGTAACTCCAAAAATACAATAATGCACAAGAGGAAATGTCTATCACGACTACCTAGATATGTTTCTTCAATGGCCTCCCAATTTCATGGTCTGAATCATTCTAGAAAAATTGTTATTGTGAAAGTGGTGATATGACCTGTAAATAACATACCTTAGAAAGCATCATCAAAAGAATTTATCCTCCCTTGAATTTCGACCTTATTTACATCACCTTTCCCTCTAAAATTCGGCTTAGATATCCTTTGTATACCTCAGTCACCTATAGATGTTCAATATTCTCAAGTATGATTAAAATGAGAGAGCCTTGCCTCTTATTTATACTTTCATGTAGCTTCCTCAAGGGGTTACCTTTTAACCATCTTAACCCACTTTCCTTATTTTAGGGTTAACCAACTTCTAACCACTTGTCCAATTAGTAATTTATCCATTAAATTTATTATTGAAATAATTTATTTTGTATCCACTTTGACTTATAGTACACTCACCACTTAACTTTACCTCAAGGGGTTACCTTCTAACCATCTTAAACCGCTTTCCTTATTTTAGGGCTAACCCACTTCTAACCACTTGTCCACTTAGTAATTTCTCCATTAAATTTATTATTTAAATAATTTATTTTGTATTCACTTTGAATTATAGTATACTCATCACTTCATTTTATTAGTTACCTTCTAAAATCTCTTAAACCACTTTGACTATTTCGACCTTTTGGGTCTTCTAGATGACTCATGAGGGTTCTCCAACTTCACATGACCATAAGTCTCTAACCATGAGGAGTTATGTGACATTCCACATACCACCGGAAATGGCATGACATGTACTATCTATCTAGAATAGTATTACCTGCAAATATATCAAAAATCATACCATTATCCATCAACCAAACTGGGGTCCATTACCCAAAACGTTGTGCTACTGGAATTTGCTACCAAACTTTCTTCAAGGGTTGACATCAATGAAAACCAACACAAATAATCAACAATATCCCCCTTTGGCATTGATAGCAACACTCTAATGCAATACTGAAGTCATATCACTCATTCTTTCCTTCTGACCATCACTCCTCCTGGAACCATGCCTCAGTGATCTTTCTCTGAGCCTACATCTGATAAATCTCTCTCCCTTTGTCATCAATGACAAAGGTATATTTCCATCTAGGGTTGCTCCCCCTAACTGAAATGTCTATGGTGATACTCCCCCTAACTGAACTCTTCCTAAAATCGATCTCCCAACCTAAATTTTCCTCTTTGTGGTCTATTGGGGTCCTATAATTATAGGTAACTTGATTCTTCATTTTTTTACTTGGCGTTGCTCCCGTGACGAAGACATCTGGCTTGCTGGGCTCGGTTGATTCCATTTCCCCCTCCACTCATTTCACCTGATCCTTCATCACCCTGTTGCATCCTTCATCCACCTCTACGCCTTGTCCATTTATCCTATTGGCTACATCTCACCCACCACTTATCCTTGCATAAACAAACTTAGGATAAAAAACATTAAGTTAATAATAAATGGTTAGTGGCATTTTTTAATACTAATTAGCATAATAAAGTAAATTCAGTTAGATTAGTGTAGTTAGATTAATAAAATTAGATTAGACTTGTTAATAGTAAATTAATTATTAATTAATAATTAATAATTAAGTTTGTTTGTTTAAGTTAATAATTAGGTTAGTTTATTAGAATAAAACATTAGTTAAGAAATTAAATAAAACATATAGATTAAAAAAAATTAAAAGATAAAACAATATAAAACATAAATTAAAAAAAATATATAAAACATATAATAAATAAAATACAAATAAAAACTAAACTGTATAATTAAAACATACAAAAAAATAAACAAAAACGAAAATAAAAACACGTAATAAACAAATAAAACATAATACATAAAAAAAAAAAAAAAACTAATTAATAAAATTAAAAAGCATCCTAAGTTTTATACACCACATACTTTCCTCATAACTCGGAACCCCCCCCCGGCCTTATGTCACTTAACCAAAAGGGGGCTCCGAGTTAGTGGTTTCACCTAGGACATGTGTCACCGTATGGTGAACTCAGACCCCCACCTCCCAATACCACTTACCACCCCATGGGGGGTCTGAAAACCACATCCCCCCCTAAAAAACCACCATCCCCAAATTTAAATCGTTTTTCGCCAGTTTTACCAGTTCATTTTCTGAGAGAGATTTCGGGAAAACGAGAATGAATTTTGAAAATCCAAGAGAGGTTTTTGTTCAGCATGGGATAAATAACAAAAAAGTCACCCATATTTTACACAACTTCCATTAGTTGGGAGAATCGAAGCCATCTTTGAGCCCCATATTTTAGGTTTCTGTTTTTTCCTATTTTGGTCACGATTTTGCGGCAGCTATTTCGGCAAGATGGAAATGAATTTAGAAAAAAAAAGGGGTTTTTTATCTAGCAAAGGCTCATCTAAAAAACCTCCCCCCGGTTTTACATAGACATCTCATAGTGGGAGAAAAGGACACTTCCGTTGACCCTACTTTTTCAAAATTTCAGGAAGCATTGAACTGACAGGTGGCAAAGTTCGTAGGAAAAGTTTCATCATCACTCCAGATGCCAGATGATGCGAGACACCTATCAACAAAGAATCAGCATATCTGAGACAGTTCTATATTCTTGTGATAAAAAATATTGCCAGTTTAGATTTTTCTGGAGTAATATCATGGTCATTATGACCAGATCTTTGAAAAATAAATTGTATAAATATTTCTGAATTCAAATTATTGCAGTTTGATAAGTTGGGCCCTGTTAAATGGAAAAAAGCATGTTAGGCCCTCCTAGACCTGACTGTATGTTCGGATATCAATCACACACAGGTATTTTGTTAAATAAATTACAACAACACAATGTCATATGACATGATTCTTGTGTCAAATCCATTGGTGAAGTTTTTTCTCTGTAATTTTGTCTCCCTCCATAATCATTTTGTATTCTACAGTCTTAATTATTCTAAGAATTAATAGGGAATAACTTGTTGAGATATACACTCTGTCACCTGCTTAGAGTAGTTTCTATGTTTTCCACTGAAAGTTGAATTCAAAATTATTTATTGCTCTGTCTTTAATTTGACTTCTTACGCTTTTTTCCCTTCTGCCATACCTCCATCCTATGAAGATCCAATGATTTGCCTAACTTTCCCTGCATTAATGGCCTACCAAATCTATCTTATTTGATTCTAGTTGTGACTCCATTGCGCAATGTCCCCTTTTCTCCTGCTCCAACCAAACCATTGAAAAAACAAAATACCAATCTATCATAACTAGCCTAAGATCCATACTCTAACAAATCTAAATCTAATAGAGAGATCCCTCTTTGAGTTTAGGAGGGCTAGATCCTAGACTCAAAGTAGTTTGATGTTACCTTAGTAATTTCCTCCACATCCTTGGGAAAATTAAGGAGTTCTAACATAATGGCGACCATACTGCAGAATGAGCTTTCAGGTTCTCCAAAAAAGTATATCAGGTTCAGATTTGAATTTTGATGGTGAACAGAAGCCAAACGTAGGAATGTTGTATCATTCACCTCGTGATTCCATTGTCTGTTGAATTCAGAAACAAAAATTTGTTGGTGAC
Source organism: Picea engelmannii (assembly GCA_009831015.1). Lineage (NCBI taxonomy): Eukaryota > Viridiplantae > Streptophyta > Pinopsida > Pinales > Pinaceae > Picea > Picea engelmannii. The sequence continues at coordinate 765,581 of ML789492.1, read as the reverse complement.
TCCCATCAACTCCATATCAGTTCCAATTCAAAGACTCCACTAGAGGAGGAACCTGAAACATGACTAGACCATCTCAAAAGATCAGGTATGCAAGCTGGAAGTTTATCTAAGATATGATAGGTTTTATTTTTAATTATTTATTCCCTTCTCATGATCCTGATATAGATGATACTACCAAAATTTATGAAGAGCATGATCAACCTGATGAGCCTCAAGAGGTTAAGCCTAGTGTTACAATCCCTGTACATACTCCTACGCCTGTAAAAAACCGATATATATACAAGCCTCTTGTCTTACCTCCCATACTCCATGATTTCTCTGCCAATTAATTCCAATATCTTCCCATATTTGATGGAGAATATGGCTACATCACTGCTGAAAAACACATTCGAGGTTTTGAAAATTATCTTGACCTTTTTGAGGTGGAAAAAAATGATGTTATTATTAGGATTTTTTCTTTATCTTTGCAAAGTAGAGCTAAGAAATGGTATAAATATCTACCAGATGCAAGCATCCGTGATCTCAATCAGTTTGTGAAAGTTTTCTTGGATCAATGGGTGATCAAGAGGAATCCCTTCCTCATTTTGGAAGAATATGACCACTTGAAAAGATAGCCAGGAGAAATAGTGCAACAATTTTCAGCTAGATTCAATCAAGTCTACAATTCCATACATGTTGATATAAGACCACCTCCTAGTTTATCTATCTTATGCTACTCATATGCCTTTGATCCAGAGATGGCATTTCAATTGAGAGAAAGGGACACTACAACACTCAAGGAGATGCAGGACAATGCAATTAGTGTGGAAGCCAATTTTTTGATCAAAAGTTCAAGGTTGAAGGCAGAAGACATAAAGAACAAAGAAGAGGAGCTTATGACATCCTCATAGGTGAATCTATACATTCTGGCAAGTACAATGGAAGATATTTTGCACAATATTATCATAAGAGAAAAACTTGTTGTTCAAAGGCATCATGTCCCATTGATTACAGAAAAAGAAGGGGTCATTGTTCCCAAACACTTTGTATCTCACCCTTGGTATCATGGATTGGAAAATGATCATTTCATGTATTCAATTCACAACACAGTCAAAGATGAAACTCCATCTCAACTTGCAGAGGAACAACCAGCTAATATGATGTGCATGTTTGATGACATTTCTGTTAAAATTTCAAAATCCCACCCAGTTTCAGTCTCACTGATTTTTCCGTCAAATTTAAATGCCAAACTCAGTTTCAGCACTGTTTCAGCATATGCTACAGCCGTGTTTCAGCATCTTCTCACAGTGGTGTTTCAGCATCAGCATATGCTACAGCCTGGTGTTTCAGCATCTGCTCACAGCAGTGTTTCAGCATCAGCATATGCTACAGCCTGGTGTTTCAGCATATACTACAGCGGTGTTTCAGCATAAGCTACAGCGGTGTTTCAACATCTAAAAAACTTCACAGAAAATAAATTTCTGAACAGAAAATAAATTTCAGAACTGAAACATGAGGATTATGAACATCGTTTTCAACGCAGAAATTAAATATCAGCAATATGCAAAACTCAGAAAATATTAGACACAAATATTTTCGGTCTAACTTCGACCCTGGAAAAACCCACAAGGGGAAAACCAGTGAGAGATGGATTTGTATTATTTATGAGCTTCTGAGAAATTCTTTTACAGCATATTCATCTTCAGATATTTACACAAACTTCTCTGGACATTCCTGTAGCTTTGCTCCTCAATTTCTAAACCAGAAATTCGTACAACAGTACGACAATTAATGTTGTACGGACTGTCACGAAATTTGTGCCAAAACTCTGCTAAGATTGTACGGACTGTATGGAAATACACTCAAAAATATATTACAGCAGTTACCTCAATTTCTGTACCAACAAATGTTGTATGGCAGCCTTGGAATGCATGCCAATACTCTCATAAATTGTTGCTGCTGTCCTCCTCAATTTTTGTGCACATTACATGCTGTATGACCTCCACAAATCTGTACGGTATGGCCTGTTCTTCCTTGCTGTCTGAAATCCGTACTTCTCTTGCTTTGGGATGTGTTCTCTCCTTCAGCAAATGCTGTCTCTTTTCTCAGCTCAACCTCTCTCTTTCTCTCTCTTGTTCTCTCAACAAGGATTCTTGAGCTCCTCTTGTTCTCTCAACAAGAATGCTTCAGCTCCTCTTGTTCTCTCAACAAGAATGCTTCAGCTCCTCTTGCTCTTGGAATCTCACCAAGAGCCTCTTGGCCTCTCACCAATATTTCTTCTGCTTCTTTGTTCTTGGCATCTCACCAAGAACCTCTTGGCATCTCACCAAGAGTCTCTAACTTCTTCTTCTTGCTCTTGGAATCTCACCAAGAGCCTCTTGGCATCTCACTAAGAGTCTCTTCACTTCATACCCAAGAATGGGTGCGCCCACTTGCCTTAATCAACCTCATGAGGGAAGGTGAGGAGTTTTCTAATCTAACGGCTGAGATTAGATTAGATGGGTGGCTGAGATTTGGTGTCTCTTCACTCACCCTCACTTTAATCATAAAGT
>ML789492.1:747524-760884 GCA_009831015.1 Picea engelmannii | reverse complement strand
GAGAGGGATTTGTATTATTTATGAGCTTCTGAGAAATTCTTTTACAGCATATTCATCTTCAGATATTTACACAAACTTCTCTGGACATTCCTGTAGCTTTGCTCCTCAATTTCTGAACCAGAAATTCGTACAACAGTACGACAATTAATGTTGTACGGACTGTCATGAAATTTGTGCCAAAACTCTGCTAAGATTGTACGAACTGTATGGAAATACACTCAGAAATATATTACAGTAGTTACCTCAATTTCTGTACCAACAAATGTTGTATGGCAGCCTTGGAATGCATGCCAATACTCTCAGAAATTGTTGTTGCTGTCCTCCTCAATTTCTGTGCACATTACATGTTGTATGACCTCCACAAATCCGTACGGTACGGCATGTTCTTCCTTGCTGTCTGAAATCTGTACTTCTCTTGCTTTGGGATGTGTTCTCTCCTTCGGCAAATGTTGTCTCTTTTCTCAGCTCAACCTCTCTCTTGCTCTCTCTTGTTCTCTCAACAAGGATTCTTGAGCTCCTCTTGTTCTCTCAACAAGAATGCTTCAACTCCTCTTGTTCTCTCAACAAGAATGCTTCAGCTCCTCTTGCTCTTGGCATCTCACCAAGAGCCTCTTGGCCTCTCACCAAGATTTCTTCTGCTTCTTTGTTCTTGGCATCTCACCAAGAACCTCTTGGCATCTCACCAAGAGTCTCTAACTTCTTCTTCTTGCTCTTGGAATCTCACCAAGAGCCTCTTGGCATCTCACCAAGAGTCTCTTCACTTCATACCCAAGAATGGGTGTTCCCACTTGCCTTAATCAACCTCATGAGGGAAGGTGAGGAGTTTTCTAATCTAACGAATGAGATTAGATTAGATGGGTGGCTGAGATTTGGTGTCTCTTCACTCACCCTCACTTTAATCATAAAGTTATCTTTTAATTTGCATCTCACAAATTAATTTGACTAACACCCACTTTCGGCAATTTCTCCCCTTAGGTGCCTAGGGAAGAGAAACACTTGCCTTGGTACTACATTTTAATTAAAAATTTAACAATTTCTTACCTAGATAATATACCCAAGTATGATCAGTATGATGATGATTATGTGGCTAAAATAGATGTTGACTTTTCAAAAAAATTAGCAGCATTTTGTTGGCAGGAAGAAGATCAGTTACAACTCAAATATGGCAATCAACCTATGCATATTGATTATCAAAGAGAGGAAAATGAAGCAAATCTCAGAGTAAGTGAAAGATCTATGCCTTTATGTTTTTCTTCATTTCAAATTCTAAAAGAAAATTATAAACAAGTTGTCGATAGTAAAGATGAAGAATGTTCTGATCTCTCAATTGAAGATGTCATTGATGATATGGAAGTTGTTCTAGACCCAAAATTGCAGCCCTTGAGCTACATTGATTTTCAAATTCTAGATGAAAGCTTAGAGCCCGAGACAAAATATGAATTAATGCATTATAACTATATACAATTAACCTTCAATTCATTTCATTTTTTGAAGAAAAATTTTAATCATGTCATAGAGAATAAACACATAGAAGATCAAGAAATTGTATTGGAACCAATAAAACAGTCATCTTAGTCCATGCAAGATCCAATACCTGATGTGTTGGATGACTTGTGTTTTCAAAGTCATTGTTCATTTTCCAGTTATGATCTTAAAAGAAGCTATGATCAAGACATCATTAGGCAATCAATTGCATGATCTGTCTCAACAAGATTCTCATTTCAAAGTTCAGCAGAAAATTTGCAGCCATCTCAAGAACTGTATAATGATGTAAAGTGCATATGTGTCATACCCAATTATGACCATAAGTTTGTTGAAAGTCAAGAAACATGTCATGTCTTTCCAGATCCCATAGAAGAGTACATGGAATATTTTTTCAGCATAAAATATCAATCATGTTTTCACCAATGGCCATTACACTTTACAGTTTTGGTTTTGTGGGCAAAAGGTCAAGTTTCCTTTTTTTATTATGCTAACAAGCAGTCAAGAAGTCCACTTGTCTCAGCAATTACTTGGCTGGCTTCATTGGAATTTTTGTATTATTTGATTCATCATGATTTTCAGCAGTATAGGGTAGATAATAGTTTGAATAAGCTCAGTCAGTTGAGCATATTTTTCAGTAGTGTCCAAATAAGATCATCTCTATGAGCATCCCTTTCAATAATTTTTCAATTTCAAATTTCAATCTTTAGTTTGATGTGATCTCAATAGAAATATCAACACAGGTGCAAGTTGTAGAATAATATTTTGGGATCAACCCAGTCGATAAAGCATTGGTCTACATGTTTAGATTTCAGTGGTTCTTGTCACCTCCTGAAAGAGCTGCCATCCCTAGGTGGAGCCTATGTCAGGGTCCTATAATCATAGGTAACTTGATTCTTCAGTTGTTTATTTGGCATTTATCCTGTGACGAAGACATATGTCTTGCTGGGCTCAGTTGATTCCATTTCCCCCTCCATCCATTTCGTTCGATCCTTCATCACCCTGTTGCATCCTTCATCCACCTCTGGGCCTTGTCCAGTTATCCCATTGGCTACAACTCCCCCACCACTTATCCCTGCATAAACAAACTTAGGATAAAAAACATTAGGTTAATAATAAATGGTTAGTGGCATTTTTTAATACTAATTAGCATAATAAAGTAAATTCAGTTAGATTAGTGTAGTTAGATTAATAAAATTAGATTAGACTTGTTAATAATAAATAAATTATTAATTAATTAATTAATAATTAAGTTTGTTTGTTTAAGTTAATAATTAGGTTAGTTTATTAGAATAAAACATTAATTAAGAAATTAAATAAAACATATAGATTAAAAAACAATTAAAAAATAAAACACTATAAAACATAAATTAAAAAAAAAACATATAATAAATAAAACAAAAATAAAATACAAATAGAAACTAAACTATATAATTAAAACATTAAAAACATACAAAAAATAAACAAAAACGAAATTAAAAACAAGTAATAAACAAATAAAACATAATACATAAAACAAAAACAAAAAAATTAAAAAACAAAACTAATTAATAAAATTAAAAAGTTATCCTAAGTTTTATACACCACATACTTTCCTCACGTCACTCAACCAAAAGGGGTTCCAAGTTAGTGGTTTCACCCAGGCCATGTGTCACCATATGGTGAACTCGGACCCCCCCTCCCAATACCACTTACCACCCAAGGGGGGTCCGAAAACCACCTTCCCCAAATTTAAACTGCTTTTCTCAAGTTTTACCAGTTCATCTTTCGAGAGCGATTCCGGGAAAATAGGAATGAATTTTGACAACACGAGAGATGTTTTTGTTCAAAACGAGATGAAGAAAAAAATCTCTCCCATATTTTACATAGGTTCCATCAGTTGGGAGAATCGAAGCCATCTTTGAGCCCCATTTTTCAGGTTTCTGTTTTTTCCTGTTTTGGTCACGATTTTGCGGTAGGTGTTTCAGTGAGATGGAAATGAATTTAGAAAATCCGACTCATATAAAAAAACCTCCACCTATTTTTACATAGACATCTCATAGTGAGAGAAAAGGACACTTCCATTGACCCTACTTTTTCAAAATTTCGGGAAGCATTGAACTTACAAGTGGCAGAGTTCATAGGCAATGTTTCATCATCACTCCAGATGTCAGATGATGTGAGACACCTATCAACAAAGAATCAACATATCTTAGAAAATTATATATTCTTGTGATAAAAAATATTGTCCGTTTAGATTTTTCTGGAGTAATATCATGGTCATTGATGACCATATCTTTGAAAAATAAATTGTATAAATATTTCTGAATTCGAAGTATTGCGGGTTGATGAGTTGGACTTTGTTAAATGGAAAAAAGCATGTTAGGCCTTCCTGGACCTGACTTCATGTTCGGATATCAATCATACACAAAGATGTTATTAAATAAATTACAACAACACAATGCCATATGACATGATTCTTGTGTCAAATCCATTGGTGAAGTTTTTTCTTTGTAATTTTGTCTCCCTATGTAATCATTTTGTATTCTGCAGTCTTAATTATTCTAAGAAGTAATAGGGAAGAACTTGTTGAGATATACACTATGTCACCTGACTTAGAATAGTTTCTATGTTTTCCATTGAAAGTTGAATTCATAATTTTTATTGCTCTGTCTTTAATTTGACTTCTTACCCTTTGTTCCCCTCTACCATACCTCAAGCCTATGAAGATCCAATGATTTTCCTAACTTGCCCTGCATTAATGGCCTGTCAAATCTATCTTATTTGATGCTATTTGTGACTCCATTGCTCAATGGACCCTTTTCTCTTGCTCCAACCAAACCATTTAAAAAAACAAATACCAATCTATCATAATTATCATAAGATACATACACAAACAAATCTAAATATGATAGAGAGATCCCTCTCTGAGTTTAGGAGGGCTAGATCCTAGACTCAAAACGGTTTGATGTTACCTCAGTGATTGCCTCCATAGCCTCGGGAAAATTATAGAGTGTTAACATGGTGCTTCCTCGTGTAGATATAAGACATATAAGATAAGAATTCAAAAGAATTCATTTTGGAGTAGAAATTACTTCGAGTCTCTGGCGAAGATACTCAAAGGATTCTCTTGGAAGTGATTTTGTAAAGATGTCTGCCACTTGTTCTTTTGTGCCCACATATTCAACTCTAATGTTCTTCTCTGCAACATGTTCTCGTCAAAAGTGATACTTTATTGGAATGTGATGGAAGTTGTATTATCACAATAGATTAGAATGGGATCATCGTACTCAACCTGTATATCTATCAGAGTTTGTTTCATCCATAGAACCTATGTACAACATGTTGCTGCTACAATATACTTTGCCTCGACTGTAGATAAGGATAATGATGATTGTTTCTTTCTTAACCATGATACTAAACACTCACCCAAGTAAAACGTTGTTCCACTGGTGCTTTGTCGGTCATCAATGAAGCCTGCCCAATCTGCATATGTGTAGGAAATAAGTGATATATCCTTTCCTTTTGGATACCATAATCCAAACTCTTATGTTCCTATGAGATATCTGAAAATCCTCTTCACTGCTAATACATGTGATTCCTTAGGTGCTTCTTGAAATCGTTCCACTTGTCCAGCTACCTGGATTACATCTAGTCTAGATATTATCACATATAGTAAGCTACCAATCATTGACCTATATTGCCTCTAGTCTGTAGACTTTGAATCATCATTTTTGCTAAACTTGCAACTGGTTTGCAATATTCCATTCCGAACTTCTTTAGCATTTCTATGATGTACTTAGTTTGAGAAATAAAAAATCCTTGGTTGCTTTGACGTATCTGAAGACCCAGAAAGAATGATAGTTCTCCGAGTAATGACATTTCAAATTCATTATGCATATCCTTTGCAAATTTCTGGCTTAACCTGTCATCATTGCTTCCAAAAATAATATCATCAACATAAACTTCAATTAATAAACTACTATCTTGAGTTACCTTGATGTAGAGGTTGTTGTCTGCACTTTCTTCTATAAACCCTTCTTGTTGTATATATTTATCCAATCTAGAGTACCATGCTCTAGGACCCCGTTTTAGACCATACAAGGCCTTCTTCAATTTACACACATAATTTTTGTTCTCTGACAACTGAAATCCTTCTGGTTGTTCAATGTAGAATTCTTTTTCAAGTTCCTCGTTCAGAAAAGTTGATTTCACGTCCATCTGATACACTTTAATATTCTTGGAGCATGCATAATCTAGGAGCAATCATATTGATTCCATTCTGGCAACTGGAGAAAATGTCTCTTCAAATTTGATTCCTTCAATCTATGCGTATCCTTTACATAAAAATCTAGCTTTGTTCCTTGTAACCTCTACATCTTCATTCAATTTATTTCTGAATATCCACTTTGTTCCAATCACATTCTTATTCTTTGGTCTTGGAACCAATTCTCAAGTTTCATTCTTCTCTATTTGATCCAATTCTTCATCCATGGCTTTATTCCAAAATTCATCCTTGTTGGCCTCTTCAAAACTGTTTGGTTCAATCATAGATGAGAGTGCTAGGTGTGTTTGTTCTGGTGAACAGATTCTTCTTCTAGTATCAACTCCTGCATCTTTGTTTCTAATAAATTGATCTGAAGGATGATTCTTTTGTACTCATTTTCTAGGTATCTTTGGAGGCACTTGCTGAAATTTCTCTACTACTTCTATCTGATCCTCTTCATCTTCCCTTTCTACTTCTTCTTCGTCTTCTTCTTCTTCTTTGTAAAGTTTTTCCATTGATTCATTTTCTTCTTCCTTTAACTCTCGTCCCCCTATTTCATCAATTGTTACATTGTTATTTTCCACAACTTTTTTCAACCTCAGATTGTAACACTTGTATGCTTTCCTTGTACTTGAGTAACCAACAAATACTCCTTTGTCCACAAGAGAGTCAACCTTTCCCATTTTGTCATCTTCTCTTTTGATGTAGCATTTGCTTCCAAATACTCTGAAGTGCTTCACATTTGTTGGTCTTCCTTTCTGTAGATCGTAGGGAGTTTTGTCAGTGTTGTTTCTAAGCATCACTATATTTTGAATGTGAACCACTTTATGCACTGCATGTGTCCAAAATATATCTGTCAATTTGGAATCCATTAACATTGTTCGATCCATTTCTTGTACTGTCTTGTTCTTTTTTTCAACAACTCCATTTTGTTGAGGTGTCCTAGCAATGGAGAATTCCCTTTTTATTCCATGCTTGCTGCAGTAATCCATAAATTCCTTTGAAGTGAACTCTCCTCCATTATCATATCTCAAACATTTGATTTTTTAATCCATTTCATTTTCAACCAATTCCTTATAGACCTTGAAGTTTTCAAAATCTTTTGACTTATTCCTGAGAAAACAAACTGTAGTCATTCTTATATAATCATTAACTAATAACATAAAGTGTTTCTCACCTTTTAAACCCTTTGTTGTAGTTGGTCCAATGAGATCAGTATGCACAATTTCCAGTGGTCTTGTCTTTGAATATTCTTTTGATTTAAATATGCTCTTTGTTTGTTTTCCTTGTAGACAATTCTTGCATAAAGTGTTGGTTGGTTTCGTAATCAGGGCATTTCTCGAACTGCTTCATTTTTGTTGACTTTGACAAGGTTATCAAAGTGTATGTGATCCATTCTTTTGTGCCATAGACAACTTTCATCTTTTTTTCCTAGACAACACTTTTCATTTCCATATTCACTTAGTACATATATGTTGCTTGAAATTCTTCCAGTTGTTGCAATCAATTTTCCTGAACCTTCTTTTATTATCTCGCACTTTTGTGAATCGAACGTAAATTTATGACCTTGCTCACACATTTGACTCACACTTATAAGATTATGTTTCATGTCTTCTACTAGTATAACATTTTCTTCCTTTGTATTCTTGTTTCCAATTCTGACTGTGTCTTTTCCAATGATTTTAGCTGAATCATCATTTCCAAAGGAGACTGATCCATATTTTTCCTTTATTAATGTAAGAAATCTGTCTTTATCACCTACCATGTGTTTTGAATAGCCATTGTCAACATACCAACCACGTTTCTTATGCTTATCTTGTAGAGTGAGTGTGCATTCTTCATTACTATACTGATTCTAATTTCTTATCCATGTTCTCTTCTGAGGTTCCTGTTTGTGACTGTTGTTGTTATGTTGTGGTTCTCTAGGAGGAACTATCATTCTACAATCTTTAGCGATGTGTCCAAAGTTGTTTCACTTGTAGCATTCCACTTCAATTCTCAATGATTCAAACTTCTTGTAACTTCTTCTCTATGTTTCACGAGGCCTTATTGGATAACCCTTTTGTGTATGACTTTCAAAGTTGTTTATGTTCCTGATGTTAGCTCTGCAATTCATAGATTTATGTCCAAAATTATTACATGCATAACATAAACAAAAAAAAATAGTTTGATTCTCGGGAGTTGAAGATCTTCTAAAATGAGTTGTTCTTCTGAATCCTTATTCTACCTGAGGCCTATTTGTCAGTTCTTGATTCTAAAATCTGAATCTTCTCAGTGGAGGAGTGTCCCTATAATATTCCTTGTATATCTTCCTATCCCCTTTGATTGTTTCTGCATAGCTTTTTGGATATGTTTCTTACTCTATTGTTTTGGATATTGATCACTTTTCTATCTGATTGTATCAATGGATAAAATTGTCATGATGAGATTTTTGACTACTGATAATGTCATCCAAAAATTTTGAGTTGTTCTGCATATTTTTATTTTGAATTTCATTTCTTAATGTGACAATCTATGCTTCCAAATTTCCAATGATCATGTCTCTTTCTTCTAGTTTTTCTTTGAGTGCTTCTTCAATTCTTTTATCTTCTTCTATTTGAACCTTCAAATTTGTGATCATTTTTTCTAGTTCTTGAGTGTCTTCTTTCTTATTTAGTTATGCTTGCAGATTCTTGTTTTTCTTCTTTTCTCTTCTTATAACTTCTATGGCACACAACAATTCTTCTCGGTTGTCAACTTTTGCCTCTTCATATTCTTCTTAGGCCTCTTGATACTCTTCTTTGATGTCTTCTTTGTCGGAGTCTTCTACTTCCATGAATATAACTCTTATTGTCTCACTGCCATTGACTTCATCTTCATCTGATGATGAGATGTCTTCTTTGGTGCATAAGATTTTCTTGAAAACTTTCTTTGTGGTTATTTTTCCTTTATATGTTTGTTTGTTATTTGAGTAATCTTCATCATTCCTCTTATTTTTATTATGAGGACATTTGTTAGCAAAATGACCAATACCATCACAATTAAAACAAATCAAAGGAAATATACCTTTATATCTATCATTGGTTCCCTTGTTCAATCTTCTGACAAAGTTATCCATTTCTTCATCATCTTCCGAGATGTCACTATTGCTGCTATGTTCCTTTTATTTTTTCTTTCCCTTTTTCTTTGATCTTTTGGATGCTTTGAAATATTCTTCTTTTATATATGGATTTTCCTATTCAGTTCTCATTTCATATGTTGTGAAGATTCCATGTATTTTGTCCATGCTTATTGAGTCTAGATCTACTCTTTCTTCTAGTGTTGATATCTTAGGATCAAATCTCATAGGAAGATATGTTAGTACCTTTTGAAAAATTACACATTCTTTAATTTCTTCTCCCAATCCTATGATTGCATTTACTGTTTCATCGACTTGTAAGAAGTAAGCTGCAATATTCTCATCTTCCTTCATCTTTAGTTGTTCGAACTAACCTTTGTAAGTTTGAATCTTTGTTGTTGTGACTTTTGAATCTCCTTCATAACTACTTTGAAGCTTGTCCCAAATATCTTTAGCGAATTTACAATGTATAACTTTGGTGTCAATTGATTCACAAAGATAATTTAGAAGTGCATTTGTAGCTTTCGAATTATTTTTCCTGAGTTTATTGCTCTTTCATTTGTCGATGGAACTGCTGGTTCTTTGTATCCATCTACAACTAATTGCCAAATTTCAAATCCCTGTGCCTGTCTATATGTCTTCATCCTTATTCTCCAAAATGCATACTTTTTTCCATCAAATTGTGGTATTCCATTTTTATACACGTTGTTTCTCTCCATGATCTACCTTTCAGTGGTTAAACTAATTTCTGAAGGAACCTTCTCTAATACCAATTGTTGGATTACTGAGAAGGGGGGTGAATCAGTAATAAACCATTTTAATCCTTTTACACCATAAAATGTAAGTGTTATATCAATGTTGCATTATCATCCAATAATTGTAGAGTAAACAAACAATGAACAAATGAGAAATCATACACATACATAGCACACTAGTGTTTTTATGTGGAAACCCAAAGTGGGAGAAAACCACATAATTATTCTTATTATATGTCTTGAAGAATTACATTCATTGGAACCACCAACTTTCTTTTTTTTCTAGCTGCAACTGGAAGGAGCCTCCAACCCCCTAGCTTCTCAGGCTACAACCTGAGGGAATATCCAACTCCCCAATTCTCTTGCTACAACTAGAAGGAGGCCACAACCCCCTATGTTCTCTGGCTACAACCACCTGTCCTTTCCCCGTCCTACCGCCCTAACATCAAAGTAGAATTATAGAACCACTGTCACACTATCACTGTGAGATATACCATTGTAACAACCTATACCAATCAACTTGTAATCAACCTGTACCATAAACAAGTGCATCAACCTATACCAAACAACCTGTAATCAACTTGTACCACAAACAAGTGCATCAACCATGCACCAACCTATACCTCAAACTGTACCATCAACGAGTGCATTAACCATGTACCTAATATGTACCAATCATGCATCAAATACATATAAAATATGACTCATCAATATGTACCAACATCATCAACTATACACCTCATGTATGTGCCAACTCATCAACTACTCGTCTCAACCATGTACCCAACATGTACCTCAACCAAAATCCCTCATCACTTTCATCATCCAAATATGGTTTGTAACTCTGTAATAGACCTAGTGTATATGATCACATACCTACAAACCTTCCTTAACTTTAACAACAAGAGACTAGCATTTTCATCAAAATTTACTTTAGTCTCACATGACTAATTTTGGATTAGTTAAAAACCCTAACTTGCAATAATCATAACTATGTACCTGTAATGACTAAAGATATGAAAAATGGTACACAATGTTCTTTAGTGTATTTTATGCAATTCCTCCATATTTCACTACTTGGAACCTCTCAGAAAAGGAGTTATGGAAAAAATGACATACCTTGTTGAATTTTGGCTTATTCTAGAGAGCGAACTTGTAGAGCATGCCCCGCACAAAATATTTGTTGTATGGATCTGAAAATTGTAAAAAACATACTACAGACTGTACTCTAACCAAAAAATTTGGTATTACTAAATTTGGATTTGGTATGAAGAATTAATGACATTTTACCCGAAACACCTGTTGTAGACTAGTTTCAGGACTAGACACAAACCCTATTTTCCACAGGGTGTAACTCCAAAAATACAATGACCTACAAGAGGAAATGTGTATCACAACTACATGGATATGTTTCCTCAATGGTCTCCAAATTCCACAGTCTGAATCATTCTATAAAACAAATTATTGTGAAAATGGTGAGATGACCTGTAAATAACATACCTTAGAAAGCATCATCAAAAGAATTTATCCTCCCTTGAATTTTGACCTTATTTACTTCACCTTCCCTCTGAAATTCGGCTTAAATATCATTTGGTTACCTCAGTCACCTGTAGATATTCAATATGTTCAAGTGTGATTAAAATGAGAGAGCCTTGCCTCGTATTTATACTTTCATGTAGTTTCCTCAAGGGGTTACCTTTTAACCATCTTAACCTACTTTCCTTATTTTAGGGTTAACCAAATTCTAACCACTTGTCCAATTAGTAATTTATCCATTAAATTTATTATTTAAATAATTTATTTTGTATCCACTTTCACTTATAGTACACTCATCAATTCACTTTACCTCAAGGGGTTACCTTCTAACCATCTTAAACCACATTCCTTATTTTAGGGCTAACCCACTTCTAACCACTTGTCCACTTAGTAATTTATCTATTAACTTTATTATTTAAATAATTTATTTTGTATTCAATTTGACTTATAGTATACTCATCACTTCACTTTATTATTTGGGTGAAATCATGAAGATGGGTTACACTTTTGCTTGTTTTATGAGAAAAAAAACTGTATTTTCACAAGTTATTCAACTTTCGACATACAAAAGTATTTTTTTTATTTAAAATTTCACTTTACAGTAAAAACAAAACTTCTGAATAATTGTGTTATCTTTCCAATGACTATTTTTCAATTTTTTTTTATCACGATTTGATATGTCAATTTGACAATTGTTTAACAATATGTTTCTTGAACATGAAATGAATGATAATGAGTTACTTATTTCTACAACAATGTATATATTATTAAACTTATGCTTTTAAGAAACAAAATATACTGCAACAATCTAAAGAGACTCTATTTTATTATGACTATTAGTTTGAATTTAATGGATGAATATTATAATTTCTAGAATTTTTTTAAGTTGACCAAGCTGAAAATGTTGCAGAGTTTAAAAACATGTTTTTCTACACTTTGTATCTATCTTAATTTTTACTTGAAACTAAAATTTAAATATACCCTTTTGAAAAGAACAGTTTAAGGATTATGAATATATTTTTTTCAAATTTTTTCACAGTACATTTTTTGAGATACCGATATTTCTTTTCACCGAATCATAATGTTTGCTGAAAATATTATGTAGTGATTTTTTTAAAAAATTAAACAAAATTAGATAAAAATAAAGAAAATGAAAAAAAATTATACGGATTGAAAGTAGATTCAATTTTGGAAATGTTGGTGTCATTTTCGAAACCAAATTCTCAATGTTTGCAGGAGTCCGCAACCTCTGAAGTTTAGTTATTATTGGGGCATTTCTCTAGTTTTGGTTTTCAATTGCAATTTCATTTTTTCGGCAGAAATAATATTTTGGCCGAAACAATAATGTTTCGGCCGAAAGTATAAAATCTAACGGAATACATCAAATTAAATGGTTTCCAGGTCTTTCAGCCGAAAAACTATTTCTTTCGGCCGAAAGACTGTCGAACGAATTTCGTCCGTCAAAAAATATGAAACGACACGTCGTATGGTTTTTTTTCGTGCCAAATTGTATAAATAGGATTGCAACTGAACAAATTTAACACAATCCATCAAATGAAAAAAAAAAATATAATCTCGAGGATAAGGATTTCAAAGCATTTCTATTACTGATTGCAGCTGTATTCTTTTCTTTTTTTATTTATTCCCTCCATTCCATAGGCTTAATCGGAGGATCGATATCGATACATGGTGATTTTTTAAAACACTTAAACAAAGTTTCGAATCATCTTTTTGGTTTTTTTGAATAAGGTAAATGATGTTTGTTCAAGTTTTTATTGGAATAACAATTTATATGTTGAAAGATAAATGTTGAGCATTTTTTCAAGGTGAAGTCTTTGTTGAACATGTCTTTTACAGATAACTATAAAAATCATGGGAAACAAAAGTTTGCGCAAGAGAAAATATGATCGCACTCAAGATGATACTCGCCAAATCAAGCAAAAGAAAAAGCTTTATCGGAGAAAGAAACAAGAATGTGCAAATATTGAAAAAATAAACGATGATAATGTCAATAGAGATTTTCGACAAGAAGAAGTTCAACCAGGTATGCATATAGATATGATGATCAAGCACATGACACACATTGGGACTATATTCAGAGAGTACAAAATTCAAAGTATAGAATTCAAATTAAAAATATTGTAAATAATATAATTGATTGTAATTACAATTTGATGTTTTTCAAAAAACATAAATAGATTTGTCTCATAATGTCAAAGAAGACGTTGAAACCAAAATTGAATC
>ML789492.1:669104-717590 GCA_009831015.1 Picea engelmannii | reverse complement strand
TTTTTTTGAAATTTTCTTTATGTTACACTACGAAGGTGATGTCATTCTCCCACAAGTTAGGAATCAATTTTTTTCTTTGCAAAGTTTTAGAACTATTAGATTCTCTTTAACACTTACCCTCGTTATCGCCCCAAGAATTTCATGAAGACCAACTATTACTTAGGTGGGTTATTTTTATTCCAGGGTCTGTTCTTAGGTTTAGACTAAATTTTACCATAACAGTTTTTAGACTTGTACTAGATTCCGAATTGGGCGTCACTGGGTTAGGGAAGTTGTTTAGGAATCTCTTAAAGAATTAAGGTCTTAGGGCTAATAGGTTTGTTTCCTTCATCCCCATCAATGCAACATTCCCTTCAGGATGCACCACGTACTCCAAGGGTGCCACTCGCCTCATTCATTTCCTTTACGCGACGTGCCCTTCAGGATGCACCACGTGCTCCAAGGGTGCCACTCGCTTCTCGTGTTTCTTTTGTGAGACGTGCCCTTAAGGATGCACCACGTGCTCCAAGGGTGCCACTCGCCAACTAGACTGATTGGTAGACATCTATAACCCCTGGAGTCAACACTCCGCCAGGTGGACTTGTAGGAGACTAAGGGTTCTAAGGAATAAGGCCCCCGCCTTATTGCGTGCCCCTTAGAATCATCGTGAGTGACTTTCGTAGTCTAACCTTATGGCATCGTGGATCCTCTTGAACTAGGTAATCGTTAACCTACAGTTCGAGCCATGGTGGGAGTGCTAGTAGGCGGTGGCAGGGCTGTTGTCCACCCCTCTCCCTCAACCTCTCTAGAATCGTGTGTGGCCACTTTACTCCATATGTGAGTCTGGTCGACAATCTATCGTCAGCCTGCATCATCAACAATCATGTCAGAAATGTCAACATCAAATCATCAAATAAAATGAAACATCATAGTACACATATCAACCCAAAAGCACACTCCCTGACTCAGTCCAGAGTCCAAGGGGATTCTACCGATTCCCCTGCATCCTCAAGGTCAAAACCCTGCACACTCAATAAAACTGAGTCAATAGCATCTGTCGACATCAATAGTAATACATAATATCATATGTCAATCACATCATAATCAAGTATAATTGGTATAACATCATAAAAGTCCAGATCACTCACGAGCAAGTGTCCTCAAATAATAAGTTTTCTCAGTGCGCCAAAGCGGGATGTTACATACACCCCTCTTGGTATAAACTTCATCCCGAAGTTTCTCAGTATAAATGCAGAATAAAGTATCACAGTATCATACGTCTATCTACCAAACAAAAATGGAAACTGCTGAGGCATATCATATGCGTCCTCCCAGGTCGCTGAGTGCGGACTATAACTGTCCCACTGGACCTTGACCTAATCTACCGTTCGATGTCGTAACTATCGAACGCGATGATCTAAGATGAGGATTGGCTCAGCCATGAGCGCTCCCTTGTCTGATACCTGCAAGGAACTCAGTTCAATCACATGTGTAGGATCACTAATATAATGTCTCAAACAGATACATGAAAAACATCATGCATACGCCTCAAAGAATCAAGCAAGGCTAGTCGATAGGCCACGGGCCCCTTTCTCTTCACAATATCAAAAGGTCCCATGAACCTAGGGGAGAGTTTATCTCCCTTTCCAAACTTGATCAAGCTCTTATGCGGTTTAACCCGCAAGAAGACTCGATCACCGACCTTGTAACTACGGTCGACTCGGTGTGCATCATCATAACTCTTTTGTCGATCCTATGCTTCTTTAATCCATTGTCTTATGGTTTTCATATGCTCTTCCATTTCTTGGATCGCTTTGGGTCCCACTAGGACCCTATCCTCAAGCCAATCCCAACTCAAGGGCGTCCGACATGGTCTCCCATAATGGAACTCAAAAGGCGCCATCTTAATGGGGCTCCGGTAACTGTTGTTGTAAGCGAACTCTACTAGAGGCAAGAATTCCTCCCAATGCTTTTGTTGGTCCATCACGTACATGCGCCACATGTCTTCCAAGGTTTGATTCATTCCTTCGGTCTGTCCGTCCATCTCTGGGTGATAAGAAGTACTACATTAAGTTGGGTTCCCAAGGCCTCTTGGAAACTCGTCTAAAATCATTCAGTAAACACCAATCCTCGATCGGATATGCTCCTTTTAGGCACACCATGCAGCCTCACAATCTCACTGAATAAAGTGAGCACTCTTTGTCAGAGTGTCTATTACTACAAAAATCAAGTCTTGTCTCCTTGCCGTCAGTGGCAATCCAACAATGAAATCCATCGAAATAACTTCCCATTTTGATTCTGAAATGGAAAGTGGTTGGAGTAATCCTGCCGGGTGTCTATGTTCAACCTTTACCTGACTAACACTCTAGACATCTAGCCACAAAGTTGCTATGTCGGCCTTCATTCCCTTCCAAAAGAATAATGGTTTAAGGTCTGCCCTCATCTTCACAACTCTTGGGTGAGCTAGGTAAACTGCTCTATGAGCCTCGCTCAGGATCAACATCCTCAACTTGTCGCTTGGCGGTATGTAAATCTGACTTATAAACCTCAATAAATCGTCGCTATCAAATGAATATCCCTCATATCATGGTACCATCATTGTGTTTTGTCTGATAAAATCCTTGACTTCCTTGTACCAGTCATCATCACGCTATAGGGTGAGAATCTTCTCACGTAGATTCGTTTGAAGAGGTAGCACCGAGAAGATGTGTGGCCTCCGACTCAAAGCATCCGCCACTCGGTTCACTGTTCCCTTTATGTAAGTAATCTCAAAATCGTACTCGCTAAGCAATTCCGAGCAACTCCGTTGTCGCGTGTTCAGGTCGCTTTGCATGAAAATGTGTTGTAGTCCACAATGATCAGTCTTTAATTCAAATTTTCGTCAAATAAGGTAGTGTCTCCAAACCTTCAAGGCATAAAAGATGGATAATAACTCCAAATCGTGCGTTGCGTAGTTCTCCTCATGCCTTATCATCTTCCTCGAAATGTAATCAATCACTCGTTCGTCCTACATCAAGACTCCGCCTAAACCTTCCTTGGATGCGTCAGTGCATACCAAGAAGTCTGCGTCCATGTCAGGGACCTTCAGTATCGGTGCGGTGGTCAACAACCCTTTAAGCCTCCGAAATGCTTCCGCGCATTTCTCTATCCAAACGAACTTCTTGTTTTCTTTTGCAATTCTGTGATCGGATTTGCTATCTTTGAAAAACCCTCGACAAACCGTCGATAGTATCCTGCTAATCCCATAAAACTATGCACTTATGTGACATTCGTTGGCATCGGCCATTCCATAATAGCCTCAACCTTGGCTGGATCCATGGCGATACCTTCACCGGAGATGACGTGCCCTAAGTAGTGAATCCTCGATTGGTAAAAAGAGCATTTGGACAACTTCCCAACAATTTGTGTTCTCATAAACATTGTAGTACCAAGCGCAAGTGCTCGTCATGCTCCTCCGTCGTCCGAGAGTAGATCAAAATATCGTCAATGAATACTTGGATGAACTTGTCCAAGTACTCGCGGAACACCCCGTTCATCAAACTCATGAATACCCCTGGGGTGTTTGTCAGTCCAAATGGAAAAAAAGTAAACTCGTAATGTCCAAATCTCATCTTAAAGGTGGTATTAGGGATGTCATCCTCCTTGATCCGTAACAGGTGCTACCCGGATCGCAAATCGATCTTGGAGAACACTATCGCACCCTTCATTTGATCGAACAGATCATCAACTCTAGGTAAGGGATACTGATTCTTGATTTTCGCCTTGTTCAATTGACGGTACTCAATGAAAAGCCTCCATGATCCGTCCTTCTTTCGTATGAAAAAAATTGGTGCACCCGACGGTGACACACTAGGATGTCTCAGTCCCCGGTCCAACACTCTTTCAGTTGCATTTTCAACTCTTACAACTCCGGGTTTGACATCTGATAAGGCATTCTTGCTATCTGTTTGGTTCCCAGGTTCAGGTCTATGGTAAACTCCAGTTCCCTTTCCGGCGGCATCCCAGGCAACCCCTCTGGAAATACATCCGCAAACTCCTTCACCACCGGAAGGTGTTCTAGGCCTTCCGCTACTCCCTTCTCATTTAGCGTGAGGATCGTATAACGTTGGCACCCCTTGCGCGTACCCTTCCGTAACTGTAGGGAAGAGATGAACCACAGGGAAACTCCCCAGTTCCTTCCTACAATCACACGTCTCTGTCCTTCGTCATCCACCAAGCTCAACCATTTCGTCTTATAGTTGAGTATCACCTCATGCGTTTCCAACCAATCCATACCGATAACGACGTCATAAGATCCTAAGGTCATGACGTACAAGTTGACCCTCGTGACAAAATCTCTTGGGTTAAGGGCACAGCCCGTAACCTTTTCTCCAACCTTCTGTTTGGCTTCTGAAACACTCTCTATGAAGCTAAACTCGTCTTGAGCGAATGCCTTCCGGATGTCATCATGCAAGGTTTGAGGCATCCAAACATTTAAACCTTTGCATGCAGGCTGTCGTTAAGGCCCAACACGAACCTGATGACCTTAAGCTTCTCAAATTTAAGGTGCATAGCTTACCAGAGCAGCTCCATGAAACGTACCTCGTACTCAGGCACCGTATGACCTCCCTGTCGTAAGGCATTGAACTCATTGAGCTGACGCTCAATGAATTCCTCTGAAAGGTACCTCTCTCGGAACCGTTCCTCGAACAGTTCCCATGACACGTCTTCCACGGCCATGTTTAGCTGCGGCAGGAGCATCTTCCACCATAGAGGAGCGCTCCCCTTCAGTTGAAAGACCGCCATGTGGACCTTCATGTTGGATGTATAATCGTGAAGTGCGAAGCACATCACCTTATTCTCCAACCATGCCTCGGCAGCTACGCCGTCTGGGGCACCAAATAACTCGGGAAATTTTACCTTCTCGAGTTCACAGTGAATGCTACCTATAACGGCCGATGTGCACGACAGAACCTCAGGGGGTGCCGGCGCTCTGGCCTCGTCTCAGCCCAAGCGGCTGATCAGAGCCTTGGACATGCGCTGAAAGGATCTCATCATCCAAATAACATCACCAACTGCTATCTTCTCCTATCCGAGAACCTGCTCGCCTCCTTGGGGGTTAGACCCTCAGGCGTGGATGTTGTCGGAGGTGTCACGCCTCCTCCCCTAGCACCCCGTCGTCTGCCTCCGCGGCGTCCTCTAACCATGATTACCTACCCGCACATAATCAACTCGATTAGCAATAGTATAATAAAACCAACTCATGTCAACGAAGCCGTAGCGAACCCCAAGTCATGGGTCGAACCGGCTCTGATACCATATGTAACAACCCTCCTTGTTATGACTACAATTCTGATAACAAGTGCAATTTTTTTTTTCTTTGGTGTTTAAGGTGTGTGCACGCATGTAGAAGCAACAAACACTCTGGACTCTACGTCGCCACTCGACGATCAATAAGACGCACCCACAATGAACATAAAAAGACAACAATGATGCGTGACAAACAACTGCATGCATAACGACGATCACACGACGATAAGTAGAACTGACTACCCGACGTCCTACCCTGCAATGGTTAGGACCTCTAAGACACATAAGAAACGCTCAAGCCTAGGTTCCCATCGATTTTAACCATTTAAGGTCTCAGGGATGGCGACTGTTCTGAGGAACATGGACGTGTCTACATCCCGCCCGACACAAGAAGACCAAGCACATGGAAAGTTTACCAACCCAGTACCACATTGATTTTAAGAACAACGCCCTTCCCTTACTAACTCAGAATAATTCTATTGTGCTTAATTCAAGAACATTTCAACAGGTAAGTTCATTCTCAACAATAGACGTTACAAATCTATTATCATGAACTAATAAATGCATTAAATTTATATCACCTTGACCTTGCGCACGAACCGACACCTTCATCAAGAGGTGACCTCCATAAAAATACAGCTACATTAACTTTTTCATAATGACAACACCATGGTATATCTTAAATCAACTAACCTAACAATAATCAATCATATTAAATCTACCATATCCTTACCACAGTGGCAATACCATTGCATATTTAAAATCAATAACCTAACAATAATCCCTCTCATTGACTACCTTATCTTGACCATAATTTCCATAACTAGAACGCTAGCTTTAACATGAGCATATTGTAAGTTTATTTAATAGCCATCCATTACCAAGCCACTTTAATTGATAGTACATTCCCATTTACCTAACCCCAAAAAGTTATGGTACTTAGTTCCAGGGGCCTTACATTTATGTCATTAGTAACCATAAATTCCATAGCATATGATAAAATGCAAAGTCATTACCGGTTAATACCATATCTGCAATTAAATAAAACATAGTCCCCCTAGTCTACAGGTTATCCAACTCTAACCTTACATTTTCTTTTATGTTCCGATGACCGTACCTTTATCCAATCCAATTCTAATATTATATTGACACCACCTATCATTTAATGACTTTGCAATTAGAATAACAATGACATTTCTATTATATGTCGTCTACACCAAAATTACACTCTAAGTTAGATTGGAAAAACAATGCTCTTACTATACTCACTTATGGATCCCTAACATCCCCCAATTCCAGGACTATTCCACTAATATAATGATAACAATATTTAAATGACCATATTCAACCTAACCATATTTAAGAAGGACATTATAAAATATTAACAATAATTACAATGCCAATAAAAAAATAACAACACGTAAAAATGAGAAAATGTAAAGTTCACATCAAGTCTATATTATGGACTTAATAGTTTAAAACAAGATCCCAGTCACAACAACTAAACAAATCCCTCCTTCAGTAATTGCTTAAAAAGAATAATCCCTTCTTTTAATAAATGGCTAAAAGAATAAATCCTATCTTTAAATAAATTAGTAAGGAATAAATCCTTTCTCAACGGAATAAATAAAACAATTCATCTTCTCTTTAATTAAATAGATCAAGAATATCCCTTCTTAAATTATTAAATAAAAGACATGTCCCCTCTTTAAATACATAAATAAAGAATAAACCCTTCTTGAAAAGATAAGGAATAAATCCTTTCTTTACATAAATTAAGAATGCATAACCAATTCCTTCTTAAACAAGTACGTGAAGTATTGTGCCAAGCTCTAACAAAATTTAAATTTTTCCTTGACTGTTATTCCTTCTTTAGACAGCTCAAAAACCCACCAGTTAGGAAAAACAATAAATTTTCAAGGAGGTACTACCTATGCTAACGACCCTTTACCCTCTCGACTGAAAAATAGAAAGAACATTTCATTCCAACTTCCATCCATAAAAATTTTAACGATATGGTAAAGGTAAGGGCTTTACAATACCTCACGCCATTCAAGGCATCAATTAAAGAAATTCCTCCTTAAGCTACGACCACTGTGACCCATGCCACGCGTTACGCCATACCCAAGACAGAGCGGATTTGAAATTAGCGTGGAGCAGAAGGTCTAACCCAGAAGCCGAGGAAACACAAATGATCACAGAAAACAATCGGCGTTGGGAGTGCATGAACAATTACATCATTCATTGTGAAGAATAACCAGAACATAATTTATTTAATCGCGAGAATCAGAGAATCTTTAAGGTGCGTTCTTGAACCCAAAACGTGTCGACTAATCTGCGTCACTTGTTTAGTTCTCAATTATTCACTGGAAAAAGAATTAAGTTAAAAACTCACCATTAACGAGCAAACTAAATATCTCCAGCAGAAAGCGGTCATTAAATAATCAATAGCCGGATTAAGGGCTCGGCGCCGTCATAACTCCATTTAAGGATTGAAGAGGATTCCATAAGCTAAAATAAGGGAACCTACAATTTTCCAAGGAAGAAAAGAGAGATCACGTCGCTTAACCATACACCATATCCGACGGTTGTCAGCGCAATGACTCAGCAAGGTGCAGGTGGAACGTGGGGTAAACACGGGTCAGGTGGTAAGTAAACGGTGGCATTCACCCACTCAAAAAAAGACATACGTACTACAATTATAACCAGTTATTAAATCAAGTCTAAATTCTTTGGGTACAGAGTCGAGGTTTTCATTAGGGTCACACGCATTTACTGACTCTGAGGGTTAACGCTGAGACAAAGAAAAAGGTCACCCGGCAGCAGTTTTGGGAACGCACCAGGCGGTAAGGCACGCGATGCGCACAGACTAATCCATGCCTCATAGAGGCGACCGTCCCAGGAGCTGCCAGAGATTACAGTCTCGCCCAAAAAACGAAGTGACAGGGGGTGACCTGGGATGGTTCTTGCACAGGAGAGTGTTGTTCAAGGCATGATAACCAGGACAGAACTTCAAGCTCAACACCCGAAAACCAGAATCTTCATTGACTATGTCTGAATGGAGTTTCGATTGCATACAGACGAAATGCCTGGAACATTCAACCACTGGAAATAACCAAAGTGTGGATGGTCCCCAACAATATCTGTGGGTATCCTTCCATCATTGCACCTATAAAAGACAATTTAACAGCAATCCGCAGAGCTACACAAGAAAGGGGCAATGGGGTTTCTTTTTGTTTTTGTTTTTTTTTACAAGAAAGACTGTAACAAAAATTTAGAACGCATTTACAGCAATTTGTACACTCGGGTGATACGAAATGCCCATGGTGGTGTATAGAATACCAGAAGTTAATAAAAATGCCCCCTGGCAAGGAAAGAACACCCACGGGATTGCTTCTTCCCACAGAGGATGGAAGCCCACAATAATTTAAAGAGAAAGCCCACTGTAAAACTTTCACTATAAATAAATACACCCAGCATATAAAATGAGATACCCACTGTAAAACATAGATGCCCAGACGGGACACACACCTGCTGCATACAAATACAACGCACCCAGAAATACAAAAATGCTACGCACAGGGAAGACAACGCCCACAACGAATGCCCATATTAATATTTAAACACCAACGGCATTACAAAAACACACATAATAAACCCAATGCAGAGCATGTTCATTTGTAAACATAAACGTCGGTATAACCCACAGGCAAGAAGGATTTGCAGAGCCAATGACAGTAACCACTGAAATGGAAGTTCATAAACTAAGTTATACGATAACCCTGGAACTACCAGTTTATACAGTAACCATTCTACTCTACAAATTAGAGGAGCGTACCTGGCCTTTCTCTCGCTTGATGACGTCTGTGTGCTCCGTGTTTCTCCTTTTTCGTGCTGCTCCCACTTGCCGATAGTAGAGGACTCACCGGTACCTCCCAGCCAAACTCTAGGGGTACTCTACTTCCCCCTTAGCCGCCCGCGCCGCAAAGGGGCCACACACAACCCAGACAGTAGCCTAGCTTCCCAGCTCGCCTCCAAGGCTGAGCTACCACTCAAGTCAGTTGAGAATCCCCAACTCCTACAAGAAATCAGTCACGTCTCTAGTCTGGCAGCATAACAATACCAATAGCTGAAAAAAGGGCCCTTTTCTTTCCCCCTCTCCCTTTCTTTTATCCAGTCTCAAACCCTAAATCCTCTTTTCTTTTTAGGTTTCCCCCCCTTTTTCCTTTTTATTTTCTTATTTTTATTTTTATTTTATTTATTTATTATTATTATTATTTTTTTTAAACTCAAAGAGTAAGTGCGCTCATTAATAATTTCCTTTTATTTTTACATGCGTAACTTTTTATTTATGGTAGAGGCGGTAGGGATTAATAAATTTACAGAAAGAGAATCCATTATTCATTTTCTTTATTCTATAATTTAAAGATTAAGGAATACACGACAATTGTTTATAATATATATATGTATTTTCATTTTTCTATTTACATGTGTGCATTCATCATTGTAATTTATCATTATCCATCATTTAAATTCACCATTAATATATATATATATATATATATAGGATAATGAGAGATTAAGGTGATGGCAACATGTATATGGGAAAAGTAAATGTATTACATAACAAGGAATAATGAGGAATTAAGGGGAGGGATGGTGATTTAGTAATGTGAATAGGACATGACAAAGGGAGATGGTTACTGGAAGATTAAGGTGATGGAGGATGGTTTAATAAAGTAGACATGGATAATGAGAGGATAATGGTCTTAGTTTTTGTGTTTTTTTTTTTTGAAATTTTCTTTATGTTACACTACGAAGGTGATGTCATTCTCCCACCAGTTAGGAATCAATTTTATTCTTTGCAAAGTTTTAGAACTATTAGATTCTCTTTAACACTTATCCTCGTTATCACCCTGAGAATTTCATGAAGACCAACTATTACTTAGGTGGGTTATTTTTATTCCGGGGTCTGCTCTTAGGGTTAGACTAAATTTTACCCTAACAATTTTTAGACTTGTACTAGATTCTGAACTGGGCGTCACTGGGTTAGGGAAGTTGTTTAGGAATCTCTTAAAGCGTTAAGGTCTTAGGGCTAATAGGTTTGTTTCCTTCATCCCCATCAATGCGACGTGCCCTTAAGGATGCACCACGTGCTCCAAGGGTGCCACTCACCTTGTTCATTTCCTTTACGCGACGTGCCCTTCAGGATGCACCACGTGCTCCAAGGGTGCCACTCGCTTCTCATTTTTCTTTTGTGCGACGTGCCCTTTAGGATGCACCACATGCTCCAAGGGTGCCACTCGCCAACTGGATTGATTGGTAGACATCTATAACCCCTGGAGTCAACCCTCCGCCAGGTGAACTTGTAGGAGACTAAGGGTTCTAAGGAATAAGGCCCCCGCCTTATTGTGAGCCCCTTAGAATCATCGTGAGTGACTGTCACAATCTTCCCTCACGGCATCGTGGATCCTCTCGAACTAGGTAATCGTTAACCTACAGTTCGAGCCACGGCGGGAGTGCTAGTAGGCGGTGGCAGGGCTGTTTTCCACCCCTCTCCCTCAACCTCTATGGAATCGTGTGTGGCCCCTTTACTCCATATGTGAGTCTGGTCGGCAAGCTATCGTCAGCCTGCATCATCAACAATCATGTCATAAATGTCAACATCAAATCATCAAATCAAATGAAACATCATAGTACACATATCAACCCAAAAGCACACTCCCTGATTCAGTCCGGAGTCCAAGGGGATTCTACCGATGCCCCTGCATCCTCAAGGTCAAAACCCTGCACACTCAATAAAACTGAGTCAATAGCATCTGTCGACATCAATAGTAATACATAATGTCATCTGTCAATCGCATCATAATCAAGTATAATTGGTCTAACATCATAAAAGTCCAGATCACTCACGAGCAAGTGTCCTCAAATAATAAGTTTTCTCAGTGCACCAAAGCGGGATGTTACAATAAACAACCAAGCAAAGTTGAGCTAGTCAGATATGAAATGGGTATACTTTTTCACAATTATTTTTTTTAAACATTGATCAAGGAAATCTAATTTTGTATAAGATCCCTTTGAATAAAATAATGGCGTTGTTATTGAATATTTGTTGAGGTTGTTGGATTGGAAAATATGAAGGAGTTATATGAAACATATGAAAAATTGAATTTGTAGCATCTTGTACAATTGGAAGTAAACCATGCAAAGAAGATAGGACAATATTTTTGGACTACTTCATTCAAGAGATATTTCTCAAAAATCAATAGTTATGCATACCCAAAGTTTAGGTAAGTGATACGTTAATCTGTCAATTGCATAATGGTGGTTTGCATGATCAATTTGACATTGATATGATTAAAGTGTTGGTGGAAGAAATGTATTATTAGATATCAATTGAGAAGTATGTAGGGAGGTGGGTTGAGTATTGCAATTCCAGAGAAATGTCGAAGTCAAAATATCAGGATTACCTAGTGGAATAATAGTAGGAATACTTAAGGATGGATGTAGTTATTGTTTAATCAAGGAAGAAGAGGGGTAACGACTTAATATTCATTGTTGTTGTTGTCCAAATTTCTAAGATGGCCCATTTATTTCCTATAAGAATACATAATATGCAACAAATGTGGTTTTTTATGTTGCGACGATAGTTTTAATTTGCATGGTTTTCCAAAAACCATCACTTCAAATAGAGATAGTAAATTTAATTAGCATTTTGGAATAACTTTGTAAAATAAATTGAGCACAAGATTCCAATTTAGTTTAACATATCATCTAAAAACCAATGATCAAACTAAATCACTGAATGAGAGTATAAGTAATATGTTGATAAATAGTTCAGAAGATAGTCACAATGAGATTTGATCTTAGCACAAGAAAATTTTACATGTAACAATTTTCTGAACTAAGCTACAACTAAGAGTCTATTTTAGATCATATATGAAAAATCTTTGAGAAACATAAAATATTGTTTTTGAGTTTTTCAAAAGTGAATATAAATAATGATGATGGAAATTCCTTCATTGAACATATGAGGGAAGTGCTTAAATAGGTTTGAGTAAAGCTACTACAAACTTATTAGAAGTATAATGGTGTCCTCACAAAGTTGGTGCAAAAAAAAGTGGCAACAGAGTGATCATGAACCCATGCACGCAGGAACGCATGCATGTTCCTAGAAATGCACATGTGTTCCTAATGTGACATGCTCAATATCCACTGAACTACCTTAGAGGAGGCCATGTCATCCCCTCAACAAAATCTCACATTCTCTCTTAAGAGCACATGCACACATTCCTCTGTATATAAGTTGAAAAGAGGGGTGTGATCATTATGTTTCACCAATAGGCCAATTGCATCATGCATTCTCATTGAATATTGAAAAAAATGTTTCCCTAATTCTATCGACATTGAATCCACACTCTCCTACTATCATCTATGGTTGATTCCAAGTATGTTTTTGGATGCAATTTCTTGTTTTTTTTTTTTTTTTAATTTCCTAATTTTTTTTTAAATGTTTAAAAAATAAAACTAAACTATATTTTCCATTACTTAATTGCAACAAGCTTAATGTACATGGATCCTATAGAAAACACAAACCTAACACTACCATAGAAAGGAACAACAAACCCCAACCCACAACCGAAAAATATAAACATGGGAATTGATGAAGGGTTGAGGTCTCTTAGAAATATTGTTCAAGACTTACGAAGTACTAGAGAACCCTCACGCTTTTAACAGGCCAGTTCCTTGAACATCGTTATATCTTCCATTATAAGTTTTGAAGGCCAATTAAGTAATATTTCTGATTACAGGGAATAATGTTTGAATTTTATAAGATTGGGATAGATAAAAACCAAGTTAGAGACCTAAAAATTAAAAAATTAAAACTGATGACATTGTTCATAGATCCTAGAACTGGAGTACAACCACTAGACACAAAGAGACACATTTTATGGATTGATTAACCTACCAACCATTTTTAGAGAATTTTGGATGGATAGGTGGTTTATGGTTTTCTTCAAACCTCCTGGAAATAATAGGGAGGTGCCTCTATATTTCCTCAAGAAATTATGGGTAGAGTTTATGTTAGGTGTCCATGTCAACTAATTTGACATTGGTGAATTCCAGAGGTTGGGTAGTGGGTCTGCACATGATAGAGAATATGTTAGGAATGGCCATATACTTGAACACTATCCACCTAGGTGAAGGCATAACCCCCCTTCTCAACATCCTTCTGTCATAGAAAGCATCAACTGGACACAAGCATCCATATCCACCTTGAATTGGAGCATAGTGCAGCACAATAATTTTATATCATTATCCTAGAATGAGCTACCTATAGGTGATGTTGGGAGAGGGGCTAGTCCTTCAAGCCTTGCAGTAAAGTCCATCCAAGAGAGGTCACATGGAAAAATTGGTTGTTCATGTGACCCTTACAGATGCTCGAGCTTAGGGAAACATTGTCATGGGACGATGGAGGCCACTATACATGAGAGTTTCATGATGGAGGTTAGTATCTTTACCATCTCTACGTTATTCATTAATTGTGTGTGTGTGTGTGTGTGTGTGTGTGTGTGTGTGTGTGTGTGTGTGTGTGTGTGTGTGTATTTATATCTAATTATATTATGTTTGGATTTGCTACATTCAGATAGCATACCCTCAATTCCAATAGATGCATCAGTGCCATTTCAATGTAGTAGTAATAATATCTTGCTCATTTAGTGTATTTCATAGTCACGGATGTGATTCATTTGATAAATTCACCCTAGTGCTCGTTTTATTCTTTGACAACCTCATTGATCTACTACTATTTAGCAACATATATAAGATAATTGTTTTGTTTCTACAGATGGTTTATGAGGAATAATATATAATTTTGTTGTGTTTCTATAGGTTGTGGTACCATATGGATATGAACCATGTCCATCTGAGATGGATAGATCACACCTTTCATATTTATCGTGTGTCAATTTAAATCTTGTTTAAATGTGAAATTTGTTATATTTTTTTGTTTGAATTTCACATTTTTGTACTAATAAAAGTATTATAAGTGTGTATACAAGTTGGTTCATTCACTACCAAGTATCCCATACCACCATCATTCCATTCACCATCACTACTGGAATTCACCCCATCTTTTTTCCCTAGATATAGGCCAAATCCAGTCCATTGCCACCCTGCCCTAGCTCTTGGGATACTAATTTCCACCCCAAGGATTTTACCATTCCTTTTACAACCCATTGGGGTTTATCACTTCCCACCCCACCACATTTTCCATCCCATCCATCAATAGTTGTTTCATTTTTCCTTCTTGTATCCCAGACTATTTCATCCACTAAGTCTACACCACTACACTCTCATGCATCCCCCCATCCATCATCTAATGTAGATAATATATTCCATGCCATAATATATGTTTCCTCAGATAAACTTATAAAACTGAGTTCTTCACCTACTAGAGACTCTCCATCGTTTCCTGAGTTATTGATGGTGAGTGTTAACACTCATAAAATTCTTTGGGTTGTATCAAATAAAACCCCAAGGTAATTGTTTCAACCAAATTTAGATTGTATTATGACCTATACAACCAAAGAGGGATCTCTCAATTGTCTAATGACTGGTAATAACTCAAAGGATTCATCAATAAATTTAGAGAGTTAATAGTCTACAATAGGACAGGTTTGTTTTTGTTTTAAAAGGGGTGGTAGGAAAAACAAAGAAAATGTACCATTGGGAAATGGAGTCAAATCCTGAATTTCAGTGTTTTTACAGTGAACAACTAGTTGGTTTATTTCTGCATATTTGAGGCAAAATAGGTGCTATGATCAACAAATAAATGATATGGAATGAGAGATGGAAAGGAGAAGAAATTCCACTACACTACAAGAATCAATCAATGGATGAATCTCCAGTGCAACTTTAGAAGAAAGGACACAATGATTAATTACTAAATAGGGAATCAAAATGAATATGAATTCTGTAAAAGTAACCATTAACACATAACAAGCTTCATCACTATGAAAGGAGCATCAAACATGGATGAATTCCTACCACTTACTCTCAGAAAATGCTAGTAGAAAAACATAATCATGGAAATGATATACAAGAAACACATATTGAACAAAAACACCGTGATGAATCTCAAATTTCAGAAAGAGGAAACTTATGCATTAACTTCAAAGGAATAAACAAGTCTTGATCTGCGCTAAAATAGTCCTTTTTTCCCAAAAAGAGTCCCCCTTAGCTCTCATAGCTTCATGAAATATATACAAAACATATCTTCCTATAATGCCAAATTCAAATCCTAACAACCTTCCTAGGTTAAGAAACAGTTTCAAATCTCTTGGAAACAAAATCTGAACTAACTGTTGAAAAAGAGGATTCAAAGTTGACTCATTAATTACAAGATAATAATATATAAATCTTCTTTTGAAACCATATAATGATGATTTTTTACCTTTGGCATTCGTTGTAGATGAGATTTCATGCTTTCCTACCTTTCCTTGTTGATATAGGGGCATTCTAGAATCTTTGTCACAGTTGTGCAACAGTAACCTATAGCAAAAACGCAACAGATTCCGCAACGAACTAGGAAAATAAGGGTCAAATATGAAATCATATCTCTCGAATAAAAATATATTTTTCAAAACTAAGAGAGGTTTTTGTATACGAACCTGTACTTGAGAAACACCTCTCTCAGTTTTTTAAAATTCCTCTCTTGTATCATGGGACCTACACTCAAAGATGATGACCAAAACATTAAATTCTTAAATCTAGAAAAATGGGTTGTAAAGTTCATTCGAATCTCCCAAAATATGACACTCGTTCCAAATATGAGAGAGGTTTTTATTATCTGGTTTGTCCTTGACAAAACCCTCTTTGGCATAATCAAAATTTCTCTCCAATTGGTCAGAAAGTAATATTGAATTTGACCACTAAACCAGTCATTTGCACAACGCACCATGTAGCTTGTGCGTAGCACAATCCTCTGCGTAGAACCATACTTTGCAAAGAAAAAACCTCTGCCTATAAAAATCCTCTAAAAAGTTTGCAAAAAATGAGATAATTAGAAAACTCTACGCAACAAAAAACAACAATAGGAAATGATGTAGAACAAAAAATAGCAACAGGAAATGCGATGCAACAACGAGGATGGCTAGGGTTTAGCTCAAATGAAGTAAAGGTGGTTATGTGAAAAGCAAATTCATTTCAGATGCTAACCTGCAATGGAATTTAAAAACATCTCTTGAACAATGATTCAGACAAATGGAGAATGCATAGCAAAAAATAGAGTGAAAGGGTTGTGTAGT
This sequence comes from Picea engelmannii, assembly GCA_009831015.1. NCBI lineage: Eukaryota > Viridiplantae > Streptophyta > Pinopsida > Pinales > Pinaceae > Picea > Picea engelmannii. Next base: position 701,013 of record ML789492.1, on the reverse strand, counting down.
GTATAACAACACATAGGGTTTGCGTAATGACTAGAGTTTGTGTAGCAGAGATATTTGGAGCTTGTTGGAGAGGCTATGGATGATGTCCAGGTCTTGGGGGAAATGGAGAAAAACAAAAGGTGGCCAATATGCATGCTCGAATGGATAACGGATGAAATTTTGAAAAGGGAAGTGGTTATCCATAGTGACAAGAAGTTTCAAGTCAAGTTATGGATTTGTGTCGATGTACATATCAATTTCTTCAAGAGAACAATCCACACCAATATATATGTTTTCATTTTTTCCAGGAATTCGAGAGATGTCGATCATGACGATAGGAGAAATATTCTCCATGTTCCATTTGACATAAACACCATGCATATCTAGTGGAACCACAGTGTGACTGACCATCTCACTCAAGGTAGATCTGAAGTTGTCATGTTCGATCCTAACAAGTTTTAAGAGGAAGTAAGAGGGATGATGCAGATTGTCCCATGGCCTATCAATACCATTCATGGCCTCTAAGACAGATTCATCGAAAGTTAAAGTATCATCGAGGAAATCATGTGAACAAGATGATTCGGTGTCCCATACAGGCTCTAGAATGACATCATCCTCCTGTGTCTGCGAGGAGACAATTTTTGGGTCAGCAGTGGTGTTAAGAACAACTTATATGCAACCTCTATCACTGATAGTGGCATTTCCATCCCAATTTGTGAATGAACTTCACATGACATATTCGAGGAAGGTAGGGTCCAAGGATTGTTGAAATACAAAGTACAGAAAGGAATGGACCTTATTGACGATGAAGACCCACTAGAAATGGCATAAATGTGATGAATCGGTGTCGTGAAATAAAAGGTACCCATGAGAGAGGAATACATTCTGACACCAATATCCTTAGTTTCTAGCTAAGAATTTTTTATCACAGGGATTGAAGGTCCAATTGATGCATTAGGACTAGCATGCACAAAGGACAATTGATCAATCATCATTATTTTCCCTTCATGAGGAAAACATAAAGTGCGAAAAACAAATGACATTACTACGGTCATGGCATAAGTCCAATTACACCCTAGTAATAAATTATATTCAAAGGTTGCATCAACCACCTCAACATCAACCTCCACTATATTTCCACCTAACTGGACTGGAAAAGTGGGAATAATTATGTGGGGTCAAAAAGAATGACCATAAAATGTGGTCAACATAGTCATAGATTGAGAGAGAGTCAGAGAGCCAATGGATTTCCAACAAGATAGGGACATCACACATGTTGCAACACCTTAATTAATTACAATGTGTTTGACGGTATATTTCATGTAATCTACATGGATTTGAAAGGCCACGTGGTAAGGAAAGAGAGTCTTAAGGTCTATGACATCAAAATTAATAACCTTTGAGCCACATGGTTCTAGAGCTTATAATGCATATAACAAGGCATTCCTCTATGAAGGACACGTATGGAGCACCTCCAAATCTGACATCGCACAAGGGGTTTGACCCAGATCTTCGATAATCTAATAGTTCTAGGCATATTTGGGATTAGGATTATGGGAAGAGCGTTTCAGTACTCCTTTCAGAATACGAGGCGAAGGCTCTAACTTTTAGATATGCAAAGGTGTTTCTAGAGGAGGGGGAGACTCTGGCCATGGAACAGTTTGTGAAGAACCCTTCTCATTAGATCGAGTCGCTACATCAATCTGAGACTTCACCATTTTAACACATAGATGGTCACCTTCATGCACCAGGGGGTTTTGATTCCCACTCGACGCATTTTCGGTGTTGGAGGAGCTTGAAGCCATGTGTTGATTATGAGGAAACAGATTGGTCAGCAAAATGGGCGGTTGAGATAAGATCCTTGAGGCTTCCTCAAGTTTGGGGCATAGGTGGGTAAGGTGATCATCTTTACAAAGTTTACGTCGTGTCAGGAAGAATTTCATATAACATCCCATATTGAGAATATATGAGGTCCAATTGTTGGGCTTTGAAAATATCTTATTCCTCATATATTACCCCAAATGTAGAAACATCCTTCGAAATATAAGGAAATAGGGATTTAAGGAACCACTCCAATAGAAACTCTGGATTAATGTAGGCTTTAATCAACCTCTTATGTCTACGCCACTCTTGGCGATGGTATGAGATATGTGTGGCCTTATATTGGAGGAAGGACAAAAAAAAATCTATGACAACATCATAATGAACTAGCAACTGGAAGTGGTTGAGAAAGATGAAAACCATTTGATTAAAAAAAAATTATGTTCCCCTGGGTAGCTCAATGTACCATTTTGTTGCAACCCCCATGAGGGTGCATTGAAACAGTCTCGAATGAATAGAATCATCGTTACGAGAATTGGGTGAGAACCAAATATGAAAAGTAGTAATGTGACCACCTGGATCCTCACCAGTATTTCCCTTAAACTTCAGAATGTCCAAAGAAATCTTGGTGGGTACATCGGGCCATTACGAAACATGACGTGCTGGTTCATTCATTAATCTCAACAAATATGGTAGATTAAGCATGGCCAAAAAAGGGATCTAGGGTTGCGGCATCTGAACCCATGCTCCTAGGAGATATTGGTGTTGAGGAATTGTATACCATCCAGGGTTCCGGTATACACCATAGACCTGTCTGGTAGAGTAATATCATCCTCCAAACTAATTTGTAAGAGGTTGAATGAGCACCATACATGTAGGAATGGTATAATGAGGGTTATGAATATTTCCCCTAGCTAGAGGAGATCCAGGCTGGGGGTTTCCCATAGTATGAAACTGACCTCCTCTAGATGGAACCCCGGAGGATAGAGGTGGATTCGTCGTACCAAATGTGTTAGTCAGAATTGGCATGGAGGAGGAAGGGGGAAAGGACAAAAAATGGGAAGTAGATTTTTTTCCCAATTGAGTACTCCATTTAGAAGAATTGAGACTAGGATTAGACCTGAAAGAAAAAGGGGGTTGAACCCCAACCGTAGGATTCGTTTAGGGAATTCGACTTCCACCAATGAGAGAGGATTATGTAGAGGGGTCATGTCCCCATGTCCAACATTAGGATTTGCATTAGTCGCTGGAATGGAGGTTGAAAGTTTCAATGTCATAATTTTCATACCAAAAGAGAAAGGATTAGAGACTGAAGGCATGGACTAATAATTGTATCTGGGTGTACCAAAAAGAGACACAAAAGGGTTCATTACTATGGGTTGAGTAGCAACCACAGGCTATATAGGAGTAAGGGCAGGAACCTCCGACACTACAACCATCACGGTTGAAGGAGTCAAAGGAGTCCCATTAACTACAATGGGTATAGGAGTCGAGGGACTCCCAGTGTTGTTCGGACTCGACTCAGTACTCATAATAGTATAATCACAATTCTGGTAAGTGCATATATGTGTACCATGTTTAGTAACTTTATTCCTTTTAGAAGGAAAAGAATCAAGATGCGGTGGTAACTTTAACAAACGGAGAGACCTACGAGGAAGCTGGTTTGGCTCCACGATGACTCAAGACTCTAGATATAAAATCAAATCCTAGGACCAACTAACAATAACAGAGTGCACCAAAATAAAATAAAAAGGTCAAATGCACACAAACAAGATACAATAGTTGAAAAGGGGCCTCCCTCACAAGAGTAGGTATGCCTCTCCCAAGAGGGGACTGAGACTCCCTTCAAAATATTGGAGGTATCAGAATTAGTTATAATGGCCATTATGGGATTAATAGTGTAGTCGATTAGATCCCCCTAGAGAGGTAATACTCCATAAAGTTTGTGTGTTGTCTGACCCGTATCTGACTCAGGGTACCTACAGAATAACTCATGCAAGTAACCTATGTGGCTACCTATGTCAAGCAAATAGAGCCACCGCGATATAATCAATGTGCACATGAATAGTCACAAGCCAGGTCCACCAAATGGGTAGGGTAACAAAGCCCTAAATCTTGAAAGAACTACCTCTCACAGAGGTAAAGTTACTAGAAAGACCCCCGAATATGAATAGATCCCCCAAAATATCTTTGGTTCTAAGAAGCTATTAGAGGGCTATCTCTCCAACCAAATTTTCACGGCCTCATGTTTAACTCTGGTGTGAGCAGAGCATCCTGACGTCACTAATTACAAAATAGATTCCACCACTCCCTGGTCAGACATATATGTTTATTTTAATATCCTTGGAGAATTTTACTAACAAAATCCTATTGCAAGGCCCTATATCCTATGCTTGTTTGTGTACTCTGAAAAATAAAATCGTTTATAATCAATTTTAATTAATCAGTGTTACTTTTAATGTCTTTGTTTACTCAAGAGATGTGGTAGTGAAACTGATGATATTATGACTCGGGATATCAAAGAAATGAATATAAACATAGTGCTAAGTCCTAATCTTAAATTATCAAAAAATGGTAAGCTTTTCATATGCAACTTTCAATGCAATTTCTACAATTCCAATAAAATGCAATCCTTCCACATATGTCAAGATCAATACTAAATAGCCAAAAGAATAGATGCCATAGTGAAAAATGAGAAAAAAAAATTGTATTTTCGATATCAAGAAATGAAAAATGCAAGTAATGAATAGCATCTTGATATAGAGACTCTACTGCAAGAAAAAAGAGACAAGCCAAGAAGGATACCAAGAAGCAAACACTCAGAACAAGATGCAAGGACAAACAATGAAAAATATGATAAGAAATAATACCACCTGAAAATCCAACAATAACAAGGTTTCCTATCACTCTGTAAGCACTCAACAATTAGGATAGAGACCCAAGAAGTCTCAACAACCAACCAAAATCACCCATCAAACACCAAACTCACCCAGCAAGCAAAAACATGGTTGTATGTGATTTTTGAGAAAATGTGTGTATGTACGTGCCCTATATAAGGACAACTAGTGTATGTATGCATCTGTCAAGGGAAAACCCCTGTATATGTAGAAAAAAAATGTGAGGGCAAGGATAAGGCCAAGAAACTGAGATGAAAATTAAAAATAGGCTATCAAGGAATCATGTGACAAGGAAAATTAGGCTAACAGAGAGCAATTCAAGGAGAAAAACACTCCAAACCCCAAAACATAAGATTCAATGCACAGTATGGTCATCAATTATGTTATGAGGAAAATCACTCTATGGCATGGGGTAAACCAAATAGATGGAATGATTGCAGAAATCAACTCTAACCCCAAGTATGCTATATAAATAAAAATGCTAACAAGACAAGATCAAGAGCGTACCTCATCTAGATGTTCGATAAAGACCATCGTTGAGCACACAACTCAAAGATTTATACCTGCAGCTTGTCCTCAACCACCAAGATGCACAAGAATATGGTGATAATATATAATGTTAGGATATGAAATAGGATAATCCATTAACATACATGACATATACACCCATGGAATAATAATTCAAATATTTTCAAGATATCAATTGGACAAGAAAAGAGTATTTCTATTAAAATAATCAACATAAGTATACAAGTGACAAACTTCTATGTCGGTACATCTCAGAACCAAGAAACTAAGTTCCTTCTAGCTAGGCCTCCACCAAAGGCAAGATCATATAAAGGAGACAATGAAGTTATCCATCAAAGAGGGAAGATCTTGGGGACTGAACAATGTGTTCATACTTTCAAGGATAAAGGGATGCACACTCAATGCGAATTGAAAATTATCCATAGTATCTTTCCTCTCAAAAGTTGAATTCTCTCCTCCTCCGTGACTTGGATATGGCTCAATTTATAGCCTTCAAATGGAATTGAAGGGCCGACTCAGAATGCTTCCAATATATTGTAGGTAAAGGATCATGGAGCTCATGACGTGACATGGAAACCTGACACAATTTTTAATTTTGAGCACCAAACCTAATGTACGCAGGTTGTAGTGGTGAAACCTGTGTATATGCATGTTGTCTAACTGATAGGGCATGTATGTGTGGGAAAATATAATTTTTTGGCTCTGGAATATGAAAAAATGGGACTTCAAGTCTACATAGGGAAACAGAAAGGCCATCCAAGCAAGTTCCATAGGGTGAGGAAAAAATTGATATAACGGTTATTTGCAAAAAAATTTGATGATTTCTAGACCCATCTTGAGGAGCCCTGTATCCACATCACAAATCATTTCATCCTGGCAGCCTATGCCCTCCTGGTCTGCGGGGAAAGATGGTTTAAGAAAGGAAAATTACCACCATATATCTACAATAAATCCCTACTGTCAGAGCACCAAAACCCTAACTAGAGCCAGGGTATTACCATCATGTGGATAAAGGATGACTGCTTGGACTTCCTCACACCAGTCCAAAGCTACATCACAGGTGAGGGATGACTCTCAATTGTGCATTGTTACCACCTTCTCTTTCTCATGCACCTAAGTAGGGATAAGGAATTAAACCTGCCTTTTTAGTTGATCAAAATTTTAACAAAAATGGATGTAATGGTTGAGATCCACCTCGAGTCTACCCACAAGAGATTATATCACTAGGGTTTGATAAAAATTATGTTCCTCTTCTCTTTAGTTTAAATTGAGATTCCCCGGGACTATTTCTTACAATATGTATGGTTATAGGAACATGAACAACAATATGATCCATAGTCTGAAGAGGAAAATGATGAAGATAACCTAGAAGGGAGGGTTTCCCCTGAACCTGGTGGCTCATCAAAGGCTACCCAACAAAAAACAAGTAAGAAAATTTCCTCTATAAAGAAGGGTACTCGATCCAAAAGAACAAATCAACCACCCCATTAATGAAGGAGGAAACCCCTCGAATGCAGCTGAGATCATCCATTGTAAAATGAAGACGAAATGAGGGTAGAAAATTTTGTAGCAAGAATCAAGAGGAACAATATCCTCCATAGTGCCCATTGTCACCAAGCCACTCTGAAGATGAGCTTGTGACTCCCACCATACAGCAAGGTAAAATTCCCAAGACAAAAATGAGGGGACAAATAAAAACTAAACAACATAGTCCCAATATTGTCAACGCATAATTTTTGCATATGGAAACGTTGATTAAGGAGTCCCCTAAAGCCAAGAAGAACATAAAAAGGAAATAGAACCAAGGCCCTGGAATGACAAGTAATCCCAACAGAAAAACTAGGATCACCAATCAGTTAAGACTGAATTCTAAATCACTTTTTGATCCATCTTTGAAAGACCCCCAACCAATTATAATTGAAGATGAGGACAACTTTGGATTTTCTAACATGGAAGAGATGACCATCCACACATTGAATAAAATGGCTGGAGATATAGAAAGTTGAAATTCAGTAAGGGTAAAACTTGAGGGATAAAATTTGAAAGGGTTAAGAGAGAGTACCCTGCAGACTCATATTTACAACAAAATGCAAGGGAACTTAGCCTAGATCTCGATCAGATGGAATTTCCCCAAATACAGAATTACTTCTTAAGCAATATTTAGACGACACCAAACCAAAGATTAAATCCAACATATCACAAATGCAGGGGTCTATGAAATAAACACATGGCATAGGTTATGAGGTAACACATAGGTATGAGATGAGGTCCAAAAAAACCAAGTTGTCAATTGACCACAACAAATCTTCCATAGATGAGGAGCAGGTGCTAAAACATAGAAATAAGGAGAATATTTTAATCAAGCAAAAGGTTGAAGCTGATGAAGGTGTAGATGACAGCCATCAGGTGCAAATGTTGAAGAAACAAATTCAAACTTTACATCAAAAGAAACTAGATCTAGAAAAATAGCATTCTAAGTGACAAAAGAAGTACCAAAAGCTACAAAGGAAGCATAAAAAAACGTGTTTTTTCTTGAAGGAGATAACCTGAGGAAGACTATTGTTGTCAAAGAAGAAAGGGTGTAAGGATATTTCTAGCTAATCAATTTGTCTCCTAGTTTAGTCTCCAGTTGAAGTACACATGGGTATTCATGCACAGTTCTTGCCAGTCACAGCTGTCAAAGTTTTTGTTAAGAATTGTTTTACTCCAGTATAAACAATAGTTATATTTTTCATTTTTAGAAGTCTAGTTTTTTTAAGTTCAGGACATTACTGTCAGATATAATAAGTGGTCATTTTTATTTGATATGAACCACATTTTTTTTTAAGGTTAAGTTTGAAGTAATTCATGACTATATTCCCAATTGAATACACTCAAGTCAAAGAGATATTTTCAATTTGTAATGCACAATTGAACTTTTGTTTTCAATATGGTCGAAACTCTATGAAATAGGGATAAATAGACATATTTTGTAATGAAGAAGGGCTTATTTTTTAGTGAAAGATTCAAGCATCAGAATTTGTCTGGACCTAAAACTTATAATTGTAAAGCTCCCTACTTGGTGAATATAAATCTTGATGACAGTTTGTGTTCTCTTTCTCAAGTCTTTATGTGTTCTTAATCTTATCTTGGATGCAAATTTGAAATGCGTACAATGTGCATTTCCTTTTCCTTTCATCTATGTTTTAATCAATCTTTTTATTGTCATGCAACCTGTTAATCATCCATTTCTTTAGTAAACAGATTAGTTATATTGCAACCTATTGGATTATTTGTACCTGGATATGTGTTTTAGGTATTGAAATATTATTTTAAGTCTAAAATCTCACAAATTAGGTAACTCATTATATTTCTTGTTGTGTTTCCTTTGTTTGTTTCTTCATATCCTTACACGTTCATAAAAATGCATGCCACTAGCTAAGGGAAACCTATAGTGATATTGTTTGTCCATTCCAACTAGGTTTCTATACTTGATAACCTATCCATTAGCTGACCAACAAACCTAATTCATCAAAATCAAATCATTCAAAAACTTGAGGTTGCCTAGATATTCCATTTAGCAATCATGTGCAGACTTTAGGACCAACATATTCTTGTGTCATTTCCATGGAACTATTGGGCCCGAGATATGATCAATTTTATGACGTTAATTAGATACTTTTGCTGAATGTATATATGAGTTTTCATGTTTTGGAGAAGTTTTTGAAAGGATTTTGTGCCAAAACACTATGGTCCAGACCAGGTATGCATAATTTGTGTTTTATGATTATCTTGAGTATAATTCAGTATGATTTTATGTTTCTAAGAATCTAATTCACATTTTTTGGTGTCACAGGGAAAAATCGCAACATGTTTTTTCTTCTGACACTCAGTCTGATACTCCATCCGACACTTAGTATGGTACTCCATCCAACACTACGTCCGACACTCTATCCTGCACAAAAATGATGGGTGATTTGGAGGTTATGGTATTAGCGGCCAGTGATGGGAGAATAAGACACATGGGTTTTTCTCGTGCTCATGCCCTCCAATTATTGAACTCTTGATAACTCGATTTGGGTTGTTATGTTGGGCGATTATTGGCTTGCTCCATTTCGGCAGCTAGGGCATCATTAATGTAATTTACTATTTTTAGAAGAGGTTAAACCCTCCAGTGGTCGACCTCTCAGTTTGTAAAGCTTATAAATACTACCTTAGTGTTCATACAAGAGAGAGAGAAGTTGTGTGTTAGAGCCAAAGACAATTTTAGCTCTGTTTTTCCATTTTCGTTTTGCCAAACTGTGTAAACCTGTGTTTTTAAGTTTTAATGGTGAAATCATTTTGTTGAGTTCGTGGTGTGCATTTGAGGAGTGACCACGACTTGCTAGGGGGGCCACCATTAGTCTGGGTAACTATTCTATGAGTTTGTTTATGAGTTACATAGCATATATGTCTTTTTCTTTTATTTCTTGTACATGAATTGTTAGTTTATTTCTTTGTTATATAACTTCTTGTTATAGTTTAATTGTTTTAGTTTCTTTTTTGCAGGTTAGTATGAAGGATCTCATCAATATATTGACTTTGTAGTTAATAGAAACAAGTTTGCAAACTTGGACACTGACCCCATGTGTGATTAGATAGTAAATTATACTTTCTTTATGCTTTTAAAATCAAGTTCAAAATAGAATTTAAAACAGAGTTTTAGAATATAATTTTAATTCATGTTTTCTTTAACAAGGCTTTGATGGATGGATAATATTAGTTTTAGTTTTTATTTTTAGATTGCTTATTCAATTACTATTTAGTTTTTTTGCTTAACTAGTTGCTAATTAATTTGCTCATTAGTTTACTTGTCATATGCTAGAATAATGTTTAATTCATGTTTATAAGAATTTCTCTTTTTGCAATTTGAATTGTTGAAATAGGTCTATCTTAGTTTACTTCATGTAATTTCTTTCTTAGATCTAGGTTGCAATTTCAATTTGTAGTTAATGATTGAATTTAGTTATGATATTTCTTATGTAGTATAGAATGCAATTGAATTTCACAATCTCTTTATAACTGTTGATGATTAATGCCTGAGTAATAATCACATGGATATGCAGGGTAATTGATATTGTTTCCATAATGGCTAAGTTTTCATTGGATTTCCTAATTCACACTTTTCACTTTGCTATTGAAGTCAATATCAAGTGTATCCCTCTTGAATTATCTTTCATTGTTAAATGCCATCATGATATTATAAGACACTGGAGACATTCACACAACCATCAACACTATATTTGAGTTTTCATAGATTAGAAGATAGTTTTCTTTCTTTTGTAAGATAGATAGTCTTTTTCTTTGGTAGGTTAAAGAGTATTTTTCTTTCTATTGTAGGATAGATAGTCTTTTGCTTTGGTAGGTTAAAGAGTAGTTTTCTTGTCATACAGATTAGTTGTTAATTTCTTTTATCATCATAATGTTTTCAATTCAGTAGATTTTCTTTTGTAAATTAGAAATGGTTGTATTAAGAATAGAGTTCACTTGTCTCTTAGCTTAGTTAGTTGCTTATTGAGTAGTTTTTATTAGTTTACTTGTTGTAGAAGTTATCCTAGGTTAGTTAGTTGCTACTTGATTTAATAGGTTAATTTATTACTTGTCTATTCTTGCTTTTATATTATAGTTGCTTGTTTATTTACTTGCTTTCATAGGATAGTTGTTTATTGAATTCAAGTAGACTAGTTAAAGTAGTTTGCTACTACTATGTGTTTATTGTTATGCTTAAATAGTTTGCTTTTGCTTATTTTCATAATTTAGTTAGTTTTCTTAGTAGGGTTTTCATTTTCTTTCCTAGAACTATCCATCGATCCTTGGTTCAAAAGTACTTAGGTTACATAGTTTAAATTTTCTTAGTAGGGGTTTCTCATTAGATATCTTTGCTTGAATATATTAGCCCTTAAATAGTCATTTCCTTAGTTAGACTATACTACTACCAATACTTCTACCTTGGCATTATTCTGCTACAACTCTAAGTTTACTTACCCCGGGTTGACAATTTAATTGAGGGTTTTTAGTGTGTTTTTAGTGCATATATAACACCAATTATTTTTGGCATCATTGTCAGGGAGTTGTCTCAAGGTATGAAATAGTTAGGAAATAGATCATTTCTAGACCTAAGCATTAGATTGGTGGCGGTGAAACTTTAAGACGAGAGGTAAGAACCTGTGCATCAGCTATTGCAGGCTCCCCCAAACCTAATGGTAGTTTTTCTTTTTGTTTTTGTTATATTTCATGAATAGAACTAGAGACCCAAAAGGTAGATACATTAAATCTAAATCAGATCTTTCAACCAAGGTTCCTTCTAACCTTTTTGGGGGAAGGGACGTTCCACTCATAAAATCCGCAGACTGATATCGAAAAATAGGAGCTAGCTCAAATCAAAGAGATAAAGCAGTCTCTGAAGAGACTAACATAGGGAACACTATAGAACAAGAAATTGAAGCATCAATCATATTGGGACAGGAGGAAAGACCACTCGAGCCTTCCGCAAAAACAAACAATACAACCTTTTCTTTTACACCACCACCAGCAGATCCTAACTTTGAGGACATCATAGACCCTGAACAGGTGAATATTTTGTTTGGTAGTTCAACCAATGTAATTATCTCTCAAACTGACACAGAAACCTTGGCACCAATAGTCTCAACCAGCTCGAGTAGAGTCCCAGACATCCAAATAGTAGGAAAACCTTTCCATCAAAGGGAAACCTTGTTCTCTTAAAAGGTAAAAACACCTAGGTACTCTCTTTTTGGAAACCAAACCAACATGGATGATCAAGAGGATCACAACAATGTAAGACATGGGGAGGAAGAAGAAACTGGAAACCAAACCGAAACTACCTTCGGGTTTCCAATTTTGGACACCACCCCAAATGTCAACATGAATAATATTCCTCTCTCAGCACTGCTTACCTTTTATGGTAAAAATAGTGAAGATCTAGACACCTTCCTATTTGAATTTGACATCTTGTGTAGGAGCTACAACTACGTACAAGATGCCCAGAAACTAAAACTCTTTCCTACCACCCTAAAAGACAATGCACTAAGATGGTTCATGGGGTTGGGAGAATCCAGTATTATGTCTTAGGAAGCCATGAAAGATATATTTCTTAAAAAGTACCAAGACTACTGCAAGACCAAGGAATATCGTAATGACATATTTAAGATCCAATAGTTAGAAGACGATACCCTTCACGATTATATGGAAATATTTGGTTATATATCCCAGAAGTCAAAATACCATGACCTCCCAGAGGATGCAGTTAGGGCTCTTTTCCTTAAGGGAATTTCAGAAGAATATCTAGAGATGCTTAACCTGATGGCATCAGGTGACATCTCCCATAAACCATTTGCTGAAATATGTGAAATGTGTAAAAATTACTCAAGGAGTAGAACCAAAACAAGAAAGAATGTTCGTGACCCTTATAATAGAAGCTTAAAACCTGTTAGTTCAGGTGGTATCATGAGAGGAGAGATAGGGAACATTTTAGAGAACTTCAAGATAGACATCTTAAGAACAATAGGTTCCTATTTGTACACCCTCAAAATTAAAAATAAATAGGAGGAGGAAAAGGCCACAATGAGCATATATTGCCCAAGATGTAGGAGGAAGCATTCCTCAAGGGAATGCCCATTAGATAACATTTCAGTTTGTGGCTTCTATACAGAAGACCACTCAAATGAAAATTTTCCATAACTGCCTGGTTTATTATCCATTGATAGGAGTGGAGATCCTAGGGAGTCTTCTTATGCACCTAGGAGGCCATGGCATCCTAGGAACCAGCCCACATACCCAGATCTACAATCTCAAGTTCCACCCTATTTTCAACAACAACAGTGGAACTCACCAGGTTGGAAAAAATGGTCTACTAAATACCAACATCCTTGGTTTCAAGGATGGAGAAGAGGACATAAACAAGGAAACCCTCAAGATCCACCTATACCTATTTCCAACCATCCTTATCCTCAGTTTCCACCAAACACTCTGCAGCTTCTGCGAAGTTTTGTTCCACCACCTTTACCTCATGTTCCACAATAATAACCTCTACAATATCATAATGCAAGCTCCCCAAGACCGACATTATTACTGGCACAACCAGTTCCCAATCCCATTAATAATCCCCCTCAACCTCTTCACAATGTTGAAATGAAGGCCTTCCCGACATATGTTATTACTCCTACTCCATTAAAGGAAATTCAACTTAGATCAGGAAAAGTTCTAGATAAGCAGAGACCTTTAGTAGTCATCCAAGAAGAAGAAGAAGAAGAAACCACCAAACAACCCACGGATGACACTAGGTGGGAAGATGTTATTATTCATAAGAACCAAGAACCCAATATTCCCCAAAAGGAACCTTAACATATTACGAAGGCCCCTCCTTATCTAAACAGATTGGTAATAGATAAACTTACCACCCGACTGGAATTTGACATATTGAATGAATTGAAGAATATTTGTGTCAAGATTCCTCTTCTTCAAGCCATTAAAGACATTCCAATCTATAGTAAGGTAGTCAAATAATTGTGTATTAAGAATCCAGGTAGGAAGCAAAAGGACCCTCCTACAATACATATGGTAGGAGGACTTTATGAGTACATATCAAAGAAACCAAAACTAGTAAAATATGGGAACCCAGGAAACCCTGTAGTGACCATAACCATTAATAAGGTCTCCATTGGAAACACTCTCATAGAACTAGGGACAACCATCAATGTTATGACTACTACTACCTTGGAATAATTACAATTACAACCTCTTCTTTGGCCTACCCCAACCATTTTGGAATTAGCAGATAAGACCAGGGTTATACCTGAGGGAATTTTAGATGATATCATGGTTACTTTAGCCTCATGGGAATACCCAGTAGATTTTCTTGTCATTAACTCAAAGGACCCTACCAAAGGTCATCCTGTCATTTTGGGAAGACCTTCGCTAGCCACATCCAATGCATTTATTGGCTGTAGAGAGGGAGAAATAACCATATAGAATGGACTCTCTATCCAGAAGCTCACCATATATCCCACGGCTCAACCTATCATGGAGAATCTATGGTGGCTTGAATCTCCATATGAGAACAAGGATTGGGAAGAACTCGTATTTCCAAGTGACCATGCATGGGCACTTCAGGAGAACACAACGGAGAATGTGCTAAGCCAATTTATTTCTGCTATCACATGTGTGGATTTTCCACAGTCTTTTCCCAATTTGAGTACATGTTTGGGGAAGAATTTTAGGAACAATTGGACCCATCCATTTTGTCTTCGATATATTTTATCTTCAAGATAGATGAGTATTCCATGTATTATACTATTCCCTATGAGATTAATCTAGGGAAATGTTTACATATAAAATCTGGGCTAGATGCAGACCAACATAAATAGTTAGTAAGTATCCTTAAAGAAAAATCAAGAGAATTTGACTGGGAATACACTGACATGAATGTTATACACCCTGAAACATGCATCCATCACATATATACCCAGGGGGGAAGTAACACCTGTTAGGAAACCCTAGAGAAGTATGAACCTAGCACTCAAAGATATCGTCAAGGAGGAGATCCAAAAGTTGTTAAATTTCATATTTATTTATTCCATCTCCGACAGTAAGTGGGTATCCCCTCTTGTAGTGGTTCCAAAGAAAGTGACCAATAAATGGATAATTTGTGTTGATTTCTGAGAACTCAGCAAAGCCACTCTGAAGGATTACTTTCCTCTTCCTTTCATTGACCAAGTTCTAGATACCTTGTCTGAAAAGAAGTAATTTTCCTTTTTAGATGGGTACAGTGGGTACAATCAAATTATTATAGCCCCTGAGGTCCAGGAAAAGACTACCTTTACTTGTCCTTGGGTCACCTATGCCTATAGTGTCTTACCATTTGGATTATGTAATGCTCCTGCCACATTTCAACGAGTAGTACTAGGGATATTTTCCAATCTTATTCATGATTGTGTGGAGGTCTACATGGATGAATTCATAGTCTATGGAAACACTTACCAAGAAGCCTTAGACAAATTAGAAAAAGTCCTTATCAGATGCCAAGAAATGAACCTATCTCTAAGTCATGTAAAATGTAAAATGTTGTTAACTGAAGGAGTGGTTCTAGGACATCATGTTTCATCTGAAGGGATACAAGTTGATCCTGCAAAGATTGAGGTTAACGTCAGAATTACACCCCCCAAGACTCATAAAGAGGTGAGAATATTTCTTGGACATGTTGGATACTATTGGTGGTTTATTGAAAATTTTACAAATATTGTTGCACCTATGTTTTGATTGTTAATAAAAAAATGTTGATTTTGTTTGGACTAAGTAGTGTCAAACTACATTTGAAACCCTGAAAGCTAATTTGTATGTGGCACTAGTTCTTAGAGGGCCCAATTAGACTCTCCCATTTCACATATATATTGATTCCTCTGACACCGCAATAGGAGGA
The DNA here is from genome assembly GCA_009831015.1 of Picea engelmannii. Classification (NCBI taxonomy): domain Eukaryota; kingdom Viridiplantae; phylum Streptophyta; class Pinopsida; order Pinales; family Pinaceae; genus Picea; species Picea engelmannii. The sequence goes on along the minus strand of ML789492.1, from coordinate 685,335 downwards.
GTATTAGGGGGAAAAGAGGACCAGCAGTCCTATGTCATTTATTTTGTGAGCAAGAACTTGTCCCCTATTGATTCAAACTATATAGTTATCGAGAAGGAATTCTCGGCAGTTGTTCATGCTATCAACAAGTTCAATCATTACATTACAGGTTACAAAGTATTCGTACATACAGATCATTCTGCCATTATATTTCTCATGAATAAACCCATAACTAATGCCTAAGCGACTAGGTGGCTCCTGTTATTGCAATAATTGAATATCATTGTGCTTGACGGCCCTGGAAAGGATAATGTAGTAGTTGATTTTCTTTCCCAAATAAAAAATGAGGATGATGATGATATCCTTGTAGATGATAGTTTCCCAGATGAACACCTCTTTTCCCTTTCTATCAATGCCCCATGGTTTGTGGATATGGAAAACTATCTGGCCACTAGGAAGTTACCATCTCATTTGTCACCTCATGAAAAGCGTAAAATTATTACACAAGGTGCTAATTACTCTTGGGTTGGTCATGATATTTTTCACATAGGCCCTAATTTGATTATTCATAGATGTGTCCGAGAGGATGAGGTACCAGAAATACTATGAAGTTGTCATGACGAACCATATGGTGGTCATTTTTCTGAAAAATGCACAACATATAAGGTTCTACATTCGGGTTACTATTGGCCTAGCATTTTCAAAGATGCTACCAAGTATGTCAAAAGTTGTGATAGTTTCCAAAGGATAGGAAGACCTATCTCAGTGGACGAAATTCCCTTGTGTGCCCAAGTTATGATAGAACCCTTCAAAAAATGGGCCCTTGACTTTGTAGGACCAATTTCACCCATGTCCCATAAAAAGAACTATATTTTGGTTTGTACGGACTATGTCACCAAGTGGGTAGAGGAAAAATCCCTATTTAGGGCTACAGACAAGTCTATTGTCGAATTAATCTATGAAGACATATTTACCCTCTTCGGTGTCCCTCATGAAATTGTTACAGGCCAAGGCACTCAATTCACTTCCAAGCTGATGAGAGAGCTAACAGAGAAATATGGGATTAAACATTGTAAATCTTCTCCATACCACCCGCAAGACAATGGTCAGGTAGAATCTACAAACAAAGTTATGGAAGCTATCTTGACCAAGACTGTTCAATTACATCATCGGGATTGGGCTGATAGGCTTCCATAGGATTTGTGGGCATACTAGACCACCTGGAGAAATACCACTGGGCATACCCCTTATGTGCTAGTGTATGGGAAACAAGTACTTCTACCAATAGAATTCCAAGTAAGGACCTTTTGTATTTCCATAGAATTGGGATTAAACTTAGATGAGGCTCAGAAGAAATGAGCCCTACAACTGAATGAGTTGGATGAAATCAAGCAAGATGCCATCCAATGAACAATATTAGTCCAAAACCAAAGGACCAAGTGGCATGACAAGTTTGTTAAGAAGAAACACTTCCAATTTGGTGATTGGGCTTTGTTGTTTGACTCTTGATTCAAAACCTTCAAAGAAAAAATCAACACCCAGTGGTTGGGACCTTACGAGGTAGACATTGTATATGACAATGGAGCTGTAAAAATCAAAACAATTGACGATGGACAAGTCTCCTTTGTAGTAAATGGACACCGACTCAAATTTTATCATAAGCCCATTTTCAAAGAGGATTTTCTATAGATCATGTCAACTAACAAGGCATTGGCCCTAGTAGATGGGGAGGGCCCTCCTTGTTCTTGAAATTTTTTCTGAATTTTCTACTGTACATATGTAAATAGTTTTTGAATTTTGTTAATAAGGCAATTCTAGATATTTCTATAAGTCTTTATTTCACTAGGAGTAGATAGTTTCAAGGAAATATTTCAAAACATTGTTACACTTGAATTTTGTTGTCTGCTAAGCATCAAATGAATATTGAGTTACTGTAATTAGCCATATTCTTGCAAAAATTTTCATTTTCTTACGGCATTCCAAAGCAGTTTCTCTTGAAACTTTTCACCACTGTCTAAGGAAGTTATACCATAACCATCAAGCTTAGAGGTCACTCGTACAGTTTTTTTTCCAAGAAACCTGAGTAAGTGAGTAAAGTGTCTTTGTTAAAGAGTAACAAGGAGGTCTAATTAGTGGTTAGTCATGGAAACATCACAATAACTACAAAAGAAGAAAGTGAGTTGAGCCTAGAGATACCTTTCTGTTCTTTCTCAATGGTACCATCCACTACACACTAAATAGATTGATTATATCATATCTTTAGATAGGCCACGTCCTCTTAAGTACCCCTTACATTGGGACAATCACTAAGTAATAAAATGGAAAGTCATCCTCTAACCTAAATACCATCCCAATTGAAAAGGAAAGAAAAAGTTGTTTTCAGAGTTGTCCCCCCATCTTCTTGCATACAACAATCTTATACTAAAATCTTAAAATATCGAGGGCCAGTCTCTGAGGGTGTAAGAGGCTAACCCGTTGAGATACTGAACAGGTCTGCTGGAAGTGGGTATCGGCCTATGATATGACTAGGTAAACCCTCCGAAGTACTGAACAAGATTATTGGCAGAGGGGAATTCTACCTAGCGAGGATGGCAATCTGACAAAAATAAATAATAAATTTAAACTTGTCCTAATCTATGGCATTACTTGCAGACAAAGATGACATGAAGTATATATGGTTATGATAAGGTTAATGAACTCCATAAACTTTCCCTTGGGAACTAACTCTAAGACTATCTTGAAACTCTCTAGCCTACCTCTTCTTATCTCTATATAGGATCTCTTATCCTATAGGTGGGGCCATCTTCTAACCGTCTCGTTCGATCAGTCTGTGAAATTTATCTTTACACTTGACATACTGTAAATCTTTGGCTATTGGGAGAACTGATTGGTTTCCTATACTTTTGATTGTGAGGTGTCACAATACTTAGGTGTGGGGGAGGGGTTCATGAGTTGACAAATGATCATTGCCTAGAGAAATAAATCTTTGTAAGAATTTTTGTATTATTTTCATGATACAGGTTATCACATCAACAATCATCTTATTTTTGAAGTGCTAAAATCTTGTGTGCTATAAATTATTGAACATATACTTAACAAACCACTCTATCGGTTTATTTTTTGTTACAAGCTATACATTGTAGGTTTGACATTACATGTCTTATGCTTGCTATAAGATGTTCATTGTAGGTTTTTGACATTACATGTCCTATGAAAATGGATTGAGTGAGCATGGTGGAAAAATCAACAACAATGGAGCATTCTGCCTCTACTCTTGACCACTGTGACTGTCAAAAACATTTCAATATTGTAGATTATGCATTACAGGTGGTAAAAATGTATTTAACATAGAGGTTTCGTATGAAGTTCGTTATGAGGTGTCGTATGAAGTGTCGTATGAGGTGTCAAACGAAGTGCCATATGAATTCACAAACCAGTAACTGTCCACAATTCCAGGCAACAAGGATTCAATGACATTTAATTAAATTGGTTGTAGGCAATTAAGATTGAGGATACTTTATATATGTTCATTATCAAATGTCCAAAGTCAAAAGACTTGGACATTGATCTAACTGCGCATCATTTTCCCCCAAAAATGTTCCTTTGAATTCGAAATTGCCCACACATGGCAGCTCGTGCGCACATGTGTGAAACCAACTCCACCCTAGGCACATTAAAAAATGGGTTGGGGTTACTTATTATCTCAATTCACCCTTGCTATTTTCCTTGCCACTGTGTTAGAAAATTGCGCTCAGACTTTGTCATTCATTCCCCTATTTGAATTGCGCTCAGCCCGTGCTCAATTCATGCCATCTTTTGTCTCGATCGCACCCTCTCTTGGTGAATTTATCCTCTGTGTATTTCTTCACCTCATCACAATGCCCAAGAGTTATGAACCCTCTTCATATGCGGATCTGTTTGCCATTCCTGATTATGCACAGTGCAGAGAGGCATTTTTGCGCGTAGGCTGGGGGCCATTTTCATCCCACTTGCAGAGCCACGACGATGGAAACTCCATCAAATTTTCCCTCGCTTTCAATTGGAATACAACGTGCATGGGGTCCCTTACCTTTGGGGTCTCATAAGATTCTATTGTTGCAGCCATGAAGCTTCCAAGAATGGGAGATAGATGGTTCAAAAACCACCATCTGTTGTGCTCAAGTTATAACATGGTTTTTAAGCCTGAATTCCAGAACACTTTAGGAGCAAAAGGATATTCTAAGGAATGGATAAAGGAGGAATTGATCAACCATGTCATCATCATCACTAGGTTGATCACATTCAAAGGTAGATATTCCACTTTCAAAGCCTGTCATTTGAGATTGCTAACTCATTTTCAGTTCAACAAACCTTTGAATTTTCCCTTCTACTTTCTAAAGAGCTTGGAGAAGATGTCCTCTCAAGTGAGGAAGAACGTAAATAACCCCCAAAACATCCTCTTTCACCATGGCTTAATCAAAATCCTTGTTCTAGCTGAATTAGAGAAACAGGGGCAAACTTGGGATGCATTCATCTATCAATTTGCAAACCCTCATTTCAAAATTAAGACCAACAAAAAGACATCATATCTAAGGATGATCTCTCCATCCAAGAACTACTCTCCAAGTACTCCAAATCCCCTTGCACAAACCATTTCCTTACCAGAACAATACAAGAAGTTTGTTGAAACCCCTGCATCCTCATCGCGTAAAAACACCAAGAGTAAAGATCAAAGGAAGCCTATTGTCAACCCCCCGATGCCTTCAATCTCTCTTGATACCATGCCTAAAAATATCCAAGAAGTGATTCAACAAGACTTTCCCATAGTTCCCACAAATAGGAGAGAATCCAATCGATTTGGTAAAGGACCCTTTCGAAAGAGTACCCAGAGCACAAGAGAAAAACATTATGCAAAACCCTTGCCTGCTTTGGACCCTATCCAAGTGTCCTCAGATCTTGAGAGCCCTCACAAGAGACTTAGGGAAGTTTTTGTGGGTGGATTAGAGCCACAAAGAAAGATAAAACTAGAACCTACGTCTCCTTACTGATCCCCTATTACTCTTGTTTCACCCATGCCTACCCTAGATCCTAAGAATGATAGATTGTCCAAATATTTCAAAGGATCTAAGCCTTCCTCTGAAATAAATGGTTCTGCCCCAGCCATTGAGAAGCTACTAAAAGAGAATTCTCGGCTACTCCAACAGTTGGAAGAAAGGAAGACAATAGACACACACCTTCATCATGATAATGCAATCCTCCAAGCAAAGGTAAACTCTCTTCAATGGTTGGTTGATGAGTTAACCAAATCCAACCACAGCCTCAGAGCACAATTGAAGCAACACAAGAAGCATAAGGCAAAGTTTTCACAGCAAGAAGGAGAAGCTTCTAAAGCTGATCCTCCTCGTCAAGCTTAGTCGTGAGGGATAATTTATTTTTGTTTGCAGTGGGACCTGCAAAATCATAAGTGTGGGGGTAATGTTGGGCCTAAGATATGATCGATTTGATGACATTAATTAGATACTTTTGTCGAATGTATATATGTGTTTTCATGTTTTGGAGAAGTTTTTGAAAGGATTTTGTGCTGAAACACTATGATCCACACCAAGTATGCATAATTCATGTTTTATGATGATCTTGAGTACAATTCACTATGATTTTATGTTTCCAAGAATCTAATTCACATTTTTTGGTGTCACAGGGAAAAATTGCAGCATGTTTTTGCTTCCGGCACTCAGTCTGGTACTCCATCCGACACTCTATCCTACACAAAAATGATGGGTGATTTGGCAATTATGGTATTGGCGGTCGGTGATGGGCGAATCAAAAACATGGGTTTTTCTCATGCTCATGCCCTCCAACTACCAAACTCTTGACAACTCAATTTGGGTTGTTATGTTGAGATATTATTGGCTCACTCCATTTCGGCAATTAGTGCATCATTAATGTTATTTACAGTTTTTAGAAGAGGTTATACACTCCAGTGGTTGACTGCTCAGTTTGTAAAGATTATAAATACCACCTCAGTGGTCATACAAGAGAGATAAGTTGTGTGTTAGAGCCAAAGACAATTTTAGCTCTATTTTTCCATTTTCATTTTTTCAGACTATGTAAACCTGCATTTTTAAGTTTAATGGTGAAATCGCTTTGTTGAGTTCATGGTGTGCATTTGAGGAGTGACCACGACTTGTTGGGGGGGGGGGCACCAGTAGTCTGGGTAGCTTTTCTATGAATTTGTTTATGAATTACATAGCATAGATGTCTTTTTATTTTATTTCATGTACATGAATTGTTAGTTTATTTCTTTGGTATATAACTTCTTGTTATAGTTTAATTGTTTTAGTTTCCTTTTTACAGGTTAGTATGAAGGATCTTATCAATATGCATTGACTTTATAGTTAATAGAAACAAGTTTTCAAACTTGGACACTAACCCCATGTGTGATTAGATAGTAAATTATACTTTCTTTATGCTTTTAAAATCAAGTTCAAAATAGAATTTAAAACAGAGTTTTAGAACAGAATTTTAATTCATGTTTTCTTTAACAAGGCTTCAATGGATGGATAGTATTAGTTCTAGTTTTCATTTTTACATTGCTTATTCAATTACTATTTAGTTTTTTTGCTTAAATAGTTGTTAATTAATTTTCTCATTAGTTTACTTGTTATATGCTAGAATAATGTTTAATTATTGTTTATAAGGATTTCTCTTTTTGCAATTTGAATTGTTGAAATAGGTCTAGCTTAGTTTACTTCATGTAATTTCTTTCTTAGATCTAGGTTGCAATTTCAATTTGTAGTTGATGATTTAATTTAGTTATGATTTTTCTTACGTAGTATATAATGCAATTAAATTTCACAATCTCTTTATGACTGTTGATGATTAATGCATGAGTAATAATCACATGGATATGCAAGGTAATTGATGTTGTTTCCATAATGGCTAAGTTTTCATTGGATTTCCTAATTCAAACTTTTCACTTTGATATTGAAGTCAATATCGAGTTTATCCCTCTTGAATTATCATTAATTGTTAAATGCCATCGTGATATTATAAGACATCGGAGACATTCACACAACCATCAACACTATATTTGAGTTTTCATAGATTAGAAGATAGTTTTCTTTATTTCATAGAATAGAAGATAGTTTTCTTGCTTTTGTAGGATAGATAGTCTTTTTCTTTGGTAGGTTAAATAGTAGTTTTCTTGTCATAGAGATTAGTTGTTAATTTCTTTTATCATCATAATGCTTTCAATTTAGTAGATTTCCTTGTGTAAATTAGAAATGGTTGTATTAAGAATAGAGTTCACTTGTCTCTTATCTTAGTTAGTTGGTTATTGAGTAGTTTTTATTATTTTACTTGTTGTAGAAGTTATCCTAGATTAGTTAGTTGCTACTTGCTTTAATAGGTTAATTTATTACTTGTCTATTCTTGCTTTGATAGTATAGTTGCTTGTTTATTTACTTAATTTCATAGGATATTTGTTTATTGAATTCAAGTAGACTAGTTAAAGTAGTTTTCTATTGCTATTTGTTTATTGTTATGCTTAAATAGTTTTCTTTTGCTTATTGTCATAATTCAGTTAGTTTTCTTAGTAGGGTTTTCAATTGCTTTCCTAGAACTATCCATTGATCCTTGGTTCAAAAGTACTTAGGTTACATAGTTTAAAGTTTCTTAGTAGGGTTTTCTCATTAGATATATTTGCTTGAATATATTATCCCTTAGATAGCCACTTCCTTAGTTAGACTATACCACTACCAATCCTTCTACCTTGGCATATATTTTGCTACAACTCTAAATTTACTTACCCCGGGTTGACAATTTAATTCAGCATTTTTAGTTTGTTTTTAGTGCATATATAACACCCATGAGGAACGGAGTAACGAAGTATATTTCCCTCGGAGAATGACAATGATCATATCTGATCTTTGATGGTGAACAAAGATCATGGACAAAGTTGACTTCCATATTTTACCTGGCAAGTCCACTGAATGAAAACCTATTAAGGAATTTTGGCTCCCAGGAAAGGATCTAGGAAATCAAATATTCAGCCTACTAAAACTCCCAAAGACAACCTTGATATTAATGGTAACACAACCAACCCTGATTCAAAGAGACAATTAAGGAAGACTACCATTGCTCAAAGATACCCCTTGCCATCCAAAGGCAAGGCAACTGTTGAAAAAATTGTCTCTGTCCACAACTATAAGTAGCTTGAGGTTGTCATTTTTCAAAACCCCCTTTTCATTAGTCCTTAGACATCCCCTGTATCAAATTCTGCTTTATCATATCCTCCATCAACCATGCCCAAAACTCCTCCGCAGCCTTAGAGTCCACTTGTCGCAAACATGGTTGTCAATAGGATGGAATCCATCATTACAGCTAGGTATGAACCTTTGGTTCTTCCTCGGAACTTAAATGACTTCCCCACAGGTGACTACATGATGTATCTACCTAGGTACAATGATGAGGAGGATGTAACTACTGAGGAACATTTGTTGGCATTTTATAGTTTTGCAGACAACTTTAACATTGAACATGCAGATGTATGGATGAGGTTGTTTGTGTAGACTCTTTATGGACAGGTAAGGAAGTGGTTATGTGTCCTAACCCCAGCTACTATTACAGGTATTGAGGAATTTTATGAGGATTTTATAAAACAATGGGGGGATAGGAGAGAATATTTTCATTACATAATTGAGTTTGGGGATTTAAGAAGGAAGAATGGGGATTATGTATCATATTTCACCAAGAGGTTCAAAAAAATGTGTAACAAGATTGATGATGAGATTAATCAAACTTAAGCCTCAACCAAGATCACATTTGAAAATTCCTTTGATGTTGAATTCTCTCTTTTTTTGAGGGAGAGAAGGTCCACCACTTTGTTTTCCATGCAAGAGGAAGTTATTGAGATTGATTCTAACATCCTAGCATCAAAAACATTGAAGAACAAATCAGATAGGGATAAAAAGAAGAAAAGGGAAGAGTTTCCTTCTTCTTCCAACCCAACAGAATCTAACCCAGAGCTAGAGGAGATGACCAAAACCTTGAAATCCCTAACTTCAGAGATAGCTAAGATGAAATGGGAAATCAAGCATCCAAATAGGCTATATCAGGATGTTGGAAACATAAAAACAAATCAATTTAGAAGGACGAATAATGGTCCTCAAATCATGCAGAGAGAGAGGAGAAATGCTAAGGATCAAAGAGTTGTACCTACTTTCCAGAACAATGAGATTGAAGTGGTGGATGTAGTGATGTTTTAGATGATTCTGATGTACTATTTAATGAAACCAATATTTATCCTAGTCACCTAACACAACAAGACTATGATATTTCTCAGTTGTCAAGCCAATTTGATGATGATGTGAAGGAAGAGGACATATTTTAAAGTTATCCCCAAAAGAAGTATGATTTGAGGCCTAGACCAGGGGGTCACAAAAAAAATTCCCCTATTCAGAACAAAAATGCAGACCTTCCTCCCAAACAAGGTCCAAGCAAGGGTACAACAAACAAAAATGATAAGCCTCTACCATGTAAACTTGTTTCCCTAGAAGTAAAATAAGTAGACAGACAACTAATCTATTTCATCATATAGCATGAGTTGAGTAAAATAAAGATCCATGTACCTTTAACACAATTATTCAAAAATGATCCATTCAAGAACTCTATTATGAAGCTTTTGAAGCCAGTTGTTTATGTTATGACATATGATGTAATCATCTTGTAGGATGGAAACCCTACCATTATTGTGGGCCCACACATTGAATATGGGTCCAATGATTCTCCAAATTTTTACATATCCTTGAATGTCCATGACAAAATATTTCAAAATTGGTTGATGGACTCAGGTGCCTCTCATAATGTCGTGCCTAAACTTGTAATGGAAGAGCTAGGACTAGAAATCACCAATCCATACAAAGATATTTACTCCCTTGATTCTAAAAAGGTAAAATTCTTGGGATTAATTAAAGATATGGTTGTTTATCTATCTCATCTACCCATGACAAGTGTATTGATGGATATTGTTGTAGCTAACATACCCCCCAAGTTTGGTATGCTTTTGTCCAGGACATGGGCCAAGAAGTTTGGAGGATCCTTGCAGATGGATCTTACATATGAAACCATCCCTATCTTTGGAGGAGAACACAGGAGGTTATCCAGACAGGTTATATTGGCATATATTGTTAGTGATCATCAGAATATAGGTAATCATCTAATTTATGCTATTGAGGATGAAATTGAGTCATCTATTTTTCATATAAATGGTGATGTCCCAAAAATATTAGTCAACAACTACAGAAATAAACCATTGGCAGACCAAGGGAATGAAGTTATGAAGATGTGTTTTGATGGATCATATTCAAAGGATGTGTTTGGTGCTTTTATAGTTCTCGTTTATCCTTCAAAGGAGGTGGTCAAACTCTCATACAAGTTGAAATTTGAAACAACTAACAACATAGCAGAATATAAGTCCTTTGTTCTAGGATTGAGAGCTACTAAAGACATGGCCATTGACATATTGGAAGTCCTTGGTGATTATAAGTTTATTCTCAACCAAGTCAAAGAAATTTATCAAGAAAATAAATAAAGGATGAAACAACACAAAAATGAGGTATGGGACTTAGTGGACAACTTCTTTCTAGCATTCAATATTTTCCTTGTTCCTAGAGATGTTAATCAGAGGGAAGATTCTTTAGCCCTGCATTCCAGCACCTTTAAACCTCCTTTTGGTCCAAATGTCAAATATGAAGTGGAGGTTAGGCATAAGAAAACGATACCATACAATGTCAATCATTTGCAGGTCTTTAGTGATGACTTGGAGCTCAAAATTGTTTTGCAAACCATTGAAAAATTCTCAAACGTCTCCATTGATCAAGAGAATGAGAAAGATGAAACAAAAAATCAGTAAGCAACTCATTTTATGAACAAGGTGGTTGGACTCGAGATTTTAGAACTCAATACAAATGATATCCCAAGAGGCTTAGTACCACAACAATGATGTCTCCAGGAAAGAGACCATGAAAAATAAGGAGCAGGAGGTAATGGACTGCAACATTGGGACAACTACAAACCCCAAAGTAGTCAAAATATCCAAGGCACTACCGGGGGAGAAAAGAAACAGGTATTTCATCCCTATGAAAAGGTTTTTTGATCTTTTTGCATGGTCTTATGAGGACTGGAAGACCTTTGATACTGACATCATTCAACACAAGATCCCTCTCAAGGCGGGCTCAAAGAAATTCAGTCAAAAAATTAGACAATTTAATCCTTTGTTAGTGTCTATTATTGAAAAAGAATTGAAATGAATGCTTGATGCCAAAATCATTGTGCCCTTGAGGTACTCAGATTCGGTGACCAAATTGGTTCCTAGTAGGAAGAAGAGTGGAGAAATATGCTTGTGTGTGGACTTTAGGAACCTGAATAGGTGTTCTCTAAAAGACAATTATCCTTTTCCCAAGATGGACTATATTTTGCAAAGGGTAGTAGGTGCCGACATAATTTCCATGTTGGATGGATATTTTGGATATAACCAGATAGTAGTGCTTGAATAAGACAAAGAGAAAACAACTTTAACACCCCATGCGGCACATTCATGTATGAAAAAATTCCCTTCGGCCTGATGAATGCAGGGGCCACTTTCTAGAAGGCCATGGACATTGAATTTGTGGGTGAAAAGGACAACTTCATGGATATATACCTAGATGACATCACCATGTTCTCAAAATATGATGATGAACATCTACAACACCTGGAGCAGATTTTTCAAAAATGCATAAGGTATGGAATCTCTTTGAAACCCAAAAATTCCCATTTTTCTATGTTAGAAGGAAATCTCCTAGGCCACATCAAGGGGAATAAAAATAGACCCAGAGAGAATTGATGATATTCAGAAAATTGGAATCCCTGGGCATAAGAAGGCTATCCAATCTTGCATAAGAAGGCTATCCAATCTTTCATAGGAAAAATTAAATTTTTAAGGTGCTTTGTGCCAAATTTTGTTGAAATCATAAGACCTATTACTAACATGTTGAAGGAAGATGCTGACATAAAATGGTAACAAGAGGTCAAATCATCCTTCCAAAGAATTAAGCAAGATTTGGTTGAATCCCATGTGTTGGTTAGTCCGGACTATTCCAAAGAATTCCTCATTTTTTCCTTTTCCTTCGAGGAAACTATTGTTGTTGTATTGTTGCAAAAGAATGAAGAAGGGCATGAACAACCCATTTCCTTATTCAACAAAGTGCTCAGGGATGCTGAACTAAAATATGATATATTGGAGAAGAAATCCTATTCATTGGTCAAATCCTTGAAGGTCTTCAAGGTGTATGTCATGCAATCTAGCATAATAGTCTATGTTCCTAGTTGCAGTGTCAAGGAAAGTCTTGTTCAACCAGATAGTGAAGGGAAGAGAAGCAAGTGTATTTTCAAACTTATAGAGTATGACCTGCACATAAATCCCAATATGTTGATTAGGGGGTAGGGCCTTGAAAAATTATTATCAGATTCAAACTGCAAAGAACTAGAATTGCAACATACCTTCATCGAATAAGATGCCTTAATGATGCAGGTTGAAAATGACAACATGCAAGTATTTGATCAATACTCTCTTTCACCCTGGTATAGGGATGTTGTTTAGTTTTTTCACGGGGGCTTCACCTTGTTGACCAATATCTTATCACGTTCATTCATAAAGGGGGTTTTTAAATTGTGAAAAATAAATTCAATATATTGTAGGTATTGGGGGGGATGTGGGGTCTCAAGGGGTTTATAGGTATTGGGGGATATAAAAAGGGGTATCTAGTAAAAATAGGGGTTTCTCTTATTAGAAAGATGTATTGGGAGGGGGGTCCAAAAAAAGGATTTTGGGATATATTTATCAATATGTACTGAAATCAGGGGTATAATTTAATATCAAATGAACGAAGGTGCTATGTCACAAGTTCACTAAGTGAAGACTGCGTGACTTTTTGTAGCACCTAGAATTTCCACCAGAATTGGAGAAATCTAACAGTAGGTCTCTTAAATTGAAAGATGTAAAATTTTGCATCATAAGCCAGAATTTGTATTGGAGGGTTCTTGTTGGTATTCTATTGAAATGTTTGGATGAGGATGAGTCTAAACAGGTCATAAAATATATGCACAAAGGGACTTATGGAGGACACTAGCATTGGAAAGATACAACCCTCAAGATTCTTAGGGCTGGATATTACTGGCCCACCATCTTGCCAAATGTGTTTTCCACAGTCAAAGATTGTGAAGAATGTCATAAATTTGCTAGAAAATATAAATTCCTCTCACTACCCTTAACTCCCATTACTGCTAGTGGTCCCTTTCAGAAATGGGTCCTAGACTTTATAGGTGAGATAAACCCACCCTCAAGTGGATAGCATATGTGGATTATTACCACCAATGACTACTTCACTAAGTGGATTGAAGTTGTGCCCACCAGGAATGCTACTGACAAGGTGATCATAAATTTCTTGGAGACAAACATATTTGTTAGGTTTGGTTTCCCTAGGAAATTAGTAACAAACAATGACCAAGCATTCAAGTACAAATCCATCATTGAATTATGTGGGAGTTACAACATCATCATAACACATTCTACACCCTATTACCCACAGGGAAACGGGATGGTTGAGTCATCAAACAAGACCCTCATCAGGATCATCAAGAAAGTACTCATTTAAAACAAAAAATATTGGGACTCTAAGCTTAAATATTCCTTGTGGGTTGATAGGATCAACACCAAGAAGTCATTGGGAACCTCCCCATTTCAACTAGTTTATGGGGTGGATGTTGTTTTTCCAACTCAGCTTGGTCTACCAGTCTTAAAATTTTTACAAGAGGAAGTGGAGGAACCTAATGAAATCTAGAGAGTAATTTTTCAGATTATTGAAGTACAATAGAAGAGAGAAGCATTAATTCAGAGAAATGAGGCATACCAGAGAAAGTTCAAGGAAACCTTTGACAGTAAAACCAAAACGGAAATTTTTCAAGAAGGTGACCTGGTTTTGAGGTGGAATGCCAGGAGGGAGGACAAACCCAAGCATGGTAAGGTTGATAATATTTGGTTTGTTCCATTAAAACTAGTCAAGGTTATGGATAATAATATGTTTATATTGAAAAACCTAGATGATACTGAGATCTTTGGAGGCCCAACTAATGGGCACTTCTTGAAGCATTATTTTACTAAATGTCCCAAGGGTGGTCCATCCTATACCATAGTTTTTTTTCATTTTCATTTGGATTTGATAGTTTTGTTTGACTAAATACTCCATAACCCAACAAAGACACTGGAGTGTATCTAGAGTTTTGAGTTTCAGTTGAAATAAGACAAATAGCATGGATGGTAGACAAAATAGAGGTAATTTACAGCAAGTGGGAGCAGATTTTGAGAAGTAAGGCACCTATTCTATTGTTCTTAGAACCTCTCAGGGAAGTGCTATCCTCGGTTGGAGCCAATGTCAAAAACTAGGTTTGCACCTATCCTCTCTTTCCCTCCATTAGCCTATCCATCTGTAAGCCTATTTTTTGTTCATTTTATTTTCAATGGTATAATGAGTCAGTTTGATTTGTTCTCATCCTTCTTTTGACTTTGCATCATTTTATTGCTTTCTTGGAAGGTTAATGCATGCTTTCGTTTGAGTTAATAACACATATCATCTTGAATTTATCACTACTGGGATGATAGCAGGTTGACCAAGCCTTTTTTATGCAAAAAAACATAGATTGCAAGAACAGGCTTGTTCTTCCAAACAACAGAAAAGTTTGTTGTTTTATCATTTTAAACGTTCAAAAAAATTTAAATTTTTTAAAAACATTGTGTTCCTTCCTACATGCATGTGCATGATCATGGGAAATCAAGTTCATGAAAGGTTACCTCCAGATCTCATCATTTCATAATTCATGTTAAGATCATGCAAGTTTTCACCTCCAGTTCTCATCATCACATGATTATGGATAATTATAACTACATGTGTTAAATTATATTAGATTGACATCCACATTCATCTCGTCACTTGCAATAAAGGTGGTCAACACAAAATGGTTTATCCCTGAGATCACTAAAAGCTGAAAATAACAGATCCATAGGGGCTCGAGTTGTTTGAAGTTGTTCTGGAAATCAAGGATGTGTTTGTCAAGGAAGAATGGTACATTTTTATCTATGCCTTAGAAGAACACCACATTGGTGTGGCCCTGTTATTTGCACAAAATTTTGATGGGTTCTAGAGACAGCTCAAGGACACCTATATCCACATCATAGATAATTTCATCGAGGCAGCCTATTCTCTCCCAGTTTGTGTTTAAAGATGGTTTAAGAAATGAAAATTACCACCAGAGCTGTACAATAAATTCCTGGTGTCAGAGCACCAAAACCCTGAATGGAGCCAAGGTATTCCCATCATGTGGATAAAGGATGAATGGAGGGGTATCCTCACTGCATTCCAAAGTTACATCATAGGTGAGGGACAATTCTCAATTGTGCATTGTTACCACCTTCTCTTTCTCATGCACCAGAGTGGGGATAAGGAATTAAACCTGCCTTTTTACTTGCTCAAACGTTTAAAAAAAATGTCCAGAAGGGTTCAGATCCACCATGAGTGTGCCCGTGAGAGCTTATATCACCAGGGCTTGATAAAAAATCAGGTCCTCTCTGCTTTGGGTGAAATTGAGATTCCTTGGGACTATTTTTTACAATCTATAGGTTTAAAGGAACAAGAACATCAAGTTGATCCACAGTCTAAAGAGGCAAAAGATGAAGATAATTGTTACACATGAAATTTTCACACCTAGGTACTTCGCCCTAAGTGTCGTAAAGTGTCATATAAGTGTCGCATACACCTTGACACCATGGAATAACCTATGTCACAATCCCTAGTCAATGTGGAGGAGGGATATATTACATGAAGGCAAAGAAATACTAAGTACACATGAATTATTATTAATATTCATGGAAAAGAAATTGATTAAGTGAGAGAATCAAGTGCACATGAATTATTATTAATATTCATGAAAAAGAAAGTAATTAAGTGTGAGGATCCACCTCACATTTGCTTTCCTATTTTTTAGGGAAGGTTGAGGATCTCATGGATGGTTGAAATATTTCCTCCTTAATATCCTTAAGAGATATTTCCTCCCCAAAATCCTTAAGAGATATTTTCTCCCTAAATATCTTAGAGATCCCTTTCTTAGTGGATATGATGAGAGATTCTCTCCATGGTGGTTAAGTCTCCAAATCTTATATAATGAGGGATTTCCATGGAGG
>ML789492.1:603034-615366 GCA_009831015.1 Picea engelmannii | reverse complement strand
GCCAATGAAAACATGTATTGACCCTCCTTTACCTTGTTGTTTTGGCAAGATGTATCTTCAGTGGAGGGAAAGGGAGCACGAGGCTGCCAATGAGTTAGTGGTCGCGGATCCGAATGTTGTGGCCGTGCTGACGCAGTGCGGGTTGGTAAAATTATTTTTATGTTCGTTCATGCATGTGCAACCAAGGCTACTAAATTCCTTGGTTGATTACCAGCACCCTGATGCAGAGGCGTTCATGCTAGCGGGGAAATCCTTGGTGCCCACCACCAAGGATATTTACTTTCTGACTGGCCTCTCAAGGAGAGGGGAACCAGACAACTTTCAGACGTTTCTTGTGGGGCCGAGCAAGGTCTCAGAGCTGATAGATGAGTACTGTGATGTTGGGACCAATCATAGAGGTTCCTCGGTACTGGTTAGTAGGATTACCAGCCTCACCCTACAGACTATTTTATTGCTCATTGGGCGGATTACCAGTTCAACAACTGTGCACCAGGCTTCGCCCACAGAGATGAACTACGCCATCCAGTGCATGAATGCACAATTTTTTTATTGGAGTACCACACTGTTGGAGTGCATGAAGAGGCAATTGACAGATTGTCGACAACAGACACATAGGAACTTTGGGTTTGGGACCATCCTGTGTTCGTTCTTTTTTGAGAGAGTTACGTGCTTCAGTCCTCAGCTAACAGTATGAGGACATCCGGCCACTTTCCCCGCAGTATGCAGATGGGAAGTGTTACTTCCGTGACAGGGTGGTGGAAGGACCGTGGAGGCCTTCAACGACGACTTCTTTGCTTGGCTGTCACGACAGATCCCGGCTATAGAGGACTACCCATATGCGGGGATCAAATTCTCCAGAGATCCAGAGACAGCAGTGCCTCCTGGTGAGGAGCGAGGGGAGATGGGTAAGTCTCCACCTGTATAGTTTTTTGTTTGCATATGTAATTTTTATGTCTTTTTATATATATATATCATGTTTTTGTATACCAGAGTTTTTGATGGCTGAACGTTTATTGCATGTAGATGTGGGACACGTGCGACCTATCGACTATGCACAGAATAGGCCTTGCCCATGGCCATAAGCCACAGCTGTCGCCGCTGGAGGAGCAGCATTAGTAGGGAACCTCCCAGCAAGAGAGGCCGAGAGGGTCCTGAGGTGAATTGATCGGAACTTTACTGCACTCACTCGCACAGTTCCCATGGCAGAGATAGAGGACCTGCCACCATCCATGCAGACTCATGTTGTGGGGGCACCTCGTACATGGGTTCAATTGTTTAGGCGTTTAGCCCAAGATGTACATGATTATAACAGGGCCCATAGGCCTTGAGCAGACTTTAGACTTTTATGTTCCACGAGCACTGATATGTATATATATTTTGAGGGCATAAGCCCAATGACTCGTTACTGTTCCCACTTTTGAGGCGTTTGCGCCCATCTATGTACTCTAAGGATTTTATGATGTTTATATATGGTTTTTTATCTCTTTTTGTGTCTTATGGATTATGTGTGAAAAAATGTATTTACATGTTTATGTTCATGATCTTTTTATGTGTGGGAAAGATGCCAATCTAAAATGTGATTACCTAGAGTATCTGTGATTTGGTTTAATCTCCTAGGAACATGAAAATATGTAATATAATCAAAGTTGTGTTCTAAGAGACGTACCCTAAGGAATCGTCAGTGTAAAGTTGAATCATAAACCTGATATACTCTGTTTAGCTGCAACACAACCAGTTGAGCGTCTAGATAGACCTGGAGATGAGAAATACCTAATGACAATGCGTCATGAAGTAATTCAATAACTGCACTATACTCGGCAACATTATTTGTGGTTTTACCTAAGCATATACCTCCAGAAGATAACAACTGACCATGTGGCGTAAAGATTACCCAAGCTGCGGAGGCAAGCCTCTGCATGTGTCGACTAGCACCGTCCGCATACCCAACGAACATCTTGGACTCACTTGACATCTGCCATATTGACGAAAGATAGCATCAATGACACATCCATAACACTTTTTAAAAGAAATGTAAAAAAGTAATAGT
Source organism: Picea engelmannii (assembly GCA_009831015.1). NCBI lineage: Eukaryota > Viridiplantae > Streptophyta > Pinopsida > Pinales > Pinaceae > Picea > Picea engelmannii. Next base: position 613,319 of record ML789492.1, on the reverse strand, counting down.
ACAAAGACTATACATATGTTACAAAAATTTACCCATAGTGACCATTCTATGAGTAATACTTCTTGAGGTAGAGCCCATTTCTAGGCTCCGCCAAAGCATTCCCTTCAAAATCAACCAAACAATAAGCACCCTTTTTTAATACCTCTTTAATAATGAAGGGTCTGAACCACATGGGTTTAAACTTTCCTGCCCCCAGGGGGTCCTTATCTTGGTCATAGACCAGGACAAGGTCGCCCTCCGAAAAAATCTGAGGATGAACGGACCTATCATATTGACACTTGAACTTATGTTTATGAGCCTCTTTGGCCAGGGCCACATTGCGACATTGTTCATCAAACAGCTCAAGGTGTACTAACCGTTCTTCAAGTGGAGAAGTGTCTGGCAATAACTGTACTGCCAATTTCAGAGATGGGATTTGACATTCGATGGGAAAGACTGCCTCCAGCCCGTAAACAAGTTGGAAAGGTGAGAAACTGGTTGCAGTCTTAAGCCCATAATGTTGAGTATAACATCAAATTCCAGTTTGACTTGGATGAGTTGATAGTTCATTGTAGAATCATTTTAAGAGTTTTGTTTACACCTTCCACCTGCCCATTGGCTTGGGGGTAGTAAGGTGATGAATGTTCTTGCCGTAACCCAAGATTTGACGTTAACTCGGTCATCATTTGATTCTGAAAGTGACTGCTATGGTCAGTGACAATCTCTCTCGGGATGTCGAACCTTGATATAATCTGGTTGAATAAGAAGAGAGTTGCAGTCTCTCCATCATCTTTAAATGTTGGCATAGCTTCAACCCACTTAGTGAAGTAGTCGACAGCTACTATGATATAGCGATGCCCCCTTGCTGATGGGGGGTTTCATGTAGTGTAATCAATCCCCCACTTCGTGAATGGACCAACTGTGATGACAGGAAACATAGGAGTTGGATGTGCCCTCATCTTCCGAGAGAGAATTTGGCACAGATGGCACTTATTGACCGACTCGATACAATCTTTGATAAGTGTGGGCCAGAAGTAACCTACTCGTAAAATATTTTGGGTTGTTGCCAACCCAGATAAGTGACCTCCACAAGCTCTTGTATGACAATCGTTGAGCACTATGATGGCCTCCTCATGAGTGATACATTGACGCAAGGTGCAGTCTACACCTCTCCGATACAACGTATCATCGAGTATGAGATAATTCTTAGCTTGATGGTGTATCTGTCGATGCTCATCACGAGAAGCATAGGTGGGGAAATTCAAAGTCTGGAGATAGATTAGTATATCTCCATACCAGGGGTCTGAAGATTCAATCAAAAACATATCCCGCCGGATAGGCGATTCCTCAGGCACAATGTCCCCTGACTCAACCGGAAGTTCCGAAATAAGTTCTGCGAAGACCAATGACTTCTTGGACTTTGTTGAAATGAAGTCTAAGTCAAATTCTTGGAGGATGACCATCCATATACTAATTTTTCCGTCGATAACTCGTTGTGTCAACATGTACTGGAATGGTTTTACGATAGCAACGACGGTGGTCTTGCGAAACATAACATAGTGACGAAACCATTGAAAAGCATGAACTGCTGCCAACACAAGTTTTTCGAGATGGGAATAATTAAGTTCCAGTCCTACGAGGCCTCAGCTGAGGTAATAGATTATGTATTATGAAAATGAATCATCTTCCTGAACTAAAACCATGCCTATGGTTGACTCTGCGGCAGCCAGATATAATAGGAAATCCTTGTTATAATTAGGTGGCCATAGAAAAGGTGCGGTTATGAGAGCGTGTTTTAATGCGTCGAAAGAGCATTGAGCGGCTTCATCCCAGAAAAAGGGAACATCTTTCTTCAGTAAACACATAGAACCCTTGGTGACTTCGACATAGTTGGCGATGAACCGTCATAAGAAGTTCGCCTTGCCTTGAAGACTTTGAAGTTATAAGATTGTGCGTGGGGGGGGCAACTGGATTATTGCCTCCACCTTAAGAGGATCAACCATGATCCCTATTGTTGATACAATGAAACCTAACAAACGTCCTAACGTGACGCAAAAGCTGCACTTTTTGGGATTCAAGTGAATCCTGAAGTAGCGATAGCATTCGAAGATTAGTCTGAGGTGTGTAGGATGATCCTTTCGCTTGCAAGAGCGTGATGCTAAATCATCTAGATAGGCCTCGACTATATGTTTGAGGTCGTGGAATGAAAAATACATGGCCCGCTGGAAAGTGGCTCTAGCATTTTTTAGGCCAAAAGGCATCTTACGATAGGTGAATGCACCCCACAGAAAAATGAATGTCGTTTTGTGTTGGTCTTCCGGTTTGATTTGGATTTGATTATATCCCGAAAAACCATCCATGAATGAAAAGGCTTCACAACCGACACATTCATCAATAATATGGTCAATGAATGGGGTTGGAAAATTATCTTTTCGACATGCCTTGTTCAAATCACGGAAATCGGTACCTACACAAATCATGCCTTGTTTTTTATTGATCGGCATGGGGTTTGACACCCATTGAGTCAAATGAATAGGATAAATGAAACCTGCCTTGAGCAATTTCTCAACCTCAAGCTTAATGGCTGTTGCTTTCTTAGGATTAACTGGACGAAGTTTTTGTCGAACAGGCTTGGCATCAAGATATGTTGTGATTTCATGTTCAACTATTTTCAGGTCGATACCTGGTATTTCCTCATAAGACCAGGCAAAAACGTCACGAAATTCTTTGAAAAGATCTGTGTAAATTTGAACCTCTTCGGGGGAGAAATCTGCTCCGACAAAGACATTATCCATGACGCCAGGGTTTCAGGAGATGTTAATAGGTATGGTTTCAGCGATAGTCGCCATATTCCCCTCAGCATAAATTTCCTGTGTAGCTAAGAGGTTAATAGGACACGGTTGATATCCCGTCATGGTGATAGTGAATTCTCCTACCTCGATTCGGTGTAACTATGGGAGGAAATATGATCTGTGATGAAGATCTTCCCAAGGTTTGTCCGGACTGGTCATTTCTTCGATTACATCTTTGTCAGAAAGCAAGACTAAGTCTAACGAATCAGTGGTAGCAAGAGAACCCTGAGCCCAAACAGGCTCTAGAAGCGGATCCAACTCATGTGCAGGAGTCAGATCAGGGTTAGCGGAAGCTTGCTGGATGAAAGAGTACACTACTTCAGCGGCTGACAAGGGCATGGACATGCCAGAGTTCCCTATCTCATCCATCATGGCTGATGGGGAATGAAGAATCCACAGATCCTCAAAATAAGTCGTGCGAAACGACAAAACTTGAAAATCTCAGCCTTGTGGTGATTAGATATAAACTTGACATCGTCATGAGGAGGTGGGTAATCGAAGGTACACATTAAGGATGGGCACAAACCAACTCCTACGTTAACAACACCATCTTGAGGATTATCAATAATGGGGACCGTGGATGCCCCCAAAGCTGGGTTAGGTCTAGAGAAGGACAATTGATCGATGGTCACTATCCGACCCTCATGCGGAAACAATAAGAATTAGAAAAATGTAGCAGCCACAGCTTGCATAGCATAAGTCCAAATCCGACCTAACAAGAGGTTATAGTCGAGGGGAGCGTCGACTACCTCTACTTCAACACACATGGTCTTTCCCCCTAACTGCACAGGGAAAGAAGGAACGATGCCATGTGGTCAGAAAGAATGACCGTCGAACGCAGTGAGGAGATTAGGTGATGGAGACAAAGCGGGGGGACCAATGGCCTTCCAACATGCTAATGACATAACGCAAGTCGAAGCACCCTCGTCGACCACCGTGCGGAAGATATTGTGTGTAAAAGTTTTCGTGGGATGAGCCACTACTATCTGAAATGCTACGTGGTAAGGAAGATGAGGTTTTAAGTCGGTTGTATCTAGCACAATGGTACCCGGGTTACAAGTCTCAGTGGAGCCTAAAGAAGTTAACAAGGCTTTCCTCTAAGCAGGGAAACTTTGGAGGACCTCCAAAGCAGACATTGCACAAGGGGTTTGTGATAAATCTTCCACCATAGAGTAATTTTGGGCGGCCCTTGCGTTTGGGTTGTGAGAAGCTTTCTTAAATGCACCCTTTGGAATGCATGTCATTGTTTCCCCCAACGTCTTCTCGATCTGTAGAGGAAGAGATGGGATCTCAGCTTCTTTACCCTTCTCAGAGGTGCTCGGTTTACTATAGTCGTGTGCTCTAGTTGTTATGAAAGCATCACCCCTAACCATATGTACGTTCGCGGATGAGGAATTGTTTGGAGGAGGGTAGGTTTTTTGGTTTCCTCCTTCAGCACTTGTAGAGGCTTGAGTTAAATTTTGCCCATGCTAGAAGGGATTAGTCAACACAGCTTGTTGTTGTTGTGTGACAAAATTTTGGGCCTCTGCAAGTCGAGGACAAAGATGGGTTGGGTGGTCTTCCGCACACAAGTTGCATGGATACCGCGCATTCCATTTTTCCGTGTTGCCCTCGCTAGTGGTATCAGTGGGTTTTTTCTCCCCTTTACCCTTATTTCATTTTTTTTTCTTCCCTTCAGGCTGTTGGGTGGCCTTTGGGTTAGTCGTCTGCACGGAGTGTACTTTCGACATTTGGGTAGGAGGAGCAGCCAAAGTAGTAGTTTGGCTGGCCGTTGAGTGTTGTATAGATAACTATTGCAATTGCTTTGTCAATTGCTCAGCGGGCTTGGTTTGTGTTGAGCCAACAATACCATCAGCATGTGGTCCAGCTCTCTGTCTAGTTTTATCCAGTATCGATCGTGGTGCATCCAGCAGGATGTTGTATAATAAACCAAACTGAGAATAGATAAGCTCAAACTATTGAGCCCTCATGATGGCATCTTCTTCGGAGAAAACTCCTGAAGTCACGGTGTATTTGGATAATTGTGGGACTAAAGACTTAAGGAACCACTCAAGCAGGAATGCTAGTGGGACTGGTACTTTGATTAGACTCTTTTGGTATCTCCACTCTCGGATATGATCAGAGATATGGTCCGCTGTCGTCTGTTCGAAATTGGAAAGAATCTCTATGCCAGCGTCGTATCTCATAGGTAACTGGAAATGGTTAAGGAAGGCCATCGCCAGTTCACCAAAAGAAGAATATCTTGAGTTTTCAAGCTCGATGTACCATTTCGTAGCACTCCCGATAAGAGTGCATTGAAACAATTGCAACTGGACAGAGTCATCTTTCAATGAGTTAGATGAACACCAAAGATGGAAGGTAGTCACGTGATCACCTGGATCTTCGTTAGGCTTGGCCTCGAACTTTGGAATGTTTGAAGGAAACTTTGTTGGAATAGGAAGCCAACGTGGATCGTGACAAATAGGATCATTTAACAACCTTGTCAAATCTGGCGAGTGTAACGTTGCCAGGAATGGTAATTTGGGTTGTTGTTGATGGCCTGGGAAAAAGGGTCTTGGGGTTTGACTGGCACCAGGTTGCCAGGAAAAGTTTGGTTGTTGGCCCGGATTTTGGTAGAAACCATGGCCTTGACCAGCATAAGGATTTTGCATCTGTGGAGACATCATTGGTTGATTCCCCATAAAGGAAATAGGATGTTGGGCATTCATCGTGTTTGACGGACTTTGGGAAGGATTACCCCATTTTGGTCCTGACGGGAGAGGCATAGAAGTCTGTCTAGGGTTCCATTGACTGTGGAAAGAATTACCCCAGAACAACATTCCAGAGGAGGGAACAGATCCTTTTCCTAAGTTCCAAGGTCCTGCTATATGTGCCCCCGACGCAGGAATAGTACCTTGTGTCGGAGTAGACTGTCCAAAAGTGGGTGTGCCCCCAGACGGGAAAGTGGTGGATGCGAAAGTGTTGTTACCAAACGTCTCATTCCAAACCAACGGTGATGAACCTACTGGCATAGTGTGCACAGGTGTTCCTTGACTCCCTGCTCCAAATGAACTCGTGTGTGTAGGCTGCCCGGTGGACTGTTGATGCAGACCACCAAGCGAAGGGGACGAAGGAGAGATATGACCTCCAGCGTAAGGAAAAGTGTTAAAAGGGACAAGAATTCCCCCAAGTTGACATTGCAGAGGAGCGTTAGAGCTCCCTGCCCCCAGACCCAAAGTCTGTAAAGTGGAGTGTGTGAGTGCAGGACTTGTGCCCGAACTAGGCATACCATACGAGAACGGAGAGCCTGTCGCACTAGGTGTGAAGGGATCTGTGGCCGCCATGATAGATGGGGTCGGTCCACTGTGAAACCTAGTTGCGGCCGAGACCATGGTGGCCTAGACCGACGATGGCAAGTTAGGATATGCTTCTCCTGTGGTAGCAATGGTGGTGGGAATGGAAGAATTCCCAGAGGAAGTAACAACGTTTGTTTCCATAGCTGTGTGAGGCACTGACAGCGTTCGTAAAATTGGATTGGTACATTGACCGATGGCCAAGTATCAGTGGTTGGGGTTCCAATTGAGCCAAGATTGGCGATTGATTCCTCTGGGATTTGTTCGAGCACAACGGTTTGTAACCCAGTTGCTTCAAAAGACCCTTGTTGGTCTAGATTTTGCCTCAATGGTGGCGGGGGTGGCTGCAGTATAACCGGCTGCAGGCCCAGAAGCCGTCGTGACCGACGGAGCTCCGGATCCTCCACTGTGTGAGAATATCCAAGACACGCTAAGGTATTCTACACATGCAAATAGTAACACACACTAAAAAGAAGCCCCTAAGAGATAAGACAAGCAATCACTAACTATTTTGAAGAACAGTTACAACAACCAACACTAGAGTAACTTATTGGTGCAAGTGCAACTCGAAAATGGAAGCACCCTTCGGGTATACTCTGCAAAGCGTGGCTCGATGTCTATCCTAGGCACCGCGGTATACCCCCGCAGTCACCTGTGTATGTCCCTAAAAATATTGTCAACTAGTTTTCCAGCACGCGAACAGTCACCAGGCGGGTACAGTCGATAATCGGGTATACCACAATGAGCAGGGTATCAAGCCCGAAACCTATCAAGGGTATCGAGAGAAAATGGTCCGGAAGACAACTGAGGATCTCGAATGGATTCGAGACCCATAAGCCCTGTGGCAAATGAAAACGGCGAAATCCCAAGACAAATCCTCGATATGTGCTCTCCACTACGCTTGGTCTGGCTTTGGAGGGGTTATCTCCTCTACCTTTCCTCACGTGACCTCATGTTTATCCCCTGTGTTAGAGGGGGGTCCCAGATAACTTCCATGAAACTGGACTTCTACACTCCCTATCACAGACTCCAATGTTTGGTTTTGAGTGGCCTTGGAGAGTTTCCTCTCCAACCTAATCCAAGGCCCTAGTCCTAAACTAGTGTATGAACCCTACAAACAAAAAGTCTAATAGATTTTAAATTAGCGTTACTTTTATGGGCTTTTTTATGTCACAGGATATGAAGGTGAAATTGATGATGTGTAAAGACTCAAAGAAAAAACAAATGAAAAAATGTTGGAAACAAAAGACTTTTACTAAATGCAAAAATCAACAACTTTTCACAAAGAAAGACTTCTTTTTCTTTTCAATTTTTCTAAGATTTCATGCAGCAAACATAAAGTATTTTCGCTCGACTACGAGCTACTTATGCGCTAAATGCACTGCAAAAACTTATGAACAAAAGAATTCCTCCTAGATATTGATGCAGAAACACAATCTTCAAACAAAGATGAAAATGAAAAAGAGGTATATATTTTTTTTTTTTTGAGTGCTAAATGAAGCAACAAAGGGAAAATGCCGACAATAATTCTGGCTTAAAGCACAGATCGCAAAGAATCAGGGTAAAGACACACAGTGGCAATCAAGAAAGCACCGACTCTTACGCTTGTCTAAAAACCATAAAACAAAATTTTCTTTTTTATATTTTCTATCAATTATCAACAAAGAAAAACCAGGTTAAGGGTAAGAGGCCCTAACCTACTGACTATGCACCCCTAGACTCAAACACCTAAGAGGAACACTTCTCACCATAGGAGGGGATGACTGCCCCACCCTGATTGAAAAGCAGCCTATCAAGCACACTACTGTCACTGAAACAGCATGCGTGCAAATGTGTGTTGAGTTGCAACAGAGCATGTGTACCCGCGGGCTGCACTTGCACAGGCCGCGTGTATGTATAAAATATAAGACAAAAATAAACACAGGCATCCCAGACTAGGAAGAGGCCTCTGGTATTGATAACCAGGGTCTCTTGAAGGTTTGGATGCTTCTTTCAACAGAAAAGAAAAATAATTGCAAGGAATAACAAAACGCAATAAAGAAAACTGAGACAAGACTGTGAAATAGCGAGACTCATATAGGATCTAGAAAGCCCCCTGAGACTGTATAATTATGACAAGGAAGAGGAGGACCGCCTCTCAAGCTCTCTGACTCCTACAAGCTAATGAAACCTCTACAGCTAGTGTTCACACGTGGTATGTAGAAGGTTAGGGCACGGGCACACGCGTGCAAGCCTTCTGCAGGCCACGTGTACCTCTGTGTGTCCTGAAAATTGTCGTCAAGCAACAGTCAGGGAAAATTGGTATAAATAACTAGGCTCCCTGCTAGCTCATGCCTTACTGAAAAAGACAGGTAAAGAAATAGAAAATATGATCTCTTAAACTACCCAAAAACTCAACTAAATCCGAAAACCCTAAAGAGTATCTTCCCCAGTATGGTCGCCAATTCTATTGTTGGGAAAAATACCCTATGGACTAGTAAACTAGGGTCGGACTTGCATGCAGATTTTGACTGTAAAGAAATGAATTTTTAACCTACCACCCAAAAATTAAACCCCTCTTTCTCGATACATGCATGGAAAGGAACTACTAACCTTTTTACTGATGTTAGGTGTAGATCCTCCGTTGCGCTTTGCCCACGTACTTGCACTGCTCCTTCCAAAGTTAAACTGCAATCAAGACAAAACACTACGCATGCATGCTACTTTTCTACTTGAGGGTTAGAAATTAAGCATAAATTACACAAATCATAGATAACTCATGCATTGGGACGGGAAAAGTATTCTTTTATTATTTTCAAAATCAATCAACTTACAATCAAATTCGAGACCGGCCACCGCTCCTTGATCTTGATCCTGGGATCCTCCTCTTCTTTCGTCCTCCAAATGCTTTGCGTTAATTCTCCTTAGGCTTGAGGAAAGGCTAAAGGGTTGGGACAAATGGATTCGGCAAATGGGCAGAGTTTCTTCGCTATAATTTTCCTCTTCCAAATGGTACCCCTACCCCTTCTTTTATAGGCTAGAAGGAGCTAGGGTTTTGGAGGAACTCTCGGCCATGCATGGCCGGGAGTTTCAGTTAACTGACCCATAGCTTTTTGTCCCATCAGAAACTTTCCTATTTGTATGTTTCGTTAGGTAAACGCGGGCTGTAGAAGGCCTGCCAGCGTTCACATGCGTGCAGTAGTGGTTTAGGGCATGTGTGCCTTTACCTAAGAGGATTTTCAAAGAGGTTGTTCAGCAGATGTTTTGGCAATGGAGGGATATGAGTTGGACTGATGCCAGGTAAGCATGTGTGGTGCAATTTAGGGTTATAATACCCATGTTTCCTTTGATAGGGCTTGAGAGTCCACTAAGAATTGTCTTGAGAGCCAATGCATCATTCTTCTTTCCTTCCCTTTGAGCTGCAAACTTTGACTTGTTCTTCAATGGAACATATCCACCGATGGTTTCCTTCCAAATAGTTACTCCCATTGTCTTCAAATACAGTCTCATCTCTATTCTCCAAGTAGAATAATTTTCCTCATCAAGGATTGGAACTTCATCATCCATTTGTGCGCCTATGGATCTCCTTCAAGCTTGTTAAGGCTTGTAGTGAAGGTCGGCTCTGATTCCAATTGTTGGACACACCTACCACACTTAGAGGGGGGGTGAATGAGTGTGGGGCTCTTTTTCCCAAAACTTCCCTCTTGCAAAAAAACTCATCAATTAGCATTCAACATTTATTCATTACCCATTTTTTTCATTTATAACCAGTTAGATGTGAGCACATATCAGCAACATATATCAGCAATATATCATAAACAAGTCATCACCACAATGAACACACAGAACACAAGATGTATGTACAATTTTCTTTTATTACGGACTACAATCCTTGGTTTTTATCAGCAACAAATGAATAGAGTACAACTCTACAAGAGAACCAAATCTATATGAAAGACTCAGCTTGCATTCTCAACACCAACTAAGATGAGGCAACAAGCCTCAACAGATATCAATCTGTACCATAAACAAGAGCATCAACCATGCACCAACCTGTGTCAAACAACCTGTAATCAACCTGTACCATAAACAAGTGCATCCAACCATGTACCAAGTATATACCAATCATGTGTCAACTACTCA
>ML789492.1:591321-601550 GCA_009831015.1 Picea engelmannii | reverse complement strand
GAAATGGCATGACAAGCACTATCCATCTAGGATAGTTTCACCAACAATTTCCTTGATCTTCATCTCGTTATTCCTCATACAAGCATGGGTCCTCCAACCTTTCTTCTAGGATAACTCAATCCGTAAAGCGTCTTCCTGTGAGGTCTTTCACCATAAGGGGACCACTTTGGAGTTCATCTATTTGTACACCTTATCAATCATGATAAGACAAGAATGAGAGCATGGGTCCTCCAACCATTCTTCTAAGATAACTCAATCTGCAAAGCGTCTTCTCGTGAGGGCTTTCACCATAAGGGCACCACTTTGGAGTTCATCCATTTGTGCACCTTATCAATCATGATAAGAAAATAATGAGCCATCTATACATTTTTCCAACAATTCATCATATACCAATGGAACCACATCGATCCATCTTCATCATGTATCAATGACAACTCATTGATCCATCTTCATCTATGCATTCTCATCAAGGAAAATACATATTATATTACATAAATCATCAATCAATCAATCCTTTGACATCAATCAATCACTTGAAATCAATCAATCAAACCATTGGTATCAATGAAAACATGATCCAACATGTGAGATCATTAAGTTTTTAGAAAATTGGCTTCCAAGGGTTCAAGTGGTGCATGATGGCCACTAACGTTTTCGGGTTCCTCCTCCTCCTCCACAAAAAGAATGTTTGTTATAAGCCAAGTAAACAACACCATAAGGAGATCAAAGACACTTTTTATAAGGCCATACATATTTTTCATCGAAACCAAACAATAAACAGTTTTTTCCTTTAAAATAATATCATATCCACCTTCTGAGGGATCCATATCATTGGCTCGTTCACAAGCACGGCTTCCAGAAATATTTCTAGTATGTGTTATTTGTCAACCATGGCTAGAATCGATCTGTGTTTCCTGATTAACACCATTTCTATTGTAGCTAAGAGAGCAATCTAAAAAAAAATCATCTTCTGAAAAACTTAAATTTATATCACATGCACCAAGCTGATCCTGTTCAACAATAGAAAGTAGAGTATGCAAATATTCATAGTCACCAGCATAGAAGTGGACATCAAGTGATAAAGTGGTAGTTCGTGTAGGAGTTACAAAACCATCACAATGACGACCCAGTTGCTCAGGAACATTTTGAAGGTTCAGATATACATTTGGTATAGTGAGACAATGTAAAACCTCGGCATTTCCAGCCTTGGTAAATGTGTTTGTGACAGGTGTTGATGGTTCAAACTAGTAGTTGTATGAAAATCCCATGTAAACAAATGATGGTCACCTCCAGAATGGTGGCTACCCTACTTCATAATTTTCAATCTTAAAATAAGGATTGTGCCCGATCAGATGGAACCTTTCCATTGGTATGCGCAGCCCAAACAATGAGGAAGTTAGTATGTTAACTAACAGAAACATCTACTTCCAAGAAAGCCAGCCATGGCATACGGCCCAGTCTTCATCAATCATGATAGTGATCGTGCAAATATATGGAGAAATGGCCATCATTGATTTGGCAGTGAAATCATTGTGTGTGGGCATATAAGTCTTGAGAAGATGCTCCCGATGCATCTCTTTGTTTCTGCTCAGGAGTCAATAAGAAATTATACCAAATGGTCATGCTTGTAAGCATCGATAATACCAACAATGCATAGAAATCCAGAGAAGATGTGAAGAGAAGTGGGCACACACAATCTCTATTCATTATGCCACATCATGTAAAACAACAAACAACCGATTAATTTCAAATTTGAAAGAAGATACGATTATCTTGAAGAGTGATTGGAGGGATACGTACTGGTTGTTTACTAATATAGGATGATGCGTCGAATAAAACCGTGTTTCCAATAATAGGCAAGCCAACTAATCATAATTTTTTTAATCAATTGGTTTTGATTCAATTTAAAAGAATTTGTTTAGATGAGGTGGACGATTGGAAAAAATGATTGCATTGTTAGGATTTGGGTAAAATAATTCAATCAACAACCCAACACAAAGTGTCTAGTTTTTTATATGAGGCTTATATTGATCATGAGAATCTTGGGAGAAGATTTAGGAAATAATCGCCCATATTGGTTATGGGAATTGCTCAAATGCCTGAAGATCTATTAAGATAACAAGCAATCCCTTCAAAGATTGGAATGTCCAGGATTACAAAGAAAATGATCGCGTTTTTTTTCCCCAAAATAGATGCAACAAAAACATTTTACAGGATGTAATTCACTCCATGGTTTACGTTCAATAGATGGTTATGTAAAAACCAATTAGAACTGTTAGTACAGTCGTGCATGCATGAATCTTATGGGTATGGGTCATGGAAGAGGTGGAGGGAAGATGTTGCAGTGCAAGTTATCTCTCTAGCATGGCATGTGCAACTCAATTGACCAAATCCAAAATGTATGTTACTGGGTGAGTTTTGTATGCAGGTTTTCACTCCAAGTAAGGTGAAAATATGGGGGGCATTGGTATTAAAGGTGTGATTTGTACATCTATCAGTTGCAGGTTGTAATTCAAGGGGTGTTGTGGAAACTCAAACCAGAAATGAACAAGCAACTTAAAACCACAAATTATTGCAGCTGGAAACAAAATTTTGCACAGTTTAAATGGAATTCAACCAACCACAGTTTAGCATTGTTTTAGCATGCTGCGACAGTTTAGTGGGGAAAAACTCATGAATTTGCAAACTATTTATTATTATATTTTTTTGTTTTATTTTATTTTATCCTAATGCCACTATTGTTTTATTGTTTGCAGCTATGCAAATTTATTCAATCATTGTTACAACAAAAACGTCATTGTTTCAGCAAGTAAAATTTTGCTATAACAACATGTAAAATGTCATTGTACCAGCATGTTGTAACAGCATGTAAATTTTTTGTTCTATCAGCATGTTGTAACAACATGTAAAATTTTCGTTGTATCAACATGCTGTAACAGCATGTAAAAACTCGGCTTTGTTTTATTCGTCTAAAATTTTATTTTATTTTTACTGTGTTTATTTGCGGGTCAAAGGATGGATGCGAAAACATTCATTCCTGAAATCAAAATCATCCCTATTTTCTGATCCTCGCGATCGCATGAAGCACGGAGGAGAGCATACTTATTCTAGGTAAAAGAAAAATCTGATAATGAAAAAAAAAAATGAAAATGAAATCCCACCTACTCTATGCTAATTACATCTTAGAAATCAGTTACATGTAGTCAAACAACCAATGTAGCCAAGCACGTAAAAGTACTAAGAATATATTCTCAACTAAGAGTCGGAAATATATATAAGAATGCGAAATATGTTGTTGAAACTCTAAATTAACAAAATTAAAAGAATCTAACCTGGTAGTCACTTGAAACCATCATTCGATATAGATTTCGTAGCCGCAATTTCCCTCACTCAGATCATGTTGCAGCTCCTCATTGTCCTCCTCAAGTTCCTCATATGTTAATTCTATGTTTGTTTCTGGAGGAGTATTTAAGCTTTGAGCTGTTGTCAAGATCTCCTCTTCCTGAGAAGAAGAAATCCCAGCTTTCGCAAGGATCTGAGCGAGTTGTTCCAAGTTGACACATAAGGTTAAATCATATTGCAAAAGGGGTTCTTACAGCACTCAAATTATAAAAAAAAAATTAATAAAAATAAATAAATAAAAACTGAAAATCACACTTGCTAAAACACATGAAAACCTCTTCACAGTTGCAAAAATTCAAATTGCAGAAATTGAAATCTACACTTACGCTTGTAGGAATTGAAACGCTCCCTACTTTCCCTTACCCATATGTCACCTCAGAGTTAGTAGCATGACTAATCACACTTGCATGAAAATTCAAACTAAACTTCAATCCATCGTGCTTCCCCAACAACGACGCCAAAATGTTAGGCAGAAATATTGTCGTTTAATTCCGTTGTAGTACTTGCCCAACTATTTAATATGCCAATCTGAGGTTCGTAGGCTTACGAAGCACACACACTATATATGCAGGACTGAAGTAGAAGTAATCTAATCTAAATTGTTGAAATAAAATTAATCTAGGAAAGCATTGAAAGACTAACTAGGAAAGCAGGAAATTAATCTAGGAAAGAAATACAATCATGTGAATAGTTGAATGACAAAAGACATATGTAAGCTCACACAATAAATCAATCTCAAATTATATTACAAGAATCAAATGAAAAAGCATGAAAGAATAACAATGAAAGAATCAAAGCTAAGAATCACCTTCTCCTAATTACAAGACTAAATTATGAATTACATGCCCTCCTTTATGAAGAGAGAACACTCTCTTATATACATGAGTGTCATAATGAAAGATCCACTATTCTCTCAACCACTCTCAACTACTTTCCCATTATTACAAGATATGATCACTTCAAATCCTCCACACATCTCTCACATATCTTAGATAAGATATGCCAACCAAATCTTCCATGATCTTCTCTCTTTCAAATCTTCAAGTTTGAATATGCAATTCGAATTTGAGGATAGGTGGTGAATTTTGAATTTGTTGAAATCTTCAAATATGCCTGCACACATCATCAAACTCATCCAACTTTGATATATAATGAAAATATGTTAATTTCTAATATTTAATCACAAATTCACTTATAATACTAAAATGAATAAAGTGGAAAATAATAATGTAAAACCCAAATGTATTTATGAAAATGGTATGATGGAAGGTTAATGGGATGATGAAATCTAAGTAATAGTGAAGGAAAAGGTGGATGAAAATACGACATTTCTGAGGCCCAGCACTCATCGTCTTCAAATACTTGCCAGTGTTGAACATCGTTTGGTATTGAAGGCATGTGCCTCATTTCTATGAATATTAAACGGTGAGAAAAAGTTTTCTATCAAATCCTAGGTGTAGTTCCTGTATGACCTTAACCTTGGATGTTTGGCTTGATACTGTTACCTTATCTGTTTTACAATTAATTCAGCATCATCGTAAACTATTAGATTCTTGATTTTCAACATTCAGGCAGCCTCTAATCCTAAGACCAGATCCTCATATTCGCATATGTTATTGGTATATTCAATGTCCCATTGTAGTCTGTATGAGAAAGGAATAATAAATTCATCTCTGGGTGCTACAAACAACACCCTAGGTCCTGCTCCTTCCCAAGAGGAAGCACCATCAAAAATCATTTTCCAAACCCCCATACTATTTACATTTTGT
Organism: Picea engelmannii; assembly: GCA_009831015.1. NCBI lineage: Eukaryota > Viridiplantae > Streptophyta > Pinopsida > Pinales > Pinaceae > Picea > Picea engelmannii. The sequence continues at coordinate 596,379 of ML789492.1, read as the reverse complement.
TTGTTTTTTCTATTTTTTTGTTTTCTTCTTCTATACCATTTTCTTCTTTACATTCGTCAAACCATCATCAACTGATAATATATAGTTCCTATATCATGATCTGTGACATAAACTAGATAATTATTTGGGTTATGTGGGTCACTTACAGTACATGCCAATCTTGTCTCTCTGTATAGATGGTTCAACTGTCCACCAAAAATTGGGATCGTAGCATACGTCATGTCGAATTGAAGAGATCCTCCAAGTTTGGCACCCCAAGACCTGGATAACAACATGCCATACTTCTCAAGAACATCAACAATGACTACATCCATGAGAATTCTCTTCACAGGGATCTATGCAAGATTAACCACCAAATCTTTAATCTTAACCTTTCTTGAATCAAAAGAATACAGATCTCGGTATGGTCTATTAACCTCAAGACCTAGTTTTTCCATAATAAATTTGGGCATTAAGTTGTGGGAAGCTCCAGAATAAAATATACAGTTATGGAGTAGGTGATCATGCACAGTGAGCGTAATATAAAAAGGAGAAACAAGGTCTTTAGCATTTTTGATATGCGGACCAAACATTATGGTAGGTCTGTCATCTTCTAGATTAATAACATCCGCATGACTTTCAATATCTAAGAAATTTATCATCTTGGCAATTTTCTTTCTATACATCGGATTCTTTGCTAAATCAACCAGGGGAAAATGAATTTTTATTTTATTAATTTCATTTTTCAAATTGAAACTTCCAATCATCTTTTCGGCCTCTCTGGTTAGAATCTTTGTTTCTCTTTTTTCTGGTTTACTGGTTTGCATGCTTTTATTTTGGTTGTATTTTATTTGGCTACTTTCATTTTAGTGGATGGTTGAGCTTCCTCATTTGTTTTACTTCTTGACAAGATCTTATTCGGTGGAGCATTCATTGCATTTTTATCTATAGGCCTTAAATTATATGTTTGTTGAAGCTTGACCATTATGGAGTCAGCGATTTCTTGATAATCAGACTCTCCCATATTATTTATGCTTTCCTCATTTCTAGACAATGATTCTTGATCTAAAGACCTTTCGTAATCTTGTTTGGTTAGGTGAGGTCCTTCATCTTTATCACTGAGGTTGTTTATATCTTCATCTAACCCCTCATAGCCTTGTACATCATCACTTTTCATGAAGCTTTTTTGTTTTAAAAGGAGCTTTGATTTTCTAATCCTCATTTTTTACTGGTCTCTCTTGGATCTGGGGATTGGGATTCCTTTTGAAAAAATATCCGAGCAAAAGGATCAGTTTTAGCTTGGTCTAGTTCCATTCTATATATTTTGTTTGATAACTCTTTGATTATCTTATCCATGTCGTCCATTGTGTCCTCCGTGAACCTCCCAAATCCAAAAGTTCCATCTTGTTCCCTGAAGCATTTAGTTTCTTTGGTTCCCATTTCAATATTTTCTTTTATTTTACCCGATGCCATCATGTTTGACTCGATTTTGATGGTGTCATCTTGCATTCTTGTGAGGTCAATAGATCTCCTTTCCCTCAAAATTAGGGCAAATTCGAGCTTAAAAGCCCCTACGAAAATCACCTCAACTGCAAGCTGAGAGGGTTTAACTTCTGCTGGGATATTATGATAGAGTTTATTAAACCTCTGGGTGAATTCTAGGACTGACTAGAAAGTCTTTTTCCTCAGAGCCCAGAACTTCATCAAATAATACAAGTGATCTTTCTTTTCTCCCCATTGCCTTAAAAAGGTGTTTTCTAGCGCATCATAAGATTCTATAGAACCTATCAGGAGCCCTCAAAACCAGAGTCTTACCAGACCTTCAAAATTTTGCACCAAAAGTATCGAGTAAACATCCTCATTCTCAATGCCGAGGATATCAACGAATTGGTCAAAAACGTTTATGTGCTCTGTAGCAGTTAAATCCCCTTATCCCGTGAATTTCGGTAAGTTCTTCATGTAATTTTTTGGTAAATCATGAAGGACAGGGGGAAGGACTAAAGGAGCGTATATGGTCGCCACTTTAGAAAAAATCCTAGTAGGCGAAGGTGGTGTTCCTTGACCGCCTCCTCATCTAGCACAAAATGAGGCATCAATGCAAGATGAATCTTACATTGCTCAGAATAGAAGAAATTAAAGAATGCACCCTTTAAAGGATATGAGATACAGTAATCCAGGTATCTTACAGGTCTTGTATTTACTTATAGAAAATACATAGGAAAAATTTCTTGCTTATCAAACAACCGACCAAATGTGACTACACTAGTAGTAGTACTAAATTGAAATCACTCACTTATCAAGGAATAACATAAGGGAAACTAGAAATATGGAATACAAGAGGAAAACATAACTCAAACTGCACAAAAATTGGAATCCCTTTCTACACTTGTATTAATTCTCACAAAATGAGAGTTCTCTCTATTACATTCAGCAAGAAGAAGCCTCTGTTATGTCTTCAAACTATGCATTTATACAAAAATGATCTCAACCCTAGGTGGTTTTCATCCTCATAATTCAAAAACAGTAAATATAACAATATGTGAAATATGAATAGTTTCATTTGCATCTTCTCTACCTCTTTGCCTACTGGCAGAGACGTTTCTTATTCTTGTCCTCCAGCTCAGAAACAGTTGGCCTCTAATCATGACCTGTGTGAATGGTATGCACACATTGTCTCATTTGTTCCTAGATGTATTGGCTTTTCCTTTCTCGACACATTGAACACATCTTCCTACGAATTGCACCACCAACCTAGAAGGCTCAGTGGCGTCATTCACCTCAAAATTGTAAATTCTAACCTTGTACAATATCTACTGCAAACTGATATTCAGAAAAGAACAGAAAAGATACAATGGCAAATACAAACATTACACAGAGATTTTTCACCTGGAAACCCAAACCGGGAAAACCAACATATATTATATTGATACACTTGTTTTACATTGTTTACAATACAATATACATATAGGAGCCAGCAACATCCAAAACCCTAACCCAATGACCTGTATTAGTCCAAAACCCTAATTCCTTAACCGGAACTAGAAAACCATCGGCAAAAAATCATGTGCCGAAAACCACCTAATATCATGTGGTCCCGGTAATATGTCGTCCCGGAAATATGTCGGCATGGTGAAAATATGTCGGCTCGAAAACCGGTGAAAATATGTCGGCCCAGAAAAAAAAAATCGGGGGCTCCGCCCCCCTGCACCCCCCCTCTAACCCCCCTACGCGCCCGGTGTAGGCGCTCATACACTACTACTCGTGCAAAGAATATAACACATACCCAACATTCTCCCACTTGTTGTTTTCTTTGCACACAGGGGGTTACAGGGTTACACAGTCAACAATGCCCATGGATCCTCTACACCAAGAGAACTTCTCAATGCTCATAGATTTTGTTAATGAATCTGCAACATTCTTCAAAGTGTCCACCTTCATCAGTGATACTATATTTTCTTCAATCATGTCTCTCACAAAGTGATATTGAACATCAATGTGCTTTGTCATTGAATGATAAGCAGGGTTCTTCGCCAAGAAAATTGCACTCTGACTATCACACTCTATCATTACAGCTTCTTGTACCAACCCAATACCTAAACACAATATTTGTAACCATAATGCTTCCTTACTTTCATGAGTGGATGCCATGTATTCAGATTCTGTAGTCGAAAGTGCCACTACAGCTTGTCTTTTGCTCATCCAACTTATTGCTCCGCCAAACAGGTTAAACACATACCCGCTTGTAGATCTCCTACGATCCAAATCTCCAGCCCAGTATGCATCCACAAAGCCATGTATATCAACCACTCTCTCCAATCCTGGTCTTCCTTTGTAGCACAATCCATAGCTAGCAGTGCCATGCAAATACCTGAAAACTCTTTTTACTGTTGTCCAATGCTCCTTCCCTGGTTTTGACATATACCTGCTCAAAACTCCCACTGCATGTGCAATTTCCGGTCTAGTACAGACCATTGCATACATCAAACTACCAATTGCACTTTCATATGGAACATGAGACATGTCCTCCTCTTCTTCATGTGTCTTGGGACACTGATCCGCAGATAACTTTACACCAATGGGAATAGGAACCTTGACCGGTTTACATTCCTGCATATTAAACCTCTGTAATATTGTCTCGACATATTTTCTCTGATTTAACCATAGTTTCCTCCTTTTTCGATCTCTTTTAATTTCCATTCCCAAAATGAAATTTGAAGCACCAAGATCCTTCATGTCGAATTTAGAGGACAACTGAGTTTCACATCCTGGATAATATCCTTGTTGTTTCCTATTAGCAACATGTCATCCACATACAAGACCAAATAAATCACATGATCACCAATTAATTTAGAATACACACAGTGATCCTCTTTTCTTCTTTTGAAGCCAAGTCCCATCATTTAAGTATCAAATTTTTGATACCACATCCTTGGTGATTGTTTTAAACCATACAGGGACTTTTTCAGCTTGCATACCAGCTCCTTCTTTCCTTTCATAGCATAACCTTCTGGTTGCTTCATAAAGATTTCTTCTTCCAGATCCCCATGCAGGAATGTTGTCTTCACATCCATCTGTTCTATTTCAAAATCAAATGTAGAAGCAACAGATAACATAAGTCTTATAGAGGTTAACTTGGCAACAGGAGAAAAAATCTCACCAAAATCAATTCCCTCAACCTGGGAATAACCCTTTGCTACTAATCGAGCTTTGTATTTCTCCACTTTTCCTTCTGCATTTAGCTTATTTTTAAATACCCATTTGCTGCCAATGGGCTTTCTTCCAGTTGGAAACTCCACTAGATCCCAAGCCTCATTCTTATCCAAAGATGCCATTTCTTCTTCCATGGCCCTTTTCCAGAGATTTCCATCCTCTGAATCCACTGCCTACCTGATAGTTCTAGGATCATCATCAGTAATAGACAAAGCAAAATTTGAATGAAATCAGGTGGACTATACCTTTCTGGTAGCCTTCTTTCTCGATCTGATCTCCTCAATACTGGAGTATGAGGATCTTCTTCTTCTGATTCATGTTCTTCTGTAGAGTCTGCTTCATCATCCTTTAAATCAAACTCTATCTTCT
>ML789492.1:568341-589815 GCA_009831015.1 Picea engelmannii | reverse complement strand
TCCGACAACAAGGACGAGACCACTTCTTCAAACTTCAAAGAAGTTGTATTACTACTTATGGCCACAACCAGACTATCCCACGAGTCTGGTAAAGAACACAACAAACTGATACATTTATCTTCATCTGAAATTTTAATATCAACTGATACTAACCGACTTACCATAGTATTGAAGGCGTTCAAATGCTCTGCCACCAAGTCTCCATCTCTCATCCTCAAGTTATACAGCTTCTTTCTCAGGAATAGTTTATTTATCAGGGACTTAGACTGATACAAATTCCCCAACTTTTCCCATAAATCTTTGGTTGTAGCTTCCTCTGACACATTCAGTAATACTGAATCAGAGAGACACAGTCGAATTGTGCTCTTTGCCTTCCGATCCGTCCTTTTCCAATCATCTGCAGAAGTTCATGTAGGTGTTGTACCTGGATCTAGCATGATCCACTGATCTCTATCCACCAAAAGATATTCCATCTTGAGCTTCCATAGCTCAAATCTTTTCCCATTAAACTTCTCGATCTCCATCTTTGAATTGCTTGCCATTTTTTTTCACCTGAAAAACAATACCGCAGATCTCCCATTGTAACAAGGCTTATCACAGTCCCGAGCCAAACCCTTGACAACAAAAGCGTCCCCCTGAAGCCAATAAATCTCTGATACCAAATGCAAATTCTAACCTTGTACAATATCTACTGCAAACTGATATTCAGAAAAGAATAGAAAAGATACAATGGCAAATACAAACATTACACAGAGATTTTTCACCTGGAAACCCAAACCGGGAAAACCAGCATATATTATATTGATACACTTGTTTTACATTGTTTACAATACAATATACATATAGGAGCCAGCGGCATCCAATACCCTAACCCAATGACCTGGATTAGTCCAAAACCCTAATTCCTTAATCGGAACTAGAAAACCATTGGCAAAAAATCATGTGCCGAAAACCACCTAATATAATGTGGTCCCGGTAATATGTCGTCCCGAAAATATGTCGGCCCGACGAAAATATGTCAGCCCGAAAACCGGCGAAAATATGTCGGCCCGAAGAAAAAAAAATCGAGGCCGCTGCCCCCGAACCCCCGCGCGGGGGGCTATGCCCCCCTACACCCCCCCTCTAACCCCCCTGCGCGCCTGGCGTAGGCGCTTAGACACTACTACTCGTGCAAAGAATATAACACATACCCAAAAAAAATTATATAACTTTTTTTCTATGTGAGGTAGCCTATATTCCATTCTCCTTGCTTCTAAATATATAGACTATAGTCATAGACTAGGATTGACTATCCACTTATTAAACTGGATAATGTCAATTCGTTTCAATTGCAGGATTGTGGCCCGGGCGTCTTCCATTCTTGTCTTAGAATGAAATTGATTCTTTGCAATATCAATTTGCCCCAAGGATTCAAAGATACTGTCTATTTCTATGTCCAGTGACTCTTTGTCGAGTGAGGAACATGCCTCTTCACAAGATTTCTTCACTTTTGAGGCTAACCTTTTACTTTCAACTAAATTGGCCTCCCAGGTTTTCGATATTATATCGCCTCAAGTTTGTTGTGAAAAAGACAATATAGTGGCCCTGGATACTACATCCTTTGTTGTTGATAAAATGACCTCCTGGAATGTAACTCGAGCTACAATGGCCTCTCTCTCCTTTAGGTGAATGTTATTTAAAGAATGGTATCTCGCCCGATAATAGTTTTGAACAACTTCTACTTTAGTCAAAAGGTTTTGTTGGGTTGATTCCATCTTCTCGTGCACCTCCAATGCCTAGGCTTGGAAAATTTCCATATCCACTACCGTGTTCTCAGTCAAGTTTACTTTAGCCTGCAATTGTTTAACCAACTCTTCCTATTTAATGGCTAGTTCTCTACTTTCCTATGAATTTTTATGCATTTCATCAAGACTGATATTGAGTTGCTGGATTTCCTGTCTGTCACAAGCTCTGATCTGATCAAAAACTTTATTCATCTCATTTATCACACTCTATTCCACAGTCTTTATTTGGTTTTGCAAATGTTTCACCAACAGCTCCTTCTGCTTCAGTTGTTCTGCTAGACTCCCAATTGAACATTGATTTGTTGTGGCAAAAGCTCCCAATGTTCCTACTACTTCCATAAAAAACTCGGCCTCCTCTAAGGCTTGACCATCATATAGCACGATGTGTCTCTTGACATTTGAACCCTCATTTTAGTGCATTTCACATTTTACCACAACCCTCCTCTTCTTTCTGTAGAAGAAGTCAGAAGGGGGCATTTATTCAACCGAAGTAGGAGTGAGATCCTATATAAAAATGACTTCAGCATTTGGGTTCCCCCTATTGGATTGTAAAGGTGTGACCGATTTGATAGGGCTCCCTATCTCGAAGGATGGTTGTTTCCCTGTTATGTTTGTAGCCAATTTGTCTGGTGTGGATAGTGATCTCGCTTCACCCTTTTTAATCAAAGCTTCGGGTTGAGATTTATTTTGATCATCTGGTGGATTTGATGATGTAGTATTTGATTTTTGTTTCATAACCTCTGTTTTCTCCAAATTTTCATGAATTTCTTGTCCACTGGAACTTCCTGTTTCTAATTTATGGGTCGTAACTTCCTATGTGGTTGGATATGTTGGGGCTCCTCCCTATAATACTTTAGGAAGGTTATTTCTTCGGTGTCTTTGAAAATTATAGAACCCACATAATTCTTCTGGAGCCAGATTTTGGACTCGGCTCAACACTTCCTATTACGATCTTGCTCCTCAGAATACCTCATCCTATGGAGATTCTTCATGCTCGTATATTTTCAGATTGTAATAATCCATGTGATTTCCCACGATCTTTTGGAGATCGTGTTTCCTAAATTCAATATTAACAATATTAATGTTTTCCAGGGCCACGGCCTCTACCTTCGAGTGGCCAAGATCTAATAGTGAGAACACACCAATATCAAAAGGAAAGGTGGCCCATACTTTTTTTTGTGCTATCTTTAGTTCTTTACTGATTTTGCCTAACACAGTTTGATGTGCCACCTCTCTTCACACCAATCGATCTGGTAGAAAATTGGGTAAGGCATGCGGAGGTACGGAACATCCAAAAACCCTGATATAAGAGAAATGTTCTTCAATGTACCAATCTGCTATTTTTCCGAGGTTGGTCACTATTTTGTAGGAATTCTTGAGAGGTGGGCACCCGTATATAGATATATGCATCGACACCACCACATAGTTATAGATTTCATAGAAGAAATCTTTTTCTTTATCCTCCCACCGCTTGGAGTGATAGAAGTGTATTGGTTCAGCGTTGGTCAGAGTCTAGCTCCATCCCAACAAAGGAAATGGCATCATGAAACAAACAACATCCATAATATAAGAAGAGATGTAAAATGGGGTAGGCTTCCCTTTGGCTTTCAATGACTGATATTCTATGATTTCCCTAACCAAATTGTCCGATAATATTTTATCCCAATCGAAGGAGTACCCCTCTGCTATTGTATGCATGATTGGAACCCATGGTAATAGGAAATGAGCACAGTTTTCATTCCCAAAAATCTGACATAACATCATGGCTACATACATCAAGTGAGGCTATAATGAGGCAACAACATACAAGCCATGGGTGTCTGCTCTAAATTTATCAGGACGTGAAAATCAATCCTTGATCAAGTCGGGTAGGCTCTTTCCATATTGCACACATTCGTTTTTGTCGAAGTACATTAAGAAGGTGGAATTATAAATGAAATTGGGAACTGGGGATAATTTTTACATCACCTGGAAATGCTCTAGTCCGAAGGACCCAACTGCAACCCTTTGCGAATTACAGATACTCCTGGTCGAGAGGTCGACATTCTCCAGTGCCCAGCCAATCATATCATTATAAGGCATAAGCCTAGGCCACGTTTATATTTTATGATTCTCTAATTGAGCAACATATTTGTATCTCGTAGCTTAGGTTTCAGTCACCTCATCGCCTGAATCATCTGGGCAGTTGATCAATTCGTATTGTAGAATATCGAATACTTGCGTCTAGGTTTCCATGGTCTCTATGGTTGTGGGTGACGTGTCTGAGAACATGTCTTTGTTTAGGTTTGCGCTTTCACCAGACTCTTTATTTGTTTTCCGTGGAGCCATGATATCATGAGTTCAAAACTTTGTTACCTGTTACAGGAAATCAACAAACTTCTTATCTTACTCAAACTTGCTTTTCTGTGAAAACGCAAATGAAATTCAAAATTCAATATCCTTTTCCCCTAAATGATTTGAGTTACGAATACTTTACTGACAGTGCATTCACTTTCCTTAATGAAAATATTTAGGTGGTGGTTGGAGATCTTATTTGAAATTGTTGTCGTAGATCGATTATTAATGTCATTAATGTCTGGTGGTTCGTGATTAGAAGTTTTGACAAATAAAATTTGAATTTACCCGAGCTATGATTCAGTGAAAAATCAATCACAAGATAATCCTCATTAATGCATTAGTTAATCACATTTATTGTTAAGTGTTTCTTTGGATTTTTGGACCTCGATATTTTGGTAGTTGCTTGAGACAGGATCCTCGAAACGTGAAATCGCGAAGTGATTAATTAATTTTAATCATGTTTTATCTAGTACATAATCATTCTTATCTTCAAGTATTTCGGGGTTTCGTACTTCGTGATATTTGAGTGCAGTGGATGGAAAATATCCGAACTCCAAAGTGAGAAATTATTCAATTAAGTATTAATCAAGATTAACTTGTTTAAAACGGGTTTATCTTTTTGTTATCTATGTGCTTCGGGTGTCGGCAAAAAAACTTTATGGATGTTTCGACATGCCACTACTCGTAATGATGAGTCAAAGATTAGGAAGGTACACATGTATGATAAATAAGACCTTTTGAACACTTTTCAGATATCGGGATTTTGGATTTTCTATACAGTGGATCACCCAAAGCATGAAACTCTGAAATCTGAAACTCCAAAGCAAGTCTCTAGAGGCTTGACCTTTTTAACATTCAGGCGGCTCCAAAACGTTTGGGAAATAGGGATCATTTGATCAATGAGATATTTGGATCGATGGTGGACCTTGTGTACTCGTTAAGGATAGAAGACAAAAATGATTTATTATTGAAGTTTGATTTTGAGATGAAGTAAAACGAAATAGGGTAATGTTTCAGACTTATTATTTTAAAAGTGTTCCAACATGATCAAAAAAAGTAAACTTGAATATAAAATCAATACATTAATACAAGTTACAATAATGATTGGGAGACATCAATCTCGGTTTTTCATATCTTCAACCCTAGGAAGCGTCAACTCCCTTGTTTTAGGGCACCAACCCTAGGAAGCACCAACTCCCTTGTTTTAGGGCACCAACCCTAGGAAGCACCAACTCCCTTGTTTAGGGACCAACCCCAGGAAGAATCAACTTCTTTTCTTCAAACTTTAATCAATAAAGGACATTAGTCCTTCCTTTCTCTACCCCTCCACCCTCACTTCATAAGTATCTTCGACTTTCTTCTTTGGACTCTGCACTTGTTTCTGATCTTCTGATGTAGACCACATAGACACTTTCATTTCACCTTTTTTATCATCTTATATACTTTCCAAAAGGTATAAAGTTGAACCTTTGTGTCTTTTAGTAATGAAACATTGCACCCCTTCATTTAATTAACACAAATGGTGATTTCATTAATTGATTTTCGTACACAAAATAAGACATTGATTTCGTACAAATATTTTGGAGTGTTGGAAATGAATTTTACAATTCTACGACATGGGTTTTGTGAAAAACATACCCAATTAGCCATCACATGAAACTTTTCCCCAGAACATGTGTGACATGGTTATTTGAAAGCAACTTGTCTAAGTTTTCCTTTCGTCGTTAGATGTCAAATCGACATTGGTACATTTTACCTTTTCATGAATGTCTAAATCGACCTCCATATATCTCCTTTGTTGGTGACTATTTAAACTAAAATTGTAAACATTTTACTTGGTGGTGAATATTAAAATCAGTTCCCTCTTAGTTTCTAGTCACTAAAGATTCAACTTGGTCTTCTCTCTTTTTCGTATTTGCTTCCTCATTCGACCAACAAACATCTTTTTGGTTGACTCACCTAGGAGAAATTTTTACTTGAGTACTTTGATTTTGTTCCACCCAACTTGCTTCAGCCTCAATCTGACTTGTATTTCCCAATTTAAGTTTGCATCGACTTCAACCTTTAGGTTACTTCTTTCTTGGATCAACTCGACTTAGAAGAAAACCGACTTGTGTAATTTGACTTTGGTTGTCCTTACTTGCTTCAGTTTCACTTTGAATTCATCTTTGATCTTCGACTTTTTCGATTTCGAATTCTTCTACTCATCCAACTTCGACCTTTGAATTCTTCTACTTATTAGACTTCGACCTTCAACTTCTTCGACCTCTTCTATTTTGACCCTCGATTTCTTTGACTTCGACTTTCGACTTTTTCAACTTCTTCAACCATAAATTATTGCTGAGATGTTTATACCAGACTCCTTGATATCTACTGCATTTTATTGAAACACTCAACTTTTATCTTTTCTCCTTTCATTTAGATAGTCTTCTTGACCCATTTAATTGTTTCAACTCAACTTAAGGTTTGACTGGTCGTGACTTTTCTTGTTGAGACTTTTATACCAGACTTATTGATATCTACTTGATTCCTTTTGTATCAATTCCAATACCAACTCCATTCCCAGCATTGACCATATTGGTCCTCTTTGTCATCAATGCCAACCCTATAATACTAAGTCCAACATCCTCCCCCTATGGCATTGATGGAAACAAAGTAAAAATCTCTATTTTTAATCGGGTTTTTACTTCTTATCCTCCCTCTTTGACAACAATGATAGAAGATATCTTTTGTCGCTCCCTTTGAGATGATCTCCCCTCTATCCATGTGTTTCTTTCTTCTGATGAAAATTTTGTATTTTTAATGAGGTATGTGAATTACTCCTAATTTATGCCTAATATTTGCAAAGGTGCTTCTTGGTAGAGGTTTTGTAAAGATGTTTGTTGTTTGTTCTTTTGTTTCTACATATTCTAATTTCACCACTTTTTGAGTAACTTGATCTATCAAGAAGTGATATTTTATTGGTATGTTTTTTTTTTTTAGAATGCATTACACGATTTTTAGAGATATTTATGGCACTAGTGTTATCACAATTAATAGTAATGGGATGATCATATCTTACTTATAAATCTTCTAATGTTTTCTTCATCCAAAGAACTTGTGTGAAGCAAGATACAGAAACAATGTATTCTTCCTCTATTGTAGACAATGATGTGGATGTTTGTTTATTACTTAGTCATGCTTCCAGTCATTCTCCTAGAAAAAATGCTCCTCCACTGGTTCTTTTCCTATCATCTATACTACGAGCCCAATCTGCATCAGTGTATGCAGTTAGAGTGAAGTATTTATCTTTTGGATACTACAATCCAAGTTCTATGGTGCCTTTAAGATATATGAATATCATTTTACTACTTTTAAATGAGTTTCTTTAGGTGCAGATTGAAATCTCCCCACGAGTCCTACAACCTGCATGATGTAAGGTCTTGTTGTTATTGAATAGAGTAGGCTTCCAACCATTGATATGTACATAGTTTGGTCCACTTTTGGTGAGTCATATTATAGGATTACTTTACATCCAGTGACCATGGCAATACTCATAGGTTTATTGTATTCCATTTGGAATTTCTTTATAATTTCCTTGATATATTTGGCTTGGGAAATGAATATGCTTTTTCTGTCTGAGTTACTTGTAAATTTAATAAGAAGGGAAGTTCTCCCAACATAGACATTTCAAATTCTTCTTTCATTTTGGTTGCAAATGTTCGGCTTAGTATAGTAATATTACTTCCAAATATGATTTCATCTGCATATACCACCACAATAATCATGTTTTGATCCTCAATTTTGATGTATAAGTTTCTTTCACTAGTCCCTCTCTTATATCCTTTCTTTTTCCAGTATTGATCAAGCCTTGAGAACCATGCTCTAGGGGCTTCGTTAAGACCATACAAGGCCTTTTTTAGCTTTCACACATAGTCATGATGTTTTTTTAACATAAATCCTTATAGTTTCTCAACATAGACTTGTTCTTCTAGTGTTCCAATAAGGAATTTTGACTTGACATCCATCTGATAGATTTTGAAATTTCTGAAGCATGTAAATGCCAAGAACATTTTGATGGCCTCAAGTCTTTCTACTAGAGAAAAAATCTCTTCAAAATCAATACCTTCCACTTGGGAATATCCCTTTCATACTAATATGTCTTTGTTCTTTATGATCTTCCCATTTTCATTGAGTTTGTTCTTGAATATCCACTTAGATCCTACCACATTCTTGTCCTTGGGTCTTGGAACTAGTTCCCAATTATGGTTCTTCTCTATTTGGTCTAGTTCTTCATCCATTTCTTTTATCCAATCTTTACTTTTTCTAGCTTATTTAAATTACTTAGGTTCTATCAGGGATAACATTTTTTTTCTAAGTCAAATGTGAGTTTCCTTCTTGTTTCTACTCCTTCATTTTTATCTCCAATATTCTGACTTTCAAGATGATTCTTTTGAACCCTTTTTGATGGGGCTTTTGGCAAGGTTGTTTCTTTGTCATCTTCATCATCAGTGTGGGGTTCATTTTATTGAGGTTCTTCATCAACTTCTTCATTTTGATATTCTCCATCACGTTTATAATCATATGTTGATATGTCTTAGGGTATGACTTGTATTAAACTTAGATCATCTATCTTTACATTAGCACTTTCCACCATTTTATGTAATTTTAGGTTATAGCATCTATAAGCCTTTTTGTTAGGTTAATATCCTATATATATGCCTTCAACTGATCTTGGGTCAAATTTCCTGAGATTATCCTCATCATTTTTATGTAACACTTACTTCCAAAGACTCTGAAGTGTTTCACTGATTTTGGCCTACCAAACCATAGTTCATATGGTGTTTTTTCATGGTTAGGTCTCAATTGTGTTCGATTGAGTATTTAAATTGTTATGTATATTGAATCTCTCCAAAACTTATCTAGAATTTTGGCTTCATTCAACATGGTTCTTTTATCTTCTTGGATAGTTCTATTCTTCCTTTCAACCACTCCATTCTATTGAGGAGTCCTGGGAGATGAAAATTGTCTTTTGATTCCATGATCTTTGCAAATCTTAATGAACTCTTTAGAGGTGAATTATCCTCCATTTTCTGATCTTAGACATTTAATTTTGATATATGTTTCATTTTATACAAAGGCTTTGTATTCCTTAAATTTTTCAAAGGCTTATGATTTATCCTTTAGAGACTATACCCATGTCATTCTTATGTAGCCATCAATGAAAAACATAAAGTAATGTTATCCATGTATACTTTTAGTTCTATTAGGACCACATAGGCCAGTGTGAATAAGCTCCAAGGGTCTTGATGAAGAATGCTCTTTTGTCTTGAACCTTTCGTTTTTTTGCTTCCCTATTTGACAATATTTACAAATAGGATTTGAAGGCTTTATAATATTTGGTACATCCCTTACTTCCTCCTTCTTATTGGATTTGATTAATTTTTCAAATATTATATGTCCCAACTTTCTATGCCATAGCCAACTTTAATCTTCTTGACCTAACAACATTTTCCTTATCCTTCCATGTCAAGGATGTACACATTGTTGGATATTCTTGGTGCAACTGCCACAAGCTTCCCTATATCTTCTCTTTGTATCTCACATTTCTGGGAATCAAAGGTAAGTATGTGACCTTGATCACATGTTTGACTTACACTTAGGAGATTAGGCTTAATATTTTCTACTAAAAGTACATTTTCTTCTTTGGCCTTGTTATTCCCTAGTCTAACAATGCCTTTTCCAAGTATCTTGGCTGAGACATTATCTCCAAAGGTGTCTATTCCTTTTTCTTTCTTCGTTAACTTGAAAAAAAAAAATGATCTCTAGTCATGTGTTTAGAACATCCATTGTCTATATACCACTGACATCCTTTGTTTTTGGCATACATGGCTACTTTACACTCTATTTTCTCTACTTGTTTTTTCTTCCATATCTTTTTATTGTTGGGAATATTTATCTCTTTGACATACTTTGAAAATATACATTCATTGGATTCATGTCAATATTTATTACATTTGAGGCATTCCATATTGTAATATTGTAATGGAGAGAACAAATTATAGTTTTTTTTATCTGTAATGAACTTCTGATTTCTTTGGACATTTTTTGGACTGTGCCTTCTATAGGATTTACAATGTACTTCTTTGTGTCCAAAATTATTGCAGGAATAGAAATATCCAAGCAAGATATATTGATATATGTTAGAGGGATTTCTTCTGATGATTGTATTCTTCTTTTCATCTTATTCTTTAGTAGGGGGTGTTGATTTCTATTTATTTGGGATGGTCTCCAATGACATCATCCTTTCCTTATTATCTTCTCTTCTTAAGGGGATTTTAAGAGAATCTGCATAATTGATTGGTTTTTTGACAGATCCTTGTGATGTAGAAGTTGAGTCTTGGTTGTATCTCAAACCAGTCTTGTTGTTTGGTGACCTATGACTACTGATAATTTCATCCAAGATATTTGAACTAGTTTCAAATTTCAATCCCGTATTTTCTTTCTCAAGTTCACCTTTTAGCAACTCAATCCCAGCTTCTAGATTCTCATATACTTGTTCTCTATCATTGAGTTGTTTTAAAATGACTTCTTGAATTATTTTAGCTTCTAGGAGTTGGGACTTCAAATCACTAATGATATGTTATGATTATTTGATGGTTCTTGATGCATATATTTCTCTTGATTGATGTGATTCTTCAAACTCTTGAAGTTGTGCCCTCGGTAGCTTGTTCTTCTTTTTATACTTTCTTAGTTCCTCTAGATCACTAATCAATTCTACTTCTAGGTCTAGTTCTCCTTCAAATTCAAATTTTTTTTCATCATCTACATCATTATTTTGAGTGTTCATTCCCATAAATAGAAGTTCTGAATATTCATATTCACTTTCTTCAAAAGAGTTATTTCCCTCTTTGGTGTAGATATTTTTCTTCTATTTGTAGTATTTATTTTTATTATTTTTCTTACCCTTCTTATGTTCTTTATGATTTTGAATTTCTTAATCATCACTATCCTCATGCTTGGGATATGGAAATTTGTTATAAAGTGTCCAACTTTTCCATAGTTGAATCATATCAGAGAAAACTTTGCCTTGTATTTACCAGTCCCTTTCTTGAGTTTCTTCATAAAGTTAGATACTTATTCATCAAATATCTCTGATAAATGTTCATTAGGTACCTTCTCCTATTTCTTCCTTGATTTTGATGCCTTGAAGTTTGTTTCTCCTTTTGTTTTTTTTTCTTGTCATGTTCTCATCTCATATGTTGTGAGGATCCGATGTAATTTGTCCACTATGAGCTTAACAAGATATGGTTTGTCTTCAAGGGTAGAAATTTTGGCATCATACCTCATAGTTTATGATCTCATGATATATTGGAAAATTTGTTTGTCTTTGAGTTCTTCTCCTAATGCTATGATTGAATTGAAAATTTCATCAATTCTTTGTATATATTCAATATGTTTTCTTCCTCCTTCATTTTCAAATTTTCAAACTGATTTCTATAGGTTTGCAGTTTGACTTCATTGAATTTGTTGTCTCCTTCATGTATTACCTTTAGTTTGTCCCAGATCTCTTTTGTTGACTTACAGTGCATTACCTTTATAAATATAGGATTGGTTAATCCTCCTAGAATAACATTGAATGCTATTGAATTGTCATTGCATAAATTCTTTCCAATAGTATCAATAGGTGGGGTAGATGGTGTAGTATAACCACTTTCAATAACTTGCCAAACATCACATCCAAGGGCCATGAGATAACTTTTCATTCTCACACTCCAGAATACATAATCATTCCCTTTGAATAGAGGTGCTTTGTTGGAATACATTCCCTCTTTTTGATCCATTGCTTCAAAATCTACCTTCTAGTTGTTAGACTGTGCAGAAGGCACCTACTCTAATACCAATTGTTGGAAACTTGGTCAATACTGGGAGGGGGGGTGAATCAATATTGGTTAATTATTTAAAATTTTAATAATTTTAACTTATTAACGACAATTCATCAACAACAGTAAACTTGAATATAAAATCAATACATCAATAAAAGTTAGAATAATGATTGAAAGACACTAATATCATTGTTCAGGGCTTCAACCCTAGGAAACACCAACTCCCTTTTTTTAGGGAACCAACCCTAGGAAGCACCAACTCCCTTGTTTATGGAACCAACCCTAGGAAGCATCAACTTCTTGTCTTCAAAATTTAATCAATAAAGGACATTAGTCCTTCCTTGTTCCACCCTTCCACTCTGACTTCATAAGTATCTTGAACTTTCTTCCTTAGACTCTATACTTGTTTCTGATCTTCTGATGTAGACCACAGAGACACTTTCCTTTCACCTTGTTTGTTATCTTATATAGTTTCCAAAAGGTACAAGTTTGAACCATTCTGTCTTTTAGTAATGAAACATTCCACCCCTTCATTTAATTAACACAAATGGTGATTTCATTAATTGATTTCTGTACAAAAAATTAGACATTTATTTTGTACAAATATTATAGAGTGTTGGAAATTAATTTTATAGTTGTACGACATGATATTTCTGTGGAACATTCCCAATTATTCGAATCGCAAAATGATTCCCCAGAACATGTGCGAGGTGGCCAGTACAAATGGTTCTTTGAAAGAAACTTTCCTAGATTTTCCTTTCATCGTCGGATGCCATATCGACTTTAGTACATTTTATCTTTTCATGAATGTCTGAATCTACCTCCATATATCTCCTTTGTTGGTGACTATTTAAGCTCAACTTGTAAACATTTTACTTGATGGTGGATATTAAAACTAGTTCCCTCTCAACTACTAGCCACTAAAGATTTGACTTGGTCTTCGACCCTTTTTGTATTTTCTTCATCAGTCGACCGAAAAACATCTTTTTGGTTGACTCAACTAGGAGAAATTTTGTCTTGAGTAATTTGATTCTAGTCCACCCAACTTGCTTCAGCCTCAACCTGACTTGTATTTCCCAATTTAAGGTTTCTTCAATTTTGACCTTTAAGTTACTTATTTCTTGGACTGACTCGACTTAGAAGAAAACTGAATTGTGTAATTTGACTTTGGTCATCTTTACTTGCTTCGGTTTTGACTTCTACTTCAGCTTCTATCTTCGACTTCTTCTACTTATCTGACTTTGACCTTTGACTTCTTCAACTTATCTGAATTCGACCTTCGACTTCTTTTGCTTATCTGACTTCGACCTTTGACTTATTTGACTTCATCAATTTCGAACTTCAATTTCGACCCCAATTTCTTTAACTTTGACTTTTGACTTTTTCAACTTCTTCAGCTTCAACTCTTGCTAAGATATTTATACCACACTTCTTGATATCTACTACATTTTATTGAAACACTCAACTTTGATCTTTTCTCCTTTCATTTGGACAGTCATATTGAACCAATTAATTGTTTCGATTTGACTTAGGGTTTGACTGGTTAAGACTTTTCTTGCTGAGACTTTTATACCAGACTTATTGATATCTACTTGATTATTTTTGTATCAATTCCAATACCAACTCCATTACCAACATTGACCATATTGATTCACTTTGTCATCATTCCAACCCCATAATACTAGGTCCAACAAGATCGTATGTATGTTTTAGGTGTGGTGTAGAGGGTCATCAAGCATTTGAATGCTCAAATTATAACATGCAAGAGTCGAAGCAAGCAGACCAACATAGTTTAAACTTGTTCCAAGCTCAGAATGAATTAGAAGGAGACAAATATGAATTCCTACTCGATATGGGGGAGAATCTCATTGTTAAGAACCTGAATAGATCTACAAATATAATCATCACAAATACTGAATACACAATAGATCCACAAAGCAAGATAGAAGAAACCACACTTTATTATTACCAAACCCTTGAAGTAGGGAAACACCATACAATTGATCCTATTATGGAAGGGATCCTCTCCTGTTCACTTGCCTCTTTGAGGGGGCTTCCTCCTAATGAGCTTCATCTCCAAACACAATATTTCTCTTCATGTCTCATTACATTGCTTGAACCCCTTTATATAGTGCTACCATCACCTAAGAACATTCTAGAGGAGGAATCTTCTAGAAGTAGAACCTTCTAAGAAGTCCTCTTACATTTATTATATCTAATTACCCATTTATTATATCTAACTACCATAGCGGGCCTTATTTAATAATATAGTGGAACTAGTCTGCCTTACATTGAATGACCTCCACTATTATCACTATGGGCCCTCTGGGCCCCCCCACTAGCTCTCTAGCTACCTTACATCCCATCCTCCTTATGAAAGCGTTGTCCTCAACGCTTGATGTACAACCATATACCAGGGTCCCATGGATAATTGTGGACCATAATGCTGAAGAAGACTGAAGAACTAAGGTCTCATGTAGAAAGGAAAAGAACCATACTAAAGTAGTCCAACCACTCTTGTAAGCCTGGGTCCCATGTCCAAGTGCTCATGTTAACTCCATGTGGAGGATTTTGGAACCCAATAACCAACTCAAAATGATGCGCCAAAGACTGACACCTATCATGTGGATCCAAATAAGAATATCCATCCACATAGTGGAAAAGGGTCATAGCATAATCTAGAAGGAATAATACCACTGTAGAATATGCAGGATGGACACTTGTAATAATCATTGTCTCTCTATTTTTCACATTGATGCTCTCTACAAAAGGTGGATTAGAGTTATCAAATAAAATATGAAAGTGGTTGTCATCCCAGAAATGACAACTATTCATATACCAATCATCACAATCGGCCTCAAAATCATACCAAGCATATATTTCTTGATTATATTCATCCCTGATGTTTTCCATAAGAAATATATGTTGCATGTAATCCAATGAATCTTGAATACTATGGAAACTATCATTGAGGCCATTTGCAAGGTCATGCAATCTAGCATCCAATGTGTCATACAATTTGGATTTGAATGATTCAAGAATTACCTTGAGGGTTTGAGAGGAAATAGCCATCTGATAACCCTATGAACTCTTTGGTCCCACATCTATCATGAAAAAACCCAAAAAATAGAACAATAACTTACTGCAGAAAATCGCAGCATTTTCTGGAAAAACCCTGAAAAACTGTTGAATTTAAATGCTCATAAATTCACTTCCCGTACTTCGTTTTGGCTGATATTTTTTTTTTGAAATTGTGAGAGGAACTCAGATCTGTAATTTTTTTGGGAAAATTCAACCTCCATCTACTACAGAAATAAAAAAAAATCACACTGCCATCCACGGAAAAAACCCTGAGAAATTGCAGATTTTAAAACATCAATATCTTGACTTCCTGGACTTCGTTTCGGACGATTTTTATTTTCAAATTGGGTGTTTTTCTGAGAGGAACTCAAATATACAACCTGTTTATGCAAATTGTTCACATAAATTTACCTAAAATTTCTTCAATGTCATGGCCCTCTTTTTTCTTCTCCGAAAAAAAATCTGCAAAATAAAAAATATTTGCCCACAATGTCTGCCAAGTAAAGTGCTCTAATACCACTTGTTAAGAACCTGAATAGATCTACAAATATAATAACCAAAAATATTGAATACACAATATATCCACAAATCAATATAGAAGAAACCACACTTTATTATTACCAAACCCTTGAGGTAAGGAAACACCATACAATGGATTCTATTATGGAAGGGATCCTCTCCTGTTCACTTGCCTCTTCCAGGGGGATTCCTCCTAATGAGCTTCATCTCCAAACACAATATTTTTCTTCATGTCTCATTACATTTCTTTAACCCCTTTATATAGTGCTACCATCACCTAAGAACATTCTAGAGGAGGAATCTTCTAGAAGTAGAACCTTCTAAGAAGTCATCTTACATTATTATATCTAATTACCCATTTATTATATCTAACTACCATAGCAGGCCTTATTTAATAATATAGTGGACCTAGTCCACCTTACATTGAATGACCTCTACTATTATCACTATGGGCCCTCTGGGCCCACCCACTACCTCTCTAGCTACCTTACACTCATGATATGGAGGTCAATGGTGATTCCCAAAAAAGAGTAAAGGAAGAGTAGGAAAAATGAATATTCTTGGCTTCAGACAAATATTTTTCAAACCATACGCACTTCTAGGGGAAAACTATGTCAAGTTATTTTTTATAGTGGCAATTGTGAGAATATGGTTTTCAAAGAGATGGTAGATAAGTTGGAATTACGTTGTGAAACACATACCCATCCTTACCGAATTGCATGGTTCAAAAAAGGGAATGAAGTCACCATTAATAAAAGATGTTTGATAAAGTTTTCCATCAGTAAGACTTATAAAGATGAATTATGATGTGATTTCATTCTTATGGATGCATGTCATATGTTATTGGGGAGGCCTTGGAAATATGATAGAAAATTCATGCATGATGAAGAAAAGAATACCTACACCTTTTGGAAGGATGGATCGGAAGTCATCTTCTTTCCCCTTAAGGATGAGGGGAAAGTTGAGAATATGTTGTTGGAAGAGATATTGTTAAGGAAATGAATGCAACATGATTATTCTATGCATTAATAGTGAAAAGGGGTGTCGGGGAAGACATACCAATCCCTACTGAAGTGGCTAAGGTACTAGAAGAATATGTTTATGTTATCCCTAATGAACTACTTGATGGTCTTCCACCAAAGAGGGATATTCAACATCACATTGATCTAATCCTAGGATCATCTTTACCTAATCAGGAAGCCTATAGGATGAGTCCTACATAACATACAGAGCTCAACCGGAAAGTGACAAAACTTATAAAGAAAGGTGTGGTAAGAGAAAGCATGAGCCCCTTGTGTTGTACTGACATTATTGACTCCAAAAAAAGATAATACATGGAGGATGTGCATAGATAGAAAAGAAATCAATTAAATTACCATCAAATATCGGTTTCCTATACTACACTTGGATAACATGATGAATGTGCTAGCCAGAACTAAATATTTAGTAAGATTGATTTGCATAGTGGATACCGACAGATCTAAATTCGTGAAGGGGATGAATGGAAAATTTCCTTTAAGACTAGGGATGGACTATATGAATGGATGGTGATGCCATTCGGGTTGTCCAATGCACCTAGTACTTTCATGTGATTGATGAATACTATGCTTTGACCTTATACTTGTAAGTTTGTTGTCGTTTGTTTTGATGACATCATATTTTTCAGTAACAATAAAATTGATCACCTACAAAATTTAAAAATTATATTAGATGCATTGAGAAAACATCAACTTTATAAAAACCTGAAGAAATGTGGGCTTCTGGAAGAAATTTTGGTATTTCAAGGTTTTTTCATGTTAGTAGAAGGAGTCAAGATGAATTCAGAGAAGGTGAGAGAAATTTTGGAGTGGCATAGTCCTAGGAACACAATAGAGGTAAGAAGTTTCCATGGGATGGCCACCTATTATTGAAAATTTATTCAATATTTTAGCAGTATTGTAGCACCCATGATAGATTGAACCAAATTCAAGACACTCATGTGGACCAATGAAGTTGAGGAAAGTTTTAAGTTTCTAAAGAAGAAGGTAATTGAGGCACCTATATTAGCCTTACCATATTTTGATAAAGTATTTGAGGTAGATTGTGATGCTTCACATGTAGAAATTGGAGTTGTACTAAGGTAGACCAGTCACATTTTATAGTGAAAAGTTGAATGAGGAAAGGAAAAGATACTCCACATATGGTGTAGAATTTTATGCAATTGTTCAAGCATTTTGACATTGGAGGCATTATTTAGTGTCAAAGGAGTTTGTGTTAATTGTCGATCACATTGCATTAAAATATGTAAACACCCAAAAGAAATTGAACAATAGACATGAAAAATGGGCCTCCTTCTTACAAGGCTACACCTATGTTTTGAAGCACAAATCGGGACAATGGGATCAAGTTGCAGATGCTTTGATTCAGTGCATTGTTCTTTTGACACCCATGGAAAATCGGGTAATTGGGTTTGATGCATTGAAGGATCTCTATGCGTTTGATAACTATTTTGGGGATATTGTGGAACAATTGAAGAATCCAATCGTTGGGAACATGGATCTTACTTAGGGTGAATATTTTATGCATGATGGCTACCTCTTCAAAGGAAAACAACTATGCATTCCAATTGGTTCTATGAGAGAAAATATTATTAGAGAACTTGACAGTAGTGGTTTGGAAGGACATTTTGAAAAGGATAAGTGTTAGAAGGAAAAACTTTTTATGGCTAAGGGTAAACCACAATAGACAGGTATGACTGCAGAAATCAACTCAATTCTAACATATGCTATATAAACTAATGTGCAATACAAGAAAGAGGCCTACCTCGATCCAACGTTTGATGATGTTCCACCATTGAGTACTTTGACCTAAATCTTTATACCTACAAGAATTTCTCAATAAAACAAGAAAAACAAGTATATAGTGATGATATAAAAGGGGTTATCACATCAGATAGCATAATCCATGAATAAACATTACAAACATGCCCATGGATAATAATCATATATTTGCAAGATACCAATAGGATGGGAAAGGAGTATTTCTATTAATAATTGATCAGCAAAAGTGTCAACATTACAGACTTCTGTCTCGGCACGGTTCAAAACCAAGAAACCAAGCTCCCTCTAACTGGGTCCCCACCACTTCAACCTGTTAGGACCACATATTCTACCTTTTTGCCCATACTTTTTTCCATTATTATACCCTTCATCACTTGTATTTAGATTCATAATATCACTCCATCTGATCATTCCAAGGTATGCAGCGTCCTTTCTCATTACTATATGCTTAATCTGTTTTGCATAATATTTTACATTACTTTTGTACTGAACTATTGATTAGAAGTGCATAAGTGTCCATAACTATAGATTAGCATTTGAGGCCTGTGCTGAAACACAGAACTGTCCCAGATCATTGTTGTTGAACTGATGCTGAAACACGGAGCTGCTACACAGTCCGAGGTTGCATATGCTGAAAAACGGAGCTGCTACACAGTTCGAGGATGCAGATGCTGAAACACGGAGCTGTCACACAGTTCAGAATTGCAATCCGAAACACAGAAGGAGACCGCCAACGATGCTGAAACACAAGCCGTTACAGTTAGCGGTCAAGGCCGACACAGTCAAGAGCGCAATTGACGTGGCTAAAACAGCTCATGAATTGCGATGCTGAAACAGCATCAGCAGCGATGAAAAGGAGCTGTTACACCAGCCGTAACAGCAATACCTCGTTCAGCTCCTGTAACAGCAATCAGTTGCGTAAGAATAGGACATCCTATGTTGATTTAGAAAGAAGATCCGATTTAGGATAGGATTCAGATATGCTTTGTAATGATTGTATCGAAGGGATTTCCTCTTTAAATTCAGGGGAAATCACCATTCGAAGGATCGAAGTTTTTACATTGAAGCAACTGCAGAGGAGCGGGACGTATTCTATCCTTTCAATTTGTAATGTGATATTTTGACAGATGAATATAAAACTTCTTTGAGTATCCTTCTCTAGCTTTTCCTTCAGGGGAATCTTGTGAGAAGGGAGGGCCCACCTTCTTCACAAGATTCACCCATTAGATAGAAGTGTGTTAGTATAATTTTTGTTTACGTTTTGTTTAACTGTCATTTGCTGAAACATTGGCTTTAATGAATTCTGCTTTGTTGAAACACTACTGACTCTGTCTTAGTTATTGAATGAAATTTATAATTCTTTTTATCAATCTTGCGTGATGATTTTGTGAGGCTAGCAGGGAATTGGTTAAAGGTCCTTGCTCAGACAGAAAGGGATCGGAACATCATACCCTCTGTAGAATTCATTTACTGTTGCATGTGTGCTAGCAGGGAATTGGTTAAAGTGGTCCTTGCTCAGATAGAAAGGGATTGGAACATCATACCCTCTTTAAAATTCATTTACTGTTGCATGTGTGCTAGCCAGAGAATTGGTTAAAGTGTTCCTGCTCAGACAGAAAGGGACTACAACACCTCGTCCTCTGTAGATTTCCTTTGCCTTTGCAAGTGTGCTAGCCAGATATTTGGTTAAAGTGTTCCTGCTCAGATAGAAAGGGACTACAACACCTTGTCTTCTGTAGGTTTCATTTACCTCTGCAAGTGTGTTAGACAGAGATTGGATTAAGGGTTCCTACTCAGAAAGGAAAGAACCAAAACATCCTGTTCTCTGTAGACTTTCCTTGGTGTTAGCCAGAACTGGGTTAGAGATCCCTGCTCAGAAAGAAAGGAATCAGACTGCTCTGTTCTCTGCAGACCTCAACTTCACAAGTGTGCTAAAATAGAAGTAAGGCTCAAGGCTCCTGCTTAGACAAAAATGAACTAAGTGCTTTGTTTTCTGTTAGATAGAGTTAATTGTTTTCTGCATTATTGTTTTCATGAAAAGAGTGTTAATGCTGAAGTCTTTGTTTGAGAGTAAGGGTCTTGTTCTCTGATTGCAGAATAGTTGTTCTTTCCCATTGCAAGTACTATTTTAATGTAATCCAGGATTCTTAGATCGATCAAACTGCAATAGGAAGGTTACTTTCCTGTGATTTAATTCAGAGCTTCAGTTCATTCAAGCAAACATAATAAGTATAGATTTCTTTACTACAACAATAAGTTGCTTTTGGAATTGAGCATATACTATGCGTGGCTATCTTTGAAACAAAAGACTTCCCTGGGTTGATAATTTATGTTTCACTTGGTTGTTTAAAATTAATTAAGCAATTATAGTGACCAACACAACCCTCCACCAATGACAAGATCATGAGAAAGAGGCAAAGAGTTCCTCTCGATAATAAGGGAAAATCTTGGGGGTTTAACACTGTTTTCAGACTTGAGGGATATAGGGATGCATACTCAATATGAAGTAATTTCTCCATAGTAACTTTGCTCTCAAAGTTGAATGCTTTCTCCTTTTTTACATAGCTTGAAATTGAGCTCTTGTAGCCTTCAGAATGCAACTCAAGGGCTAAGTTGGAACATTTCCAGTATATGGAAGGCCAAGGATTAGAGATCTTCCGTTGTGACATGATAACCTGACCTCATTTTGCATTTTCTGGCACAAATCCTGATATACGTGAGTTGTAGTGCAGCAACAAGCGTATACACATCTTGTATAACTGATAGGGAGTGTATATGTGGAAAAATGTATGTTTTTAGCTCTGGACTCATCAAAAAGGGATAAAATGTCTGCATAGGTGTTAAGAACCAAATATCAATATAGCATAGAAAAACCTCAGAAAAAGTACTCAACGCCTTGAAAAAGAGATAATTTCAAATAATAAGCCTCTTCGAGGGGGAAACCTCCTTTTACCCCACTTAAATGTTCAAGTAAAAGATGATTCCAAATGAAAATGTCTCCTTGGTATATATAGGAGACTAGGAGGTATAATTACAACTAATGGAATAAAGCCGACATAAATAAAATAA
>ML789492.1:552139-565953 GCA_009831015.1 Picea engelmannii | reverse complement strand
TACCTCCTTCACTCCAAAGAAACATTTGGATGGTTTGGCATATAGTTGTTGCTCCTTTAGTAGTTGTAGCACCTTGTCAACATGTTTCACATGATCCTCCCAAGACTTGCTATAGATTAGTATATCATCAAAAAATACTAACATAAATTTTCGAAGGAAGGGATTGAAAATGGAATTCATCGACCCTTGGAATGTGGAAGGTGCATTTGTAAGGCCAAAAGGCATGACCAAAAATTCATAATCGCCTTCATGAGTTCGGAATGTTGTTTTTTGGATATCTTCTTCCTTCATTCTGATCTGATGATACCCTGAACGGAGATCCAATTTTGTGAAATAGATTGCTCCATGTAGTTCATCTAACAATTCATCAATGAAGGTAATGGGAAACTTATCTTTAATAGTGATCTTATTGAACTCTCTATAATCTAGACACATACTCCATGAGCTATCTTTCTTGAATACCATTACCATTGGTGCAGAGTAAGAACTTTGTCTAGGTCTAATAATGTCATCCTCTAACATTTCTTCAACCATGCGCTTAATTTCACTCTTCTGGGCATAAGGGTATCTATATGGCCTGATGTTAGGAGGAACACTCCCAATAATTAGGTGAATTTCATGATCATGATTTCGAGTGGGTGGAAGACCTTTGGGAATATCTTCAAATACTTTTGAGTGCTTATCAATGATCCCTTGGATATCTTGAGGAATAGATGGCTTAGATGTTTGAACATCTAGTGAGCATAGTTGTGCAATAACGCCTTGATGCCCCTTTTTCAATAATTTTGTCATGCCATTAGAGCTTATTAGCTTATCGGGTTTCCCTATGATACCTCTTAACTCAATTTATTTTCCTTCCAATGAAAATTTCATGAAAAGTTCTTGAAAATTAAAATCCATTGTTCCTAATGATTGTAACCGTTGGATTCCTAGTACAACATCTGAACCACCCATGGGTATAGAAATCATTAGACTATTCATTACATATTTCCCCATAGTAAGATTGATCTTATTGCATTTTCCTGAGAAATTGATAGTTCCTCCATTTGCAATCATTACTTGGAACTCTGGCGCTGGATATACAAAGAAATTGAGAGCTTTGGCTAATTTATAGTGAATGAAATTATGAGTACTGCCATAATCAATTAGGACTATTACCTTTTTATTTTTGATGTATCCTTCAATATTGAGGGTTTGAGGAGTGTTAATTCCAGCCAATGCATTACACGATATCATGGGAGTCAACTCTTCAGACGAAATTGATTCTACATTTTCATCTTGAGATGGTTCTGGTTCTTCTTCTTCTTCCTCTTCACAATCTATGTAGAATAATTTCTTCTCACCACACTTATGTCCCTTACTATACTTGTTGTCACAATTAAAGCATAAACCTTTTGATTTTATTTCCTCTAATTTTTGAGGTGTCAACCTTGTAGGTTGAGGTGTTTTAGAAGAAGGAGCAGTGTTCTCTCTATAGATGTTAGGATTGGTCCTTCTAGTAGCCATAGCCATATTTTTAATTTCAACATTTCTTGCCACCTTAAATGCATTCTCCAATGATATGGGTTCCCAAAGGAGAACCTCATGTTGAATGTTATCCTTTAAAGTTCCTATGAATACATCAATCAAGTGCTCATATCGAATATCGGTTACCTTTATATTCAATCTTTGGAAGTTCTCAATGTGCTCGGTAACTGAACCCTTTTGCTTGAGATTTATCAATTGGCTAAAGAAGGTATTGCCCCTTGTATCCTCATAGTGTGCTATCATTTCTTCCATGAAAATTGTCCAAGTGACGAGTGATTTGCGAGAACAAAGCCATCGATACCATAAAAATTGATTAGGTTCTAAATATAAAGAAGCAATACGTACCTTTTGTGTATGTGGCACATTATGTAGACCAAATAATTGTTCGATCTAAAGTATCCATGTGATTGGGTCCTTGCCATCAAAATTCCTCATGTTGATCTTAGGAACGTGGTTGGTCTTCAACCCAAAGTTGGAGTTTCTCCATTCTTGATTCACCTTCCTTGTGTCCTCGTCATGAATTTCATGGGATGCATTTTCACTTTCAGGTGTCTTCTCTATTATGAAATTTTTCAATACTTCCATGATATCCTCTTTTAAACCATCCATCTTTGACTCCAACTTAGCTTCCATCTCTTATAGTTCATCTTTTGTTACTAACTTCTTTTGTAAATCATTTATGTCCCTACACATTTCTTCACCTTCATCAAGAGTCCAAGTAGGATTTTATGGAGGCTTATTTGGTGTAGAAGTTCCCTTTTTGGGTGGCATGTTGGCCAAGTATCGATTTTGAACCTTAATTTTGAGGTGGTTATGAAATGTCATAGGTTTGATCAAAATTAGATGTGAAAAGTGGAATTTATGGTAACTTACCCACAACTTGTTGATTTTTGGCCTTTCCAGGAGATCTCACTTGTATAGCGTGCCCCGCACAAAATAATTGATATAAATTATGAAACTAGTACCAGAAATACTACAGACCATCCACTATCCAATGAAACTAGTCCCACTCAATTTGAATACTCTAGGAAGAAGTTATGATTGTTTTACCTAGAACACCTTCTTGAGACTAGTCAATAGGACTAGTCAGATACCCTATCTTCCACAGGGTGTATCTACAAATTTAAGATGACCCAGAATCTAAAGTTTTTACCAAAGATACCTTACTTATTTTTGGGAATATCCTCTAGAGTTTAGGCTCTGAAACATTACATAAAAAACTTTATAGCGAAAATTCCACAATGACTCAGTTCAGGATGATTCCAGAACCCTATATTGTACAGGTTGTATCACCGAATTTATAAGGCCTCAAGAGATGAAATTTTAACCCAACGTACCTTGATCCATATACTAAATATCCTCCAAGTTGTTCCTTCTGAAACATTGTAGAAAAAATTTATAGCAAAACTTCCAAGGTGTCTCAGATGTAGCAGCGAAACCCCAAGACCTTGAGCTCTGACACCATATGTTAAGAACCAAATATCAATATAGCATAGAAAAACCTCAGAAAAAGTACTCAACACATTGAAAAAGAGATAATTTCAGATAATAAGACTCTTCAAGGGGGAAACCTCCTTTTACCCCACTTAAATTTTCAAGTACAAGATGATTCCAAATGAAAATGTCTCCTTGGTATATATAGGAGACTAGGAGGTATAATTACAACTAATGGAATAAAGTCGACATAAATAAAATAGCATTACTAATGTAATATGCCCCCATTAAGGGGTAATGAGCCAATATTAGGGCTTAAAAATAGAGAAATGGAAAAAAGGCCCTCTGTGCAAGATAGCAATGGTGAGGCAAATCTTGCTATAACAGATGCCCCCTAATGTGTGAGATCAGAGGAGTATATGTGATGACCAAAATACATTATAAATAACCCAGAAGTGGAATGGTAGAGAACCAGCTGGACGAACTCAATTTCTCATTACATTATGTACTGACTTTTCATACATGGTTGCCAAGAATACAATGCAGATCCATGTGAAAAATATACCAAACAAGTGTTCATGGCCATGAATAGGAAAATATAAATGCGGTTATATGCCAAAAGTTGTCATAGTCATGAACAAGGCCTAGTGAAACCAGTCTCAAAAATCAATATGAAGATATATGTATACTATGTAGTACAATTTGATCTCCCATGATCACTGAAGTCAAATAGGTACTGGCCCAATGAAATGGAAGCAGCAGCCCAGGAAAGTTGTGGCCACATAGTGATGTCTTCACATCTTCTACACTATCCGCCAATGGTGCAAGTCTACATCATGTGAATAAATGAGTTGAGGTCGAACACGATGAGACATCATTTGATTATCAGTCATTGAATTATACCGTTAACAAATGCGAGAAAACCTATCGATGATGAAAGTAGGTATCAAGGCACCGAGTACATATCTACAAATGTGAATAAAGGAGGTTGTGTTGAACACTTGAGAGATCCATTGATCATGAGACATTGATATATTCCCATCTTTCAATGGTGAGAGAGCCTACCACTAATGAATACAAGCCTCAAGGTACTCATAAAACTCTAGCTTCCATATCCAGAATAAATGAGTTAAATTCGATGGAAGGAGACTCGCTAAAAGGAGAGCATTGAGGTATCTCTTATCAGTCAGGACGAGGAACAAAGCAGGAGCTTCATGATTTAGTGGAGATCGGACGAAGAACATCCTCATGAACCAACGACCCTGTGTGTCTTTCATGTGTACCAAATGCAAGTGGTACATGAAAAGGACCCTTTGAATAGCAGCCAATGATGAAAATCTGCTGACAAAGGCAAGGAAACCACCAATAAGGCTAATGGAATCCAAGACACTACATGAATCCCAAAGTGTGAATAGATGTCTTGCCATCGAACACAAGGGAAACCACCCAATCAACGACCAATAATGAAATGTCGATTGTTGGGTTCAAGGTGACCTACCAATGATGACAGTAGGGCCAGGGTACATGATAATACCAAAGTATCATGTGATTCTGAGACAAACTGAGGGTATGGCCAACATGCAAATTCAAGATTTCTGAGGAGTGGCTAACACAGGTTGATATAATTCCTTTGAACAAGAGCATGAGACATATGGTGAACTCTTGCAGCATGGACTCAATGATGTGACAATTGGATGCAGGAGGCATCAATAACATTATCTATAGGGAATGGAAGAGTAACCAGTCGGTAGAGAAAACTTTGTAGTGGGATCAGCTTCTTAAGGCCATCCTAAACCCAAAATTATGATGACACAAGGACTCAATAACTTTGTGCTATGTTAAAAGGTGACAAGACTGCTTCCAATTGCAATATAGTATTCCCTTCCCGCCCATATTTTTTTTGTTCTTTAATAACAAATGAATGCTATGATACAGAGGAGAGAACGAGTGTCACAAGTAAGAAAAACTAGTTCCAGTAGTGGAACGTACCTATGCTCAATGCAAGGAAATGCATGCGGGAGATAGACACTTGGGGTGATGTTCCCTCCAGGGTATAGGGTGTCAAATTGTGAAGGATAAAAACAAGGCTCTACTTGGTTGAGGATGAAAAATTCTTAGGCAACGGTTTATAATGAAAAGCGAGAACCAACCAAAGGCTCAATACCGCAAGAGAGGGCATGAGATGCAATCACAACTTAATGCAAAAAAATGTCCTTTTTAATATCTTTTAGTCTACTTGGTGTGAAAAAAGGGGTAAAATTGTGCCAAATAGATGTCTTTTCAAATCCAATTTACGAGTGTGAAAAAGACAAGTTCACTCGAAAATCTTTTCTATTTTTTATAGCGAGTCAAAAAAGAGCTTAACTAGGACTCATGATCTTTCAAATCCAATTTTAACGAGTGTGAAAGGGACAAATCACTTGACGATATTTTTAGTTTTTGGACGAGCCAGAAAAGAGATTAACTGAGACTCGTTATTGGGAGTCTAATCAACATGTAAAGGGAGAGGCCAAGGCTCTTGTCTTGGCTTTTTGTCGAAAGTCAGTATCCTGCAAATAGTTGATAAGAGCTTGGGAAAACCCAAGGCTTTCCAAGTCAAGGAGGAGAAGGTGCTAACAGAGGATACAGTCTTCGTGATGGTTCTAATAATGTCTCTTAATGGAAAAGACATAGGTGGGGAAAATGGGATGTCCCATCAGGTCGTCCCAATCAAAAGGAACCTCGTCAGGACTTGGAGGGAGAGAATTTGGGGGAAGAATAAGTCTATCTCATTCAGAAGGGGGAAGGTGTGAAATGTTGATGACATGGCTGAAAGGTGCATCATTTTCGCACAAGGAGAGTAGGGTTGACCAGATATTTCACTGGTGTGGCCACTTCTTCCATTATAGGTTGAAGAGGATGCATAGTGACTGGGGCAAGAGACACTTGACCCTTTACAAAGGGGGTGAGGTATGGAGAAGATTGCGTTGGTGGAACCACCGAGATGATCAAGGGAGAAGTGGTATGAAGAGAAACCATAGATGCCTCAGAATTAGAAGGGCTCTTCGGTGATCCCCATGCTTTTGGTATCTCGGCAGTAATCGGACACAAACACGTAAGGTGACTTCCTTTGTAAGTCATGCAAAATAATTTAGGCTTACGTCTGAGCCATCTGGGCTTCTCTATGTAACTAGCGGGGGAAAGAGATTCATCTCCTACATGATAAGTAGAAGCAAGAGACGTGACATGGCTATGATTCGGGGAAAAAATAATGGTGCCCCCAACATAATTGGTAGAGGTTGGGGGAAAATTGTCAACGTAGTTTGTAGAAGAAGTCGACCCATCGTCGACATGACTGGTAGAGATTGGCGATGGAGCACCAATATGACTAACAATGACTAGGTTGGCTATAGATGGTGGCATTTGAGTGCATGGTCTGGGAAAAGATTGATTCTAAAAAATTGCAAGCCAAGCAAGATCTTGGTGTACCTCTTGCCCTAGCCCAGAAAGGTGTTGGTTCACGCCAAAATGGTCCAATGAGGTTTGGATGGGAATTGTCACTGGGGTCTGTGAAGAGACCGA
This sequence comes from Picea engelmannii, assembly GCA_009831015.1. Classification (NCBI taxonomy): domain Eukaryota; kingdom Viridiplantae; phylum Streptophyta; class Pinopsida; order Pinales; family Pinaceae; genus Picea; species Picea engelmannii. The sequence continues at coordinate 559,431 of ML789492.1, read as the reverse complement.
GGTAGGATAAGGATTATTCGAGTGAGGATATATGTTGCCCCCTTGTGAAGGGGTCCCATAAAGAGGGTAGCCTGAACTGTAAAACTGGTTCTCTCCATATAAAAGACTTGGTGGTAATCGAGGACCTATCATGGAAAAAGTGTTCAAAGGAAATGACATGGTGGATGAAAGATACATGGGTGGGGGGTAATAAGTGGGATAGGCACCCATCTAAGTACTGGCTCCTGTAAGAGAATAGCTAGTATTGGATCCATAGGGAGGAAGGTTCCAACCTCCCATGGGGACACAACTCATATCAAGCGAAGAAGTAGGCATCAGATCCATGGTGCCCCTGGGTCCAATGATAGGATTCATATATGTGGGCCAAATAGAGGGTTGCACAAGGAAAGGCATATCAACAAAAAAATGGCTAGAGACCCAAGGTGCGGACTGAGTGTTGTAGTTATGCATACCATTATTAAAAAAGGAAGGATTTTCCCCCATGAACATCATGGCAGGAGGGGGGGGGTGTTAGCAGTAAACGAGGGAGCAAAAGGAACTCCACTATCCATAATAATAAAGACTCGACATGAAAACCTATGGTCAACTAATAATCAAAGAGCATACCAAAAATTCAAATGGCCAATATGCATGCAAACGGGCTAAGGTGGCTGAGTGGCCTCCCTCGCTAAAGAAGGTATGCATCATCCAAGAGGAACCTGAGACTCCCCGCTAAAGTTTGGAGGTAACAGAATTAGTTATAAGGGCCCTCATGGAATTAACAACCAGTCGATCAAATCCCCCCAGAGAGGTAATCCTCCATAAAGGTTGTGTGTTGTCCGACCTTTATCTGATTCAAGGTACAAGCAAAATAACCCCTGCAAGTAACCTATGAGATACCTAAGTCAAGCAACTAATAAACCACTGTATAAATTATGCACAGGCGAGCAGTCATAATTCTGAATCACTGTATGGGCAGGGTAGCAAAGCCCAAAACCTTGAAAGCACCACCTCTCACAAAGGTATGCGCACTAGAAAGATCCCCAAATACGAATAAATCCACAGAAATATCATTGAAACTAGGTGAGTATCCAGGGGTTATCCCTTCAACTAACTTCACCCGACCTCGTGATTAACTCGGGTGTGAGCAGAGCCTCCTGATATTACCAATTATACAATGGAATTCTCAAATCCCTATCTCAGACACATATGTTGATTTAATTTCCTTGGAGAAGTTTACTCACAAAATCCTATTCCAAGGCACTAAACCCTAAGCTAGTTTGTGCACCCTAAAAATAAAATCGTGACTAATACATTTTAGTTTAAAGCGTAAATTTTATTGGTCGTGGTTACTCAAAAAGGTATGGAAGTGAAACTCATGGTTTATCTTTAACTTTTCAATGAATGATATGCTAATAAAAATAGTGCAGTCTTCAATTTCAAATCTGTAATTCAGAAGTAAAATATGATATTTCGCTAAATGTGCTAAGTTAATGATGAAAATTCAAAGACAAAAATGCCAACCAATGCAAAATGCCTATTTTTTTGTATTTTCAATATTCTAAAAAGAAAATGCATGGACTGATAAGCAACTTGACAGATGAATTCTACAGTGTATAAAAGCAGTAACTCAAGTAGAATACTAGGCAGCCAAGCAAAGAGCCTAGAAACCAAGGACAAATTAAAAATAGAAAACAAAGAGAAAGTCTACGCCCAAAAATTCAACTCCAAACAGGCTTCCTGTCATCCCAGATAATCTCAACAAGAACTATAGAGACCTAAAAAGACTCAACAATCTTTAAATCCTACCCAGCAGTCACTCAACCAAGAAAAAGAGCAAGGGTAAGTGGTATACATGATTGTTCAGGAGAACAGAGCATATGTACGCTTCTTGCAGTGAGATAGCAAGCGTGTATATGCGACTGTCAAGGAAAAAAGGGTGTATATGCTTTAAAACGTACCAGGCAAGGGTAAAAGGTTGAAAAATCAGACTCAGAGTGAGGAGGATCTGTCAAGCAGTGATATGAAAAGAAACACAAAGGAAAAAGAGAAATGTAAGAAGAAAAAGTACTTCAACCCTTAGAAGGAAGATCTATCCCCAGTGGAGTCGCCAATTCTGTTACAAGGGAAAAAATCTTTAAGGCTAAGGGTAAACCACAACAGACAGGTATGACTGCAAAAATCAACTCAATTCCAACATATGCTATATAAAGTAATGTGAAATACAAGAAATAAGCCTACCTCGATCCAACGTTTGATGATGTTCCACCATTGAGTACTTTGACCAAAAGCTTTATACCTGCGAGAAGTTCTCAACAAATAAGCAAAGAAAGTATATAGTGATGATATAAAAGGGGTTAGCACATCAGATAGCATAATCCATCAATAAACATTACAAACACGCCCATGAATATAATCATATATTTTCAAGATACCAATAGGATGGGAAAGGAGTATTTATATTAATAATTGATCAGGAGAAGTGTCAACATTACAGACTTTTGTGTCAGCACGGTTTGAAACCAAGAAACCAAGTTCCTTCTAACTGGGCCCCCACCACTTCAATCCTCCACCAATGATAAGCTCATAAGAAAGAGGCAAAGAGTTCCTCTCGATAATAAGGGAAGAGCTTGGGGACTGAACACTATGTTCAGACTTGAGGGATAAAAGGATGCAGACTCAATATGAAGTAATTTCTCCAGTGTAACTTTTCTCTCAAAGTTGAATGCTTTCTCCTCTTTTCCATAGCTCGAAATTGTGCACTTATAGCCTTCAGAATGCAACTGAAGGGCCGAGTCAGAACATTTCCATTATATGGAAGGCCAAGGATCAGAGATCTTCTATCGTGACATGGAAACCCGACCTCATTTTGTATTTTCTATCACAAATCCTAATATACGCGAGTTGTAGTGGAGCAGCAAGCATATACACATCTTGTATAACTAATAGGGAGCGTATATGTGGAAAATTGTATGTTTTTATCTTTGGATTCATCAAAAAGGGATAAAAATTTTGCATAGGGAAATGGAAAAAAGGCCCTATGTGCAAGATAGCAATGGTGAGGTAAATCTTGCTATAACAATAAGATGCTAGCATTAATAAAACATAAGTATTATTGGTCGAATATGAAAAAATATATAACTCGTTATGTGGCACGGTGTAGGATTTGTCAAATGGATAAAGGACGTTCACAGAACACAGGGTTGTATATGCCATTACCAGTGCCCACAGACCCATGGATAGATATGAGCATGGACTTTGTGTTGGGGCTCCCAAACTCAAAGTGAGATAATGATTCTATTTTTTTGGTTGTCGATAGGTTCTCTAAAATGGCTCATTTCATTGCTTGCAAGAAAACTAGTGATGGATCGAGGGTGGCATAATTGTTTTTTCCATAAATTGTTAGATTGCATGGGATTCCAAAAACTATTACCTATGATAGAGATACTCGATTCTTGGGTCACTTTTGGAGAACTTTATCTAGGAAAATGGGGATTAAATTACAATTCAATAGTGCCTATCACCCCCAAACATATGAGAAACTTGAGGTAGTAAATCCATGGAGTTTTGGAAACTTGTTATGGATCATTGTTGGAGAGAATCCCAAGCAGTGGGATTTGGATTTACCTCAAGAAAAATTTTCCTACAATAGTTCAGTGAATAGATATACAGCTAAATATCCATTTTAGGTTGTTTATGGTAGAAATCCAATGGGTGTCCTATATTTGGTGCAGTTGTTGCTTAGGGATAGGATCAGTGATGATGGGGAAGCATTTGCAGAACACATTCAATAGTTGCAGCAACAAGTGAGACAAAAGCTACAGGCCAGTAATGAACAAATCAAAATGATAAAATATGCTCACTAATGATATCAAGTATTCAATTAAGGTTATTTGGTGATGTCTTATTTACGGAAAGAGTAGTTTTCTAGAGGAACCTACCACAAATTGAAGTATAAGAAAATTGGTCCTTGCAAGATTCTCAAGAAAATTAACAACAATGCTTATAAGGTCAATTTTCCAATTGATCTCAATATTTGTGTTGTGTTTAACATTTTTTATTTATATATCTCCCATGGGGATGATCTAGGTGATGACAATGAGGCGGATGTGGATTGGAAATAGGCCTTTCCAAGAAAGAAAAATAAAAATATTGTGCATATCTCGGATAAGAAGACCCTTCATAATCAGCAAGGCCAATACAACCGATATCTAGTCCAATGAGAAGGTGTAGAATTAGCAGATATTACATGGATTACAGAGGGGGACTTGTTGAACCTCGATCCTATTAAGTGGAAGAAGTTTGTAGATAGTAACTTGCAAGAGTTGTGTTCTTTTCAACTAGAGGAGAATGATGCAAGGATTTCTAAGGGTGACACTTTTGACTCGATTATCTGTTTGGGCTGAAATTTTATAGGGAGTTTTGTCTCAAAGAGTTTACTATCGTTTCAATCTAATCCTTGAGATCAGACCTCATTTCAATACATTTCTGGGGCCAAATTCCTTCATATATATAAATCCTCAAATTGAGGTTTTAGTGTTTTTTCGGGATTTTTTAAATTTGTAATTATCAATTATGTCTTATTTTATGCACATAATAAAAAACACGAGTTGAAAAATAGAGTTTCTCAAGTTAGCTTTTAGTTATTGGTCATTTTTAGAGTCATGCAAGAATTTTGTAAAATTCATTGTTTTAAAAAATATCATATAGTAGTTATAAGGGGTTGAACTTCCATTGTAATGGTTTGAATGGAGAAGGAATAAAAGAGAGTTATTTTTCCATTCTTGTGTTTTGGCATGGTTTTTAGATCTCATGAATAAATCAAATTTTATTGCCTACATAAAAGTTGTATACGACTTTACGAACTTGGTTGTTGGTACAAACCTCCAACTACAAAAAATGCCAAGTAAAAACTCATCAAATGTATGATATTTGTTGCCTTACTCTGAGAAAGAGAATTTAATGGAGACCATAATTATTAGAAATTATCATGATGGTCTACCTGAATGACCATAGGTATGTAAAAGGAATAAATGAACAAATATTTCGCATTCATGAATGATTAAAATTTTGGCTTCATGTTATGGTTGTTATGGTATTCTTGTATGTAGTGTTTCTTTTTTGTTGTTAGGGAACTATGTTTATCCTTATTTTGCCTCACATTGCCTTGATTTTCCAAACCATGCCTTACCTTGCCATGCCATGCCATGCTATGCCTTTTCATGCCTTTCCTTTCCATGCCATGCCTTGCATTTCCTTCCTTTCCTTGCCTTGCCATTCCATGCCTTGTCATTCCTTTCCTTTCCTTGCCATGTCAGGTCATGCCTTTCCATGCCATGTCTTTCCTTTCCTTGCCTTTCCAAGCCATGACTTGCCTTTCCATGCCATGTCTTGTGTTGTCATTCCATGCCTTGCCTTTCCATGCCATGCCTTTACTTTACATGACATGAATTTCCTTTCCATGCCATGTCTTTCCATGCCATGTCTTGCCATGCCTTACCTTTCCACGCCATTCCTTGAATTTCCTTGCCTTGTCCTGCCATGCCATGCCTTGCATTTCCTTGCCTTGTCATGCCATGCCATGCCATGCATTTCCATGTCATTCCATGCCTTTCTAGGTCATGCCTTGCCTTTCCATGCCATGCCATGCCTTTCATTTCCTTTCCATTCCATGCCTTACCCTATCTTTCCATGTCTTACCTTGCCATGCCATGCATTTCCTTACCTTTCCATGTCAAGAATTTCCTTGCCATGTCATGCTATGCCTTTCCTTTTCATGTCATGCCATGCCATGCCATGCATTTCCTTTCCTTACCATGCCTTTCCATTCCATTCCACGCCATCCCTTGCATTTCCATGCCCTTCCTTGTCATGATATGTCATGCCTTGAATTTCCATGTCATGCATTTCCTTTCCATACCATGCCATGCCTTTACATGACATGTCTTTCCTTTCCATGACATGTCATTTCATGCCTTGCATTGCCTTGCATTTCCTTATTTTTTCATGTCATACCATGTATTTTCATGCCATGCCTTTCCTTGCATTTCATTACCTTGCCATGACATGCCTTGCATTTCCTTGCCTTGCACTGTCTTTCCTTGTCATGCCTTGCCATGCCTTGCCTATCCATGCCTTTCCTTTCCATGCCTTCCCATTCCATAACATGCATGCCTTCCCCTTTTCATTTCATTCATCCCATGCCTTGCATTGCCTTGCCTTTCCATGTCTTGTTGTTCCATTCCATGCATGGACTTGAATTTCCATGCCATGCCATGTCTCTTCATGTCAAGCCTTGCCTTGTCATGCTATGCCATGCCTTTCCTTGTCATGCCATGCCTTGTCATGCCTTTCCTTTCTGTACCATACCATGCATTGCCTTTCCTTTCCATCCCATGCCATGCCTTTTCATGTCAAGCCTTGCCATGCGATGACATTCCTTCCCATGCCATGCCTTTCATTTTATTTCCTTTTCATGTCATGCCATGCCATGCCTTGCCTTTCCTTTCCATGCCTTACATTTCCTTTCCATTCCATGCCTTGTGTTGCATTTCCTTGACATGCAATGCCTTGCATTTACTTGCCTCTCCATGTCATTCCATTCCTTTCCATGTCATGCCTTGCCTTTCCATTCCATTCCATGCCATACCATGTCATTCTTTTCCTTTCCATGCCATGTCATGTCTTTCCATGCCATAACATGCATGTCTTTCCCTTTCCATGCCATGCGATGCCATGATTTTCATTGCCTTGCATTTCCATGCCATACCATGTATTGTCATGCCTTACCTTGCCTTTCCTTGGCATGCCATGCCTTTCCATTTCATGCCTTTCCATGAAATTCCTTTCCATGCCTTGACTTTCCATGCCATGCCTTTCCTTTCCTTTCCATACCTTGCCTTGTCTTTCCTTTATTTTCCATGCCATGTCATGTATTTCCATTCCATCCCATGTCATGCCATGGCATGTCATGCCTTGACATGCCATGACTTCCCTTGCCTTGCCTTGCCTAACCACACCATGTCTTTCCATCCAATGAAGTATTTTTTCCTTGACATGTAATTGTTTTAGGATAAATCCGTAAGTGCGGACACAAACCGATTTCCCCAGATCCACCTGGATCTGGAACAAACAGTGACAGAATACTACTCTTTCCCTAGTTCTAAAGTTTTGAATGGACAAGAGAAGAAGGATGATATACTTACTTTATGAAAGCTCTCCTTATCTCTGTTGATCCCCGCTCTGCTACGATGCTCTTGCGTCGTCCAATCACGACAACACAAACCAATCACAACAAAGAGATTAATATGTTC
>ML789492.1:485743-537566 GCA_009831015.1 Picea engelmannii | reverse complement strand
TTATCATGTCATCATCTTGATAACCAAAAATGAGGATAACAGTAATGCCTTACCTTTCCAAGTCATTCCATGACTTTCATTTCCTTGCCTTGCCTTGTCATGCCATGCATTTCCATGACATTCCTTTCTTTTCCTTGTCATGCCATGCCATGTATTTCCATGCCAATCCTTGCCTTACCATGCCATTCCATGCCTTGCCTTGTCATTCCATGCCTTTCCATGTCTTTCTTGTCGTGCCATGAAATGTCTTGTCATACCATGCATTTCCTTTCCTTTTAATTCCATGCCATGCCTTTCCATTCCAATCTTTGTCTATCCTTTCCATTCCATGCCTTTCCTTGTCATGTCATGCAATGCCTTTCATTTGCATGTCATGCCTTGCCCTGCCATGCCATTCCATGCATTTCCATGCCATGCCTTGCCTTTGCATGCCATGTCATGCCATGCCTTGAATTTCCTTTCCTTTCCATGTCATTCCATGACTTTCCATGGCATGTCTTGTCTTGCCTTTCCATGCCTTGAATTTCCTTGTTATGTCATGCCTTACATTGCCTTTCCTTCCCATGTCATGCCATGTATTTCCATGACCTGCCTTGCCTTTCCATGCTATGCCATTCCTTTCCTTGCCATGCCATGTCATTCCTTTACATGCCATAACATGCATGCCTTTCCCTTTCCATGCCTTTCCATGCCTTACCTTGTGCTTTCTTGGCATGCCCTTCCTTGCCATGTCATGCCTTGACATGCCTTGCCATGCCTTGAATTTCCATTCCATGCCTTGCATTGCCTTTCCTTTCCTTGCCATGCCTTGCCTTACCTTTCCATGCCTTTCCATTCCTTTCCTTGTCTTACCATGCCATGTCATGTCTTTCCATGCTATGCGATGTCATTCCATGTCATGTCATTCCTTTCCATCACATGCCTTACCTTGCCTTGCCATGGCATGCCTTGCCTTGCCTTGCCTTACCATGCCATTCTGTTCCATCTAATGAAGTGTTTGTTCCTTGACATGACATGCCTTGCCATGCAATGGATTACCTTGCTATGTCATGCCATGCCTTTCATTTCCTTACCTTTCCATGCCATTCCATCCCTTTACATCCCATATCTTTCCTTTCTTTGTCACGCCATTCCTTGCCTTTTCATGCCATGCCATGCTTTCCTTGCCTTACATGCCTTCCATTTCCATTCCTTGCCGTGAAATGCCTTACCTTGCCATGCCATGTCATGCCTTGTCATGCCTTGCCTTGACATGCCATGCCATGTCATTCCATGCCTTTCCATTCCTTGTCATGCCATGCCATGCCTTGCCTTTCCAAGACATTACTTGCCTTATCATGCCATTCCATGCCATGCCTTTCATTTCCTTGCTATGCCTTTTCTTTCCATGCCACGCCTTTCCTTTCCATGTTGTACCTTGCCTTGCCATGCCTTTCCTTCCCTCTCCATGCCATGCCTTTTCATTCCATGTCATTCCTTTCCTTTACATTCCATGTATTTCCTTCACTTTCCATGCCATGCTTTGTGATCCGGGATATTTTCATCGTTGACTTATTAAAATAATTACTTTAAAGAGTGTAAATGAAAGCTTATGTGCAACATCATCAAAGAGGACATATTCATGGAGAAAACATGAGAAGGAGAGAAAGAGCACAAGACATGATAACGAAGTTCTTATGAATAATGGATGATGCCTCTAGGACCACTTCGAAGTGGAGAGGCCTTATATTATCTCAACAATAAAAATGTTTTTGGGCAATTTTTCGGCACATGATTTTTCGCCAATGGTTTTCTATTTTTAGTTAAGGAATTAGGTTTTTTGACTAATCTAGGTCAATGGATTAGGGTTTTGGATGCCACTAACTCCTATATGCATATTGTATTGTAAACAATGTATGATGTGAATGAATACAGAATATGTTTGTTTTCCCGGTTTGGGTTTCCAAGGGAAAATTCTCTGTGTAATGTGTGTATTTTCCATTGCATATTTTATGTTCTTTTATTGAAAATCTGTTTGTAGTAAATTATTGTACAAGGTTAAAATATACAAAAAATTGGCATAAATACATCATTATACCTCAAGTATGAAAAATTTCCTTCAGATTCGCTGCTCTAATGCAAAATATGACTACACCAGTGAATTTGTGGTGAGGAGTAGGGAAAAATTGACTGTCAAATAGTCGCAATATGACATCATCACCACTAGGCCCATGTTGGGCTCTCTGCCTCAAAATTCATGCCAATGCAGCCTGCAATAATGATTGAACCTGCATAAAAAATTATGTTGTACATAACTCTAGCATGGACCCCCGTCGCATGGAAAATACTGGTTTTAAATGCAAATTTGTGGATGGAATTTACCATGTCCATCATTTGGTCCATTAGTAAAATTTATAACATAATATTTTATGGTTGGGGAGGTCTTGGGGTCAAACCTATGGGCCTCCCCTTCTTTGGAACATGTTACAACTTATGTTTAATATAGTGGAACCACTATATTAATATAGCCATCAGATATTAATACGGAAGCTTCTCAGCAAATCTAGACCCTACACCAACTCTTGATGGTGATGGGTGCACGGATATACAGGTTGACGACCCTTTTTAATGTGATTTCCACCTGATTTTGTGGATACAATTGTTGGATTATGGGGCTGTCATCCGGTCCGGTTGCTAATGTTTTCTCTAATATTACCCCCCACCCCCACCCTCATATGAAGGTGCGGGTGGGGAGTAATATTAGAGAAATAATTATATGAGGGTGGGTGGGTGGTAATATTAGAGAAAAAAATAATATTCCCAGCCCTCATTAGGCATTTTCAGGGTGCCATGTGGTGCCCTTCCATTGGCTCTATCTACCTAGTCACTTGCTAACTCACTGCATCAGGATACCACATGGAAGTCCCCGGGTGGTGCCATGTGGCATCACCTGGGGGTGCCACATGTCACCCATTGATAGACTCAAGTGGCCACCCAAACTGCCAAATCATTCTACCACATGTCATCTCATGGTTGGTGCCATGTCATCATGCTAACATCAGCATTATGTCATGCTAACATCATCTCTTCACAGTTAGTTGCTAACATTATCAGTACGAATGTTGATGTCACCCTATTTACTTTGACCAGGTTGAACAAAAATTTTACCATCCATAACTTCTTTGTTCAGACTCCATTTGAGGTGCCATTTGCGTCATTGATCCAGATTTATGTTCGGCACGAAATGAGATCGGAGATATAATAAAGAAATGCACAGAGATATTGCAGATATTCAATAATATAACATAAATGTATCAAAGATGTAACCATAAACATAGATATACAGTAATACATGATTTCTATTAATCAGAGAAATGTACAGAGACTATAAAAATACAGAGTGAAAGACTCGCTAGAATGGTGGTAGCTTATCTCTGAGAAGAGATGTGATGGCCTCTAACACTCGCAAGAAGATGATTAAAATGAGGCTCTGAAGGCCCTTTTAAAATAAACAGGAATGCCAAAATTCCTAGACATCCAAAAACCTAACCGTAGGAGATGAAGCGCCAAAAGTCATGTGGGCCCCATTTGGGTAAGTTGGTGCATCAACTTCTCGGGGTTGTAACTTTTGCATACGATCTCTGTTTTAGGCATATGATAGCTCCTTGGAAAGGTCTGTCCGAGAACTACAACACTCAAGAAAAAATATCATCATAGTTAATATTTTTCGATAACAACATACCCAAAAAAACATCGTTTAGGGTCTCAAAATGGCTACGGAAGTTCAGGACCCAAAAAAACTGCTAAAAATAGTAAATTACCAAAATTGCTAGAAACATGTTTTGTGCTAGTTTGAGAAAGTGGGTGGCCACTGATATCCACCTGGATCAATCCTCCCTCCTTAGGAAGCAATGGTCTCCATTGCGTTGAGTTCCCAGGGGAGAGGGGAAAGCGATTGTTGAATCTGAATCTTGGTGAGTTGCTTGCCTTGTTGGAACCGTCGCGCTACTTAGCTTGCTAAAGGATCTCACGAACCTTTGGCTGGAAGGTTTGGACCTTTTTAACCAGTCTGGCTATTTTAGATGACTGTGTGCAGAAGGAATCTTTTTGCTTTGCTGCAACCTTGTTGACCTACTTCTGGTGGATAGAAGGTGCCTGGGCCGAGGATGTAGTGGTTGCAGTATCCTTTTGTTCCCCTTTTGAACAGATTGTGGAGAAGATGAATTTTGTAGTATGAGATACTACCTTGTGGCACTGTTTAGGTGGGGCAGTAGTTGGAACTACCTATGGTATCCTGTAGAGATGACCCCCCAGAGTAATAATGACACTACGGGGTCGAGACTCATAGATAGCATGGCGTTTCCACATATATGGCTGGCCCAAGAGAACATCACAGACATCTAGTGGGGCAACATCACATAATACCTCATCCTTGAAGGGTTGGATGCCGTATGACAATTGACAATGTTGGCTGACACGAAGTACTTGTCCTTGGCGAAGCCAGCCAATGCTATATGGTTGCGGGTGTGGTGTTGTCGACAATCCCAACTGCTTGACGACCTCTGTTGAGATGAGGTTCTTCTGGCTTCTGCTATCAACAATAAAATGAAGTGGGGTCCCATTCACCCACATATGTGAATGAAAAAGGTGCTCCCCTTCTTCTGGATCTGTTGGTTCTTCTGGTTGAATTGCTGCGGTCGCAACAATAATAGTGGGGTCTACATCGATGATTTGTATTTTCCCATTATTTTTAGAATCAGATTCTGAATCCATGTTTGGATCCTTGTCTTTGATCTCGACCACCAATGACTATTTTGAGTGACATTCATCGGTGTTGTGCCAGGGGATTTTGTGGAAATCGCACCATTTTCCAGTGTCCTTCTTTGTCTTCTCGTGACCCTTCTTTTCCTGTGTCTTGGACTGGTTTTCGGGAGACTATTTGTTAGGGATGTCTTTGTCATGATTTGGTTGTTGCAAAGTTGCATACTCGAATTCCCGTTTGTTATGGTCTTTAAATTTCTGCTCAATTTTAATAGCATATCGATAAGTAGGACTAAGTGATGAGATGTCCAGAAAATCCATTTCAATCTGGATGTATCTGTGTAGAGCCCCACGGTATTTCAGAACCAAATGTCGCTCGGAGTCTTTGATACCCGGCTTGGTGTGCAAGCTATGGAAGGTATTGGTGAACTCCGGAACTACTTGGCCCTTCTCTTTCCATAGTGTGGTCCATCTCATGTAATGGTCCTCATAGTTTCCAACAGAGTAATATTGTTCCTTTACCGCATCCACAAAAAAATCCCAAGTGGGCTCGACCCCATATATTCCAGAATCCTCTGTAGAACTCTTCTCCCAGTAAGTTTCCCGCCAATGTTTGACATGGGGGAGAGCCTTAAGGAGTGTGAAGGTGATCTTTTCCTTTTCGGAAAAATTATGAATAGAGAAATAACCTTCTAGCAGATTTAACCATTTATCTAGGGCATATGCATCTATTTGACCTTCAAATACAGGAATATCAAAATTAACCTGTACCTTGAAAGGAGAGGTGCCTCCAAAGTGGAAACTTCATGAATATGCGCCTGATGCTATCGGGAGGTGTTGAAGGATGTGGAAAAAATTCTCCATCATTTCGTCCCTATGTCGCATGAGAGCTTGCTCAAGAAACAGATTGATAGGATCATCTGCTCCATCGTTTTTCTTTTCTTCCACCATTGAGGGTTTATTGGGTGTGAGAGAGCGATTGTCTTCAAGAGAGACAAGCTCGAGACCCAACTTTCTATACTCAGACCTCGTCCGGGACATGCACTGAAAAAACGATCAAGAGCAGCCTGCTCTGATACCACTGATCCGGATTTATGTTCAACACGAAATGAGATTGGAGATATTATAAATAAATGCAAAGAGATATTGTAGATATTCAATAATATAACATAAATGTATCAGAGATGCAACCATAAACATAGATATACATTAATACACGATTTCTATTAATCAGAGAAATGTACAGAGACTGTAAAAATACAGAGTGAAAGACTCGCTAGAATGGTGGTAGCTTATCTCTGAGAAGAGATGTGATGGCCTCTCACATTCACAAGAAGATGATTACAATGAGGATTTGAAGGCCCTTTTACAGTAAATGGGAATGCCAAAATTCCTAGACATCCAAAAACCTAACCGTAGGAGATGAAGCGCTAAAAGTCATTTGGGCCCCGTTTGGGTAAGTTGGTGCATCAACTTCTCGAGGTCGTAACTTTTGCATACGATCTCCGTTTTAGGCATATGATAGCTCGTTGGAAAGGTCTATCCAAGAACTACAATGATCGAGAAAAAATAGCAGCATACATGTAATTTTACGATAGAAACATACCCAAAAAAACATCATTTAGGGTCTCAAAATGGCCGCGGAAGTTCAGGACTCGAAAAAACTGCTAAAAATAGTAAATTACCAAAATATCCAAAAACATGTTTTGTCCCAGTTGGAGAAAGTGGGTGGCTACCGATATCCACCTGGATCAATCCTCCCTCCTTAGGAAGAAATGGTCTTCATTGCATTGATTTCTCGGGGGAGAGGGGAAAGCGATTGTTGAATCTAAATCTTGGTGAGTTCCTTGCCTTGTTGGAACTGTCGCGCTGCTTAGCTTGCTGCAGGCTCTCACGAACCTTTGGCTGGAAGGTTTGGACCTTTTTAACCAGTCTGGCTATTTTAGATGACTGTGTGCAGAGAATCTTTGTGCTTTGTTGCAACCTTGTCGACCTGCTTCTGGTGGATAGAAGGTGCCTGGGCTGAGGCTGTAGTGGTTGCAGTATCCTTTTGTAACCCTTTTGAATAGATTGTGTAGAAGATGAATTTTGTAGTATGAGATACTACCTTGCGGCACTGTTTAGGTGGGGCAGTAGTGGGAACTACCTCTGGTATCCTATAGACATGACCCCCCATAGTAATAATGACACTACGGGGTCGAGACTCATAGATAGCATGGCGTTTCCACATATATGGCTGGCCCAAGAGAACATCACAGACATCCAGTGGGGCAACATCACATAATACCTCATCCTTGAAGGGTTGGATTCCATATGACAATCGACACTGCTGGCTGACATGAAGATCTCGTCCTTGGCGAAGCCACCCAATGTTGTATGGCTGCGGGTGTGGTGTTGTCGACAATCCCAACTGTTTCATGACCTCTGCTGAGATGAGGTTCTTTTGGCTTCCGCTATCAACAATAAAATGCAGCGGGGTCCCCTTCACCCACATATGTGAATGAAAAAGGCGCTCCCCCTCTTCTGGATCTGTTGGTTCTTCTGGTTGAATTGTTGCGGTTGAGACAATAGTAGTGGGGTCTGCGTCGATGTTTTGTCTTTTCCCATTATTTTTAGAATCAGATTTTGAATCCGTGTTTGGCTCCTTGTCTTTGATATTGACCACCAATGACTATTTTCAGTGACATTCATCGGTGTTGTGCCAGGGGATTTTGTGGAAATCGCACCATTTTTCAGTGTCCTTTGTCTTCCCGTGACCCTTCTTTTCCTGTGTCTTGGACTGGTTTTCAGGAGATTGTTTGTTAGCGCTGTCTTTTTCATGCTTTGGTTGTTGCAGAGTTGCAGACCCGAATTCCTGTTTGTTCTAGTGCTTAAGTTTCTGCTCGATTTTAACAGCATATCGATAAACAACACTGAGTGATGAGATGTCCAGAAAATCCATTTCAGTATGGATGTATCTATGTAGAGCCCCACGGTATTTCAGAACCAAATGTTGCTCGGAGTCTTTGATACCCAGCTTGGTGCACAAGGTATGGAAGGTATTGGTGAACTCCAAAACTTCTTGGCCCTTCTCTTGTCGTAGTGTGGTCCATCTCATGTACTGGTCCTCATAGTTGCCAATAGGGTAATATTGTTCCTTTACCGCATCCACAAAAAAATCCCAAGTTTCCTTGGCCCCATATATTCCAGAATCCTCTGTGAAACTCTGCTCCCAGTAAGTTTCCCACCAATGTTTGACATGGGGGAGAGCCTTAAGGAGTGTGAAGGTGATCTTTTCCTTGTCAGAAAAATTATGGACAGAGAAATAACCTTCTAGCAGATTTAACCATTTATCTAGGGCATCTGCATCTATTTGACCTTCAAATACAGGAATATCTAAATTAACCTGTACCTTGAAATGTGGGGTGCCTCAAAAGTGGCCGCTTGATGAATATGTGTCTGATTCTATCGGGAGGCGTTGAAGGATGTGGGAAAAATTCTCCATCATTTCGTCCCTATGTCGCATGAGAGCTTTCTCAAGCAACAGATTGATAGGATCGTCTGCTCCATCGTTTTTATTTTCTTCCACCATTGAGGGTTTCTTGGGTGTGTGAGAGAGATTGTCTTCAAGAGAGACAATATCGAGACCCAACTTGCTATACTCGGACCTCGTCGGGGACATGCACTGAAAAAATGATCAAGAGCAGCCTGCTCTGATACCACTGATCCGGATTTATGTTCGGCATGAAATGAGATCAGAGATATAATAAAGAAATGCACAGAGATATTGCAGATATTCAATAATATAACATAAATGTATCAAAGATGCAACCATAAACACATATATACAGTAATACACGATTTCTATTAATCAGAGAAATGTACAGAGACTGTAAAAATACAGAGTGAAAGACTCGCTAGAATGGTGGTAGCTTATCTCTGAGAAGAGATGTGACGGCCTCTCACATTCTCAAGAAGATGATTACAATGAGGCTTTGACGGCCCTTTTACAATAAAAGGGAATTCCAAAAGTCCTAGACATCCAAAAACCTAACCATAGGAGATGAAGCACCAAAAGTCATGTGGGCCCCGTTTGGGTAAGTTGGTGCATCAACTTCCTAGGGTCGTAACTTTTGCATACGATCTTTGTTTTAGGCGTATGATAGCTCGTTGGAAAGTTCTATCCAAGAAATACAATGCTAGAGAAAAAATAGCATTGTAAATGTTATTTTTCGACAACAACATACCCTAAAAAACATCATTTAGGGTCTCAAAATGGCCCCGAAAGTTCAAGACCCGAAAAAACTGCTAAAAATAGTAAATTACCAAAATTGCCAAAAACATGTTTTGTGCCAGTTGGAGAAAGTGGTTGGCCACCAATATCCACCTGGATCAATCCTCCCTCCTTAGGAAACAATGGTCTCCATTGCGTTGAGTTCCCGGGGGAGAGGAGAAAGCGATTGTTGAATCTGAATCTTGGTGAGTTGCTTGCCTTGTTGGAACCGTCGCGCTGCTTAGCTTGTTGAAGGCTCTCACGAACCTTTAGCTGGAAGGTTTGGACCTTTTTAACCAATCTGGCTATTTTAGATGACTGTGTGCAGAAGGAATCTTTGTGCTTTGCTACAACCTTGTCAACCTACTTCTACTGGATAGAAGGTTCCTGGGCCGAGGCTGTAGTGGTTGCAGTATCCTTTTGTTCCCCTTTTGAATAGATTGTGGAGAAGATGAATTTTGTAGTATGAGATACTACCTTGCGGCACTATTTAGGTGGGGCAGTAGTTGGAACTACCTCTGGTATCCTGTAGAGATGACCCCCCAGAGTAATAATGACACTACAGGGTCGAGATTCATAGATAGCATGGAGTTTCCACATATATGGCTGGCCCAAGAGAACATCACAGACATCTAGTGGGGAAAAATCACATAATACCTCATCCTTGAAGGGCTAGAAGCCATATGAAAATCGACATTGTTGGCTGACACAGATCTCGTCCTTGGCAAAACCACCCAATGTTGTATGGCTACGAGTGTGGTGTTGTCGACAATCCCAACTGTTTGACGACCTCTGCTGAGATGAGGTTCTTCTGGCTTCCTCTATAAACAATAAAATGTAGCGGGGTCCCCTTCACCCACATCTGTGAATGAAAAGGGCGCTCCCCCTCTTCTGGATCTATTGGCTCTTCTGGTTGAATTGCTGCGGTCGCAACAATAACAATGGGGTTTGCGTCGATGATTTGTCTTTTCCCATTATTTTCAGAATCAGATTCTGAATCCATGTTTGGCTCCTTGTCTTTGATCTCGACCACCAATGACATTTTTGAGCGACATTCATCGGTGTTGTGTGAGTGGATTTTGTGGAAATCGCACCATTTTCCAGTGTCCTTCTTTGTCTTCCCGTGACACTTCTTTTCCTGTGTCTTGGACTATTTTTCGAGAGACTGTTTGTTAGGGATCTCTTTGCCATGCTTTGGTTGTTGCAGAGTTGCAGACCCGAAATCCCATTTGTTCTGGTACTTAAATTTCTGCTCGATTTTAACAGCATATAGATAAGCAGCACCGAGTGATGAGATGTCTAGAAAATCCATTTCAGTCTGGATGTATCTGTGTAGAGCCCCACGGTATTTCAGAACCAAATTTTGCTCGGAATCTTTGATACCCAGCTTGGTGCGCAAGGTATGGAAGGTATTGGTGAAATCCAGAATTGCTTGGCCATTCTCTTGCCGTAGTGTGGTCCATCTCATGTACTGGTCCTCATAGTTGCCAACAGGGTAATATTGTTCCTTTACCGCATCCTCAAAAAAATCCCAAGTGGGCTCGGCCCCATATCTTTCAGAATCCTCTGTGGAACTATGCTCCCAATAAGTTTCCCACCAATGTTTTACATGGGGGAGAGCTTTAAGGAGTGCAAAGGTGATCTTTTCCTTGTTGGAAAAATTATTAACAGAGAAATAACCTTCTAGCAGATCTAACCATTTATCTATGGCATCTGCATCTTTTTTACCTTCAAATACAGGAATATCCAAATTAACCTGTACCTTGAAAGGCAAGGTTCCTCCAAAGTGGCCACTTGATGAAGATGTGCCTGATGCTATCTAGAGCCGTTGAAGGATGTGGGAAAAATTCTCCATCATTTCGTCCCTCTGTCGCGTGAGAGCTTGCTCAAGCAACAGATTGATAGGATTGTCTGCTCCATCGTTTTTCTTTTCTTCTGCCATTGAGGTTTTATTAGGTGTGAGAGAGTGATTTTCTTCAAGAGAGACAAGTTCGAGATCCAACTTGCTATACTCGGAACTCATCGGGGACATGCACTGAAAAAACGATCAAGAGCAGCCTGCTCTGATACCACTGATCCGGATTTATGTTCGGCACGAAATGAGATCGGAGATATACTAAAGAAATGCATAGAGATATTGTAGATATTCAATAATATAACATAAATGTATCAGAGATGAAACCATAAACACAGATATACAGTAATACACAATTTCTATTAATCAGAGAAATGTACAGAGACTGTAAAAATACAGAGTGAAAGACTCGCTAGAATGGTGGTAGCTTATCTCTGAGAAGAGATGTGACGACCTCTCACATTCGCAAGAAGATGATTACAATGAGGCTCTGAAGGCCCTTTTACAATAAATGGGAATTCCAAAAGTCCTAGACATCCAAAAACCTAACCGTAGGAGATGAAGCGCCAAAATTCATGTGGGCCCCATTTGGGTAAGTTGGTGCATCAACTTCCCGGGGTCGTAACTTTTGCATACGATCTTCGTTTTAGGCGTATGATAGCTCGTTCGAAAGGTCTATCTGAGAACTACAACGCTTGAGAAAAAATATCTTTGTAGTTGAAAGTTTGTGACAGAAACATACCCAAAAAAACATCGTTTAGGGTCTCAAAATGGCCCCGGAAGTTCAGGACCCAAAAAAACTGCTAAAAATAGTAAATTACCAAAATTGCCAGAAACATGTTTTGTGCCAGTTGGAGAAAGTGGGTGGACACCGATATCTACCTGGATCAATCCTCCCTCCTTAGGAAGAAATGGTCTCCATTGCGTTGAGTTCCCGGGGGAGAGGGGAAAGCGATTGTTGAATCTGAATCTTGGTGAGTTGCTTGTCTTGTTGGAACCGTCGCGCTGCTTAGCTTGTTGAAGGCTCTCACGAACCTTTGGCTAGAAGGTTTGTACCTTTTTAACTAGTCTGGCTATTTTAGATGACTATGTACAGAAGGAATCTTTTTTCTTTGCTGCAACCTTGTCGACCTCCTTATGGTGGATAGAAGGTGCCTGGGTTGAGGCTGTAGTGGTTGCAGTATCCTTTTGTTCCCCTTTTGAACAGATTGTGGAGAAGATGAATTTTGTAGTATGAGATACTACCTTGCGCACTGTTTAGGTGGGGCAGTAGTTGGAACTACCTCTGGTATCCTGTAGAGATGACCCCCCAGAGTAATAATGAAACTACGGGGTCGAGACTCATAGATATCATGGCGTTTCCACATATATGGCTGGCCCAAGAGAACATCATAAACATCCAGTGGGGCAACATCACATAATACCTCATCCTTGAAGGGCTGGATGTCGTATGACAATCGACACTGCTGGCTGACACGAAGATCTCGTCCTTGGCAAAGCCACCCAATGTTGTATGGTTGCGGGTGTTGTGTTGTTGACAATCCCAACTGTTTGATGACCTCTACTGAGATGAGGTTCTTCTGGCTTCCGCTATCAACAATAAAATGCAGCGGGGTCCCCTTTACCCACATCTGTGAAAGAAAAAGGCGCTCCTCCTCTTCTGGATATATTGGTTCTTCTAGTTGAATTTCTGAGGTCACGACAATAGCAGTGGGGTCTGCATCGATGATTTGTCTTTTCCCATTATTTTCATAATCAGATTCTAAATCAGTGTTTGGCTCCTTGTCTTTGATCTCAGCCACCAATGACTATTTTGAGCGACATTCATCGGTGTTGTGCGAGGCGCTTTTGTGGAAAACGCATCATTTTCCAGTGTCCTTCTTTGTCTTCCTGTGACCCTTCTTTTCCTATGTATTGGACTAGTTTTTGGGAGACTGTTTGTTAGGGTTGTATTTGTCATGCTTTGGTTGTTGCAGAGTTGCAGACCCAAATTCCCGTTTGTTCTGGTGCTTAAATTTTTGTTCGATTTTTAACAGCATATCGATAAGCAGCACCGAGTGATGAGATGTCCAGAAAATCTATTTCAGTATGGATGTATCTTTGTAGAGCCCCACGGTATTTCAGAACCAAATGTCGCTCGGAGTCTTTGATACCCATATTGGTGTGCAAGGTATGGAAGGTATTGGTGAACTCCGGAACTGCTTGGCCCTTCTCTTGCCGTAGTGTGGTCCATCTCATGTACTGGTCCTCATAGTTGCCAATAGGGTAATATTGTTCCTTTACCACATCCACAAAAAAATCCCAAGTGGGCTCGGCCCCATATATTCCAGAATCCTTTGTGGAACTCTTCTCCCAATAAGTTTCCCACCAATGTTTGACATGGGGGAGATCCTTAAGGAGTGCGAAGGTGATTTTTTCCTTGTCAGAAAAATTATGAACAGAAAAATAACCTTCTAGCAGATTTAAGCATTTATATATGGCATCTGCATCTATTTGACCTTCAAATACAAGAATATCAAAATTAACCTGTACCTTGAAAGGTGAGGTGCCTCCAAAGTGGCATCTTGATGAATATGCGCCTGATGCTATCGAGAGGCATTGAAGGATGTGGGAAAAACTCTCCATCATTTCGTCCTTCTGTCGCATGAAATCTTGCTCAAGCAACAGATTGATAGGATCATCTGCTCCGTCGTTTTTCTTTTCTTCCACCATTGAGGGTTTCTTGGGTGTGCGAGAGAAATTTTCTTCAAGAGAGACAAGCTCGATACCCAACTTTCTACACTCGTACCTCGTCGAGGACATGCACTGAAAAAATGATCAAGAGTTGCCTTCTCTGATACCACTGATCCAGATTTATGTTCAGCATGAAATGAGATCGGAGATATAATAAAGAAATGCACAGAGATATTGCAGATATTCAATAATATAACATAAATGTATCAGAGATGCAACCATAAACACAGATATATAGTAATACACGATTTCTATTAATCAGATAAATGTACAGAGACTGTAAAAATACAAAGTGAAAGACTCACTAAAATGGTGGTATCTTATCTCTGAGAAGAGATGTGACGGCCTCTCACATTCGCAAGAAGATGATTACAATGAGGCTCTGAAGGAACTTTTACAATAAATGGGAATGCCAAAAGTCCTAGACATCCAAAAACCTAATCGTAGGAGATGAGGCGCCAAAAGTCATGTGGGCCCCGTTTGGGTAAGTTGGTGCATCAACTTCCCGAGGTCGTAACTTTTGCATACGATCTCCGTTTTAGGCGTATGATAGCTCATTGGAAAGGTCTATTCGAGAAATACAACGCTTGAGATAAAATTACATCATTTATGTAATTTTGCGGCAACAACATACCCAAAAAACCATCATTTAGGGTCTCAAAATGGCCCCGGAAGTTCAAGACCCGAAAAAACTGCTAAAAATAGTAATTTACTAAAATTGCCAGAAACATGTTTTGTGCCAGTTGGAGAAAGTGGGTGGCCATTGATATCCACCTGGATCATTCATTGGAAATATTGTGACAAGCAATTCAACTTGGCGTTATTTTTGTTGATATTTGAGTACTTTGAATTTTTTCCCTTTTAGATCCTCCTGGATCATTCCTCCCCACTAAGAATATTTTGGGCCTCCAAAATCCTCATCAGTTAATTGGTAGGTGAGGGAATCCCTCCCTCACTTTCTCTTTCTCTATCCACCGTGCTTTACTTGGAAGGGTTCCTTTAAGGCCCACTAGAAGATATTCAACATCACCTTTGCATGAAGTCCTCGTCCTTCTGTCCTGGATTATATCTTCCTTTAGCTCATCCATGTGCTCAAGAGAAAACTCATCCACTAAAGGTACTGAAACAATATCCCTTTGATCCATGATCATTGGAGGCTCATAAATTTTCAGGTTCTCTATGTTTACAACTAAGTTTATCTACATGTACGGTGGTAGATCGAGGTGAAAGGAAATTGTGCCAATTTTCTCTAATATGGTGAAGAGTCCATATCTTACGGATTTGATCATATTTCCTTCTCCCTTCAGCCGAACTCTGCAAATGTGGAACCACACTTGATCTCCCCTTTGAGTCTAGTGATCAACTATGTGCTTTTCATACCACAACTTGAGATGTTTGATGCAGTAGCCTTGGAGAAAATGAACCATTGTTCTGCTAACAACCTCTATATATCCATCGGTCTGTGGATGGAAAGAAGTACGAAGTACTCCTTTTCATATCGGTTTCCATCATTCTCCAAAAAATATTTCTAAGGAATCGAGTGTCTCTATCTGAGATAATGGATGTGGAATTTCCAAAGTGGACCCATACATGCTAAAAGAAAAGGTGAGCAATTCGTTTAGAAGTGATCTTCTTTTTACATAGCATCAAGACACATGTCTTACTAAACCTATGCACTACTAAATGCAAATAGTCATGACCCATTTTTTACATAGGCATCCCCCCTAAAAAATCCAAGGAGACAATCTTCCAAGGATGAGAAGGAAAAAGGAATGGTTTGTACAACTCCAATTTTCTATTAGTGGGCTTTAAAATGCACAACACACACCCCTTTATAAACATGGTTACAATTACATTCATTTGAGGAAAACATAACCTCAGAAAATACATTATTGATCCGGATTTTATGAGCATAACGAAATGAATACAGATTATTAAAAGATGCTTAACAAAAAATAACAGAGATATAGTAAAACTAATTTTCTATTTAATAAGGAAATAAGATGAAACTATAAAATGCAACGGAAAACAAGCTTGCTGGAATGGTAGCGGCTTATCTCTGAGAAGAGATGTGACGGCTGCCCTCATTCGCAAGAAGATGACTACAATGAGGCTTTGAAGTCCCTTTTATAATAAAGATGAATTTCAAAACCCTAGACATCCAAAAACCTAACCCTAAGAAATGAAGCACCAAAAGTCATGTGGGCCTCGTTGGGGTAAGTTAGTACATCAACTTCTCAGGGTCATAACTTTTTCATACGATCTTCATTTTAGGCACATGATAGCACATTGGAAAGGTATAACAGAGAAGAAAAACTTTTTTCTACTCCAATTCAAATCCTTTGGCATTCACTTGGGGCCCAAATCCCCAAAAAACGTCATTTAGGGCCTCAAAACGACCACAAAAGTTTGGAATCCAAAAAACGGTCAAAAAAGTATTAAGGTGGAAAACTATTTTTTGAGCTAGCGGAATAGGTGGGTGGCCACTGATATCCACCTAGAAAAATCCTCCATCCTTAGGAACCAATGATCTCCATTGCGTTGAGTTCCCCCATCAAATGAGGAAATTTATGTTGAATTTGGCCCCAGGTGAGCCACTTTCCTTGGTGTAGGAGATGCCCAACTTTGACAACTCAATAAAGTTGGATCCTTTTCTGGCGAGTTCACTTGACTTGTTTTTCCACAATATGATCATTGGATTCCTATTGTATGCAGTTGGGGTTGAAATCTTTTTGTGTTAGTTGTTCTGCTACCTCTGAGGTGTCCAATAATGGTGGTAAATAAAGCCGAAGGAGATCCACGTTGAACATTAGGTGCAGGCCAAGCAAAGGAAGAATGTTGAGCTCAAAATCATTATCACCCATAGCCTTGGTGATGGTGTATATCCCATAACAGAGTGGAAGAAGATTATGATGGGGTCATGTAAGGCATTCTTTTTGCAAGTGCAACCAAACTTTGTCACCCACCTCAAACTTATGTGGCACCCGGTGTTGATCATGGCGGTGCTTGTACTTGTCATTGGACTTATGTAGGATGTCTTGAACCTGTTGGAAGATGTGTTGGATCCACTCAATGAACTGGGTGGATTTTTCAACTTTATTTGTAGCAGGAGATGAGTTAGCTGAGGTGATCGCAAGGTGTAGCACAACATCTATGGGACCCAATGGTTGGAATCCCAACCCCATCTGAAAGGGGTTTTGGTCAGTTGAGCTATGCAAGGGTCAATTGTAGCTATGTTGGACATAGGGAAGACTCTCATCCCATGTGAAAGGGTCCTTGTAATTATACATGCGAAGGATATGCACAATCATTCAATTTACAACCTCGGTTTGGCCATCTATATGGGTGTGGAAGGTCGTGGATTTGGTGAGCTTTGTGTCCAGCAATGACCAGAGGATCGACCAGAATGTGCCAAGAAATCAACTATCCTGATCTGAGATAATATTTTTTGGGATTCCAAACTGTACTCAGACTTGTTCAAAGAATATCTTGGCAGTGGCCTCTGATGTGATGCTCTTCTTGCAGGCAGCCAAAATCTCCATCTTATAAAATCAATCAACAACCACAAAAACAAAGTCATTTCTCTGATTGGTGGATAGAATGCCTGACATGTAGTCCATTGAGATGGATTCCCATGACATGTCAGGAGTAGGTAGAGAGGTGTACAGTCCCCATTTTTTAGTGGTTGGTTTGGAAATGGCGTAGGCAGTGCAAGACCTGATATACTTGTTGACCTCCTGTCGAAGTTTCAACTAGTATAAATGTTGTTGTAGCATTTCCACTGTCTTTTCAATGCCAAATTTTCCTGCCACCCGACTGTAGTGGTCATCCCAAATCATCTTCACTCGCTTGCTTGATGGAATGCAGAGATGGCCCATATGGCACAACAACCCATCCTGAATATGGAAATTATCGACAACTGCATTTGCGCCCAACATTTGGTAGGTGGTTGCAAAGTCTGGGGCTGTCTCATGGAGTTGGGGCCATCTAGAGGTCTCATGGCCGCAAGAGTCTAGCACTGTGGTGAGTGTCGCGATTGGTGGTCTGTTGAGGCAATTAGCGACATGGTTGGTGCTTCATGTTTTATACTTGATGTTGAGGTGGAATTGTTGCAAGTATGTGGACCACTTCTAATGGTGATTATTCTACAATTTTTTGTATGTCTGTATGAACTACAGTGGCTTATGATCAGTGTGGATGACTATCGCCTTCCCAAGAATGTAATGTCTCCACTGGCAGAAGGATTACAAAATGGAGTACATTTCTTTGTCATAAGTAGGGTACTTACGAACAACATCTAATAGTTTCTCACTATGATAGGCCACAGGGTGGCCGTGCTAAGTGAGAACGATGCCCACAGCATAGTCTAAGGCATTTGTCTTGATCTGAAAGGATCATTGCAGGTTTGGTAGTGAAAGTACTGAGGCTGAGCAGAAGTGTTGCTTCAAATCACTGAACACTTGTTGTTGGGACTGGCCCCACACAAATTTAACCTTACCACCACCCCTCATTATTTGGCTAAGGGCCCATGCAATATGGGAGAATCCCAACATGAACCTACAATAGAAATTGGCAAGGCCCAAGAAGATCTAAATATCAGTGAGTGTGGTTGGGTTTGGCCAGTCACGAATGACTTGGATCTTGGTTGGATCCACATGTACGCCATGTTGATCAACGATGTAGCCTAGGTAATGGACCTTGTCCATGCCGAAGGAGAATTTTTCCAAGTTGGTGTATAGTTTGTGTTGTCGTTGGGTGTGCAGATCCTGTTGAATATGCTGCAAGTGTTCTACCCAAGTCTTGTTGTAAATGAGAATGTCATCCATATACACCACTACAAAAGTATTAGTGAATGGTCGTAGGATATCGTCCATCATCCTAATGAAAGTAGTTGGAGCATTTTTCAAACCAAAGGGCATGACCAACCATTCAAAAAGACCTTCCTTTGACTTAAAGGTGGTCTTCCATACATATGTTTGTTCTATCGGGACCTGGTGGTAGCTAGACTTCAGATCAATCTTACTGAAGTATTTCACCCTCGTGAGCTAATCAAGGAGGTCATCGATTCAAGGAATCGTGTATTGGTTTCTGAATGTGATTTTATTCAGATCTCGGTAATCAATGCAAAGTCGCCAAGTTCCATATTTCTTCTGTACCAACACGATTGGGCTCCCGCAAGATGATGATATGAGATGAATGTGCCCCTTATGGAGCATTTCTTGGATCTACCGCTTGAACTCCTCATTCTCTAACAGAGAGAGGCGGTAGACTGGCCCATTGGGCAGTGGTGCATCGGGGGTCAAATCGATGGGGTGCTTGACCTAACAATGCAGAGGTACCTTGGTAGGTGAGGAGAATATATATGAGTATTCTTCCACAACCTTATCTACTTCCTTTTGATGTGTTGAGAGGTCAGCCGTGAAGATCCTGGATGTGGTTGTGATATTTCACTCATTTTGAGAGTGAATCATGAAGAAGACAAAGTTCCCCGTCTGAGATATGACCTTCCTGCATTGCTTGGAAGAGGTCAAGGAAAAAGCACTAGGAGGGACTTCCTCGGGTATCCTGTAAAATTTCTTGTTCAAAGTAATAATAATACTACGCATCCTAGACTCAGATACAACATGATGTTTCCATAAATAAAGTTGGCCCAAAAGAACATTACAAACTTCGAGAGGAGCAACATCACACAATACCTCGTCTTTGAAGGGATTGATGTCGTACGATACTTAGAACTGTTGGTTGATGTGGAGATACAGTAAAACAAAATAAAATATATTAATAGATTCTTAACACAAAATAACAGAGATACAGTCAAACAGGTTTTCTATTCAATAAGGAAATAATATAAAACTATAAAATGTAGCGTAAAACAAGATTGTTGGAATGGTGTCGGCTTATCTTTGAGAAGAGATCTGACGATTGTGCTCATTCGCAAGAAGATGACTACAATGAGGCTTTGAAGGAATTTTTACAATAAATATGAATGCCAAAACCCTAGAAATCCAAAAACCTAACCCTAGGAGATGAAGCACCAAAAGTCATGTGGGCCCCATTGGGGTAAGTTAGTACATCAACTTCTCGGGGTCATAACTTTTACATACATTATCCATTTTAGGTGCACGATAGCCCATTGGAAAGGTCTAACCGAGAAGAAAGATTTTTTACTACCCTAGATTAGTTCCTTTGAAAATAACCTGGGCCCAAATCCCCAAAAAACATCGTTTAGGGCCTCAAAATGACCGCGGAAGTTGGGAACCCAAAAAAATGTCAAAAAACTGCCAAGGTGGAAAAAAAAAATTTGAGCCAGTGGAATAGGTGGGTGGCCACCGATATCCACCTGGATCAATTACAATCCTCTCTAGCCCAAAATTCCCAAATACAAGAGAAGTGTAAGCTTCTCTAATTACATGCATTTTCACAATGGTAGGAATACAAGGTTTACCCAAATGGTAGAATAGTTTTTCCTACAACCAAAATGTTTTTACCTGAAATCCATGGATTAGCCTAATAATACATCTTTGAAGACTTCTTCAATAGCATATTTTCCAACATAAATTACATGAGCATTCTTCAAAACAATAGATGAAAAACTATGAGGTCTAAAAATTATATATTCTCTCATCGAAATTGTACTAGTAGAGCTAGCATTGGTGCAGGATCGATCTCATCTCCCCACTAAAAGACCTATCTCATCTCAAGCATTTCATTTTTATGCAAAGGATTAAAATCATCGAGATAATTATACCTATTAGGCTCTTTGGTTTTTACAATCGTAAGCACAAGGTTCTTACAAGCATGTATGGATCTCTTTATTTGACCAACACTAATAAGTGATGGGTTAGCTTCTATGATATGAGCTCTAACAATGTATTACACTCCATATTTTGGGAGATGGTATTTGTTATCTTTCTGGAAGAAGATGGTTTTTCTGTTGTAAAGATAAGGATTCCCTAATACAATTTCATAGATATCCAAAGGAACCACATCCAAATTAATGAACCTCATCTATCAACTTAGCAGCAATAGAAAACCTCAATATACACTGACCGGTAACCTGAATTTTTTCATTTTCATGCACCCAACCAAGAGGATAAGGTTTCTGGTGAGGTGTTATCGTTAATCCCAATTTATTTACAATCTCTTCAGATATCAAGTTAACTCTTGAGCCTGGATCAAACAAAGTTTCCACTTTTATGTGTTTGGTCGCTACTCTTATCTGGAATAATTCACTTCTTTTATCATTTTCAAGGGATAGAATTTCAAAACTTGAACTATCATGCAAGGAAACTTTACCTTGTAATCCAACAGTTGTGATATTTTCTTCATAACCTGAGTTCGAACCTAATTTTCGTTGCACATTAGCAACAATTTCCTGCTTCCTTTGGCCACCAAATCACTTTGGTCTTAACTATGGATCCAACTTCCAACAATACTCATCATCATGCCTATATTTTTGTCAGTGAGTGAAATATAATTTTTCTCCCTCTTTCTTTTTTGTAGCTGTCCTCTTATCTTTTCCTTTTCATTTACTTTTGATTTTCCTATACATTCTTCGTCGGGATTTCAAGGTGAGTTTATTTCACACACACCTCATCTAATTGTGTGGGATTAATCAATAATAATGTATGTCGAATGTAACTGTGAAGTGCACCAATATAATTGATCCGGATTATTTTCGGCACGAAATGAGATCGGAGATATAATAAAGAAATGCACAGAGATATCACAGATATTCAATAATATAACAGAAATGTATCAGAGATGTAATCATAAACACAGATATACAATAATACACTATTTCTATTAATGAAATAAATGTACAAAGACTCTAAAAATACAGAGTGAAAGACTCGCTAGAATGGTAGAAGCTTATCTCTCATAAGAGATGTGACGGCTACTCGCATTTGCAAGAAGATGATCACAATGAGGCTCTGAAGGCCTTTTTACAATAAACAACAATGCCAAAAACTATATACATCCAAAAACCTAACCCTAGGAGATGAAGCACCAAAAGTCATGTGGGCCCCGTTTGGGTAAGTTAGTACATCAACTTCCCGGGGTCGTAACTTTTGCATACGATCTCTGTTTTAGGTGTATGATAGCTCATTGGAAAGGTATCATCAAGGAGATTCATTTTGGGGGATCACTCATGCCTTCGAACAAACTTGAGAACCTCAATCTTGAAAAACCTTCATATAGGCCCTCAAAATAGCCCCGGAAGTTAAAACTTGCTAAAAATAGTAAATTGCCAAAATTGCCAAAAAATTGTTTTGAGCTAGTCGAAAAAGGTGGGTGGCCACCAATATCCACCTGGATCAATCCTCCCCCCTTAGGAAGAAATGGTCTCCATTGTGTTGAGTTCCCGTGGGAGAGGGAAAATCATTTGTTGGATCTGCATCTTGGTGAGTTTCTTATATTGTTGGTGACGTCGCGTTGCTTAGTTTGTGGAAGTTTGTCACGAACCTGATAAGGTTAAGGTTGTTCAACAAGTTGAGATACATGAGAGGACTATGTGCAGAAGGAATCTTTGTGCTTTGCTGCAACCTTGTCGATCTGCTTCTGTTGGATAGATGGTGCTTGGGGCAAGGCTGTAGTGGTTGCAGTGTCCTTTTGTTCTCCTTTTGAATAGATTGTGAAGAAGCTGAATTTTGCAGTATGAGATACTACCTTGCGACACTTTTTAGGTGGAACAATAGTCGGAACTGCCTATGGAATTCTTTAGATATGACCCCCCAAAGTAACAATGAGACTACGAGGTTGAGACTCATAAACATCATGGCGTCTCCACATATATGGTTGGCCCAAGAGCACATCACAGACATCCAGTGGGGAAACATCACATAATACCTCATCCTTGAAGGGTTAGATGTCATATGATAATCGACACAATTGGCTGACATGGAGATCGTGTCCTTGGCGAAGCCACCCGATGTTGTATGGATACAGGTGTGGTCTTGTCAAAAATCCCAACTATTTAACAACCTATGATGAGATGAGGTTTTTCTGGCTTTTGTTATCAACAATAAAATAAAGCGGGGTCCCCTTCACCCACATCTATGAATGAAAAAGTTGCTCCCTCTCTTTAGGATCTGTTGTTTCTTCTGGTTGAATTTTTGTGGTCACGACAATAGCAGTGGGTTATGTGTCAATGATCTGTCATTTACCAGTATTTTCATAATCAAATTCTGAATCAGGGTTCGGCTCCTTGTCTTTGATCTCGGCCACCAATGACTATTTTGAGTGACATTCATTGGTCTTGTGCCAGGGGATTTTGTGGAAATCACACCATTTTCTAGTTTCCTTCTTTGTCTTCTCATCACCCTTCTTTTCCTGTGTCTTGGACTAGTTTTTGGGAGACTTTTTGTTAGGGTCGTCTTTTTCATACTTTGGTTGTTGCAGATTTGCAGACCTGAAATCCTGTTTTTTCTGGTGCTTAAATTTCTGCTCCATTTTAACAGCATATCGATAAGCAGCACTGAGTGATGAGATGTCCAGAAAATCCATTTCAGTCTAGATGTACTTGTGTAGAGCCCCACGGTATTTCAGAACCAAATTTTAGTCAGAGTCTTTGATAGCCAACTTGGTTCACAAGGTATGGAAGGTATTGGCGAACTCCAGAACTTCTTGGCCCCTCTCTTTCTGCAGTGTGCTCCATCTCATGTATTGGTCCTCATAGTTTCCAATAGGGTAGTATTGTTCCTTTACCGCATCCACAAAAAATTCCCAAGTGGGATCGACCCCATATATTTCAGACTCCTCTGTGGAACTCTACTCCCAATAAGTTTCCCACCAATGTTTTACATGGGGGAGAGATTTAAGGAGTGCGAAGGTGATCTTTTCTTTGTCAAAACATTTGTGAATGGAAAAATAACCTTCTAGTAGATTTAACCATTTGTCTAGGGCTTCTGCATCTATCTGTCCTTCAAATACAGGAATATCAAAATAAACTTGTCCCTTGAAAGGCGAGGTGCCTCCAAAGTGGTCTCTTGATGAAGATGCACCTGTTTCTATCGGCAGGCATTGAAGGATGTGGGAAAAATTCTCCATCATTTCGTCCCTCTGTCGCGTGAGAGCTTGCTCAAGCAACAGACTTATAGGATCGTCTGCTCCGTCATTTTTATTTTCTTCCGCCATTAAGGGTTTCTTGGGTGTGTGAGAGTGATTGTCCTCAAGAGAGACAAGCTCGAGACCCAAATTTCTATACTCAGACCTCATCGGGGACATGCACTGAAAAAATGACCAAGAACAGCCTGCTCTGATACCACTGATCCAGATTATTTTTGGCATGAAATGAGATCAGAGATATAATAAATAAATGCATAGAGATATCACAGATATTCAATAATATAATAGAAATGTATCATAAATGCAACCATAAACACATATATACAGTAATACACGATTTCTATTAATGAAAGAAATGTGCAGAGACTGTAAAAATACAGAGTGAAAGACTCGCTAGAATGGTGGCATCTTATCTCTCAGAAGAGATGTGACGGATACTTGCATTCACAAGAAGATGATTACAATGAGGCTCTGAAGGCCTTTCTACAATAAACAGGAATGAAAAAAACCTTAGACATCCAAAAACCCAAACCTAGGAGATGAAGCACCAAAAGTCATGTGAGCCTCGTTTGGGTAAGTCAGTACATCAACTTCTCGAGGTCGTAACTTTTGCATATGATCTTCGTTTTAGGAGTATGATAGCTCGTTGGAAAGGTATCATAGAGAGGATTAATTTTAGGGGATAAATCATGCCTTCAACCATCATTAAGAACCTATATCTCTAAAAACCTTCATTTAGGCCCTCAAAATGGCCCCGGAAGTTAAAACCTTCTAAAAATAGTAAATTGCCAAAATTGCCAGAAAATTGTTTTGAGCCAGTCAGAAAAGGTGGGTGGCCACCATTATCCACCTGGATCAATAATTCATCAAAATTTCATGAGAATCTAAAGGAATATTCAATGTAAGTGTTTGTTTCCTAAATTCCTCTATGAAACTATGAACACTCTAACCTTTACCCTATCTTAGATTTTTCCATTCCATCATGGTTTTTTGAACATAACCGAGTGGATAAAATTGATTTTTCAATGCAAATGTAAATTCAGACCATGAAGAAAGATGTTTACCATTATGTTTGTTGCCTTTTTGAAGTTTTCTCTCCCACCATACAAGGGTTGTGACTTCCAGCCGAAGAGAAGCCAATTGGATCTTCACCTCTTCCTCTTCGATTTGTTGTACACGACAGTAAAATTCGATTTATCTGGTCCAGTTATTAATCTTATCTACATTATCTTATCCAATAAACATGGAAAAAATAAATTTCACATCTAGTTTCAACAATGGATTTTTATAATTACTTAGATGAAAAATAGAATGATGAGAATGAGAAGAAGAGGAAGAAGAGATTGAACTTGAAGATGGTGATGGAGGCTAAGGAGGGTCTTCCCCATCTTCCTATTTCAAATTATCCTCTTCTTTAACTTTCTTCTTATTCTCCTTCTTTTTGTAATATACCAGATATAAAATGTATGCAGAACAGAAATAAAATGCTAGTAATGGTAGAATAACAGCAATATAGCCAAAACATTCACCACAATAACACTGAAATGATATAAGAATAACAACAGAAATAACACTTTGAATCTAAAAGCAATGTTCACTAGCCTCTTCAAGGGGGAAAAATCCAGTTGAGCAGAGCTCTATTACAATAATATCCAAGCTAGGGTTCTCATACCCTCGACTCGTATTTATACTCAAAAGAAGCACCTAGAGGAAGATCCTTCTAGAAGCGAAAGCTTCTACTAGGTCTTCTTACATCCACCTTATTCTATTTTATTGAAAGGACTTATTAATATTGACCTTTATTACATCTGAATATATTGTTCTACATATGTGCAAGTTAGGAACCTAACATGTCCGCCCACTTAAAAACAGCCTTGTCCTCAAGGCTTGAGATGAGGAAATTGTTGCAGAATGGTATTTGGTTCCCAAGTGGCGTCTGCTGGAGTTGTATCTTTCCACTAGACTAACACTTCCTTGATGGTTCTCTGACATAGGTGATGCTCACACTGGTCCAAAACTGCTTCTGGTTGTAGCCAAATGGATCCTTCTTTAGCTAACTCTGGAAGGTTGGTTTGAATTTGGCACTTAGCTCCAATCACCTTCTTTAAGCATGAAACATGAAAAACATGATGTAGCTTCGAATGGATGGGAAAAGCTAACTAATAGGAAAATTGTCCCACACACTTCAGCACGGTATAAGGACCATAAAATTTGGGTGCTAGCTTCTGACAATGCTTGACCTTGAGGGAAGTTTTCTTGTAAGGTTGCAGTCGAAGAAACACTTGATCCCCTTCTGCAAATTGACATTTAGAGCGACCTTGATCTTCTTGTTGCTTCATGTGATTCTGTGCCATGAAAAAATTCTCTTTGAGGGTATGGAGAATAGCCTCTCGAGCTGTAAGTGTTAGGTCAACCGCCTGGACCTTCGAGGCACCCGATAAGTCTAAGAGAACTGAAGGTGGCTTCTGTCCATATACCGCTTCAAAAGGAGTCATGTGTGTAGTTGTATGGTATGAAGTGGTGTACCACCATTCAGCTAGGGGTAACCATTGAGCCCACTGATTTTTCTTTTCCGAGGCAAAACACCTCAAATACATTTCCAAACACTTGTTGACAACTTCTATTTTCCCATCAGTCTGGGGATGATAAGTTGTGCTGAGATGCAATTATATGCCTTGTATCTTGAACAGTTCTTGCCAAAAATTGCTTGTGAAAGTTGGGTCACGATAAAAAACAATAGAGTGCGGCATGCCATGAATCTTGAAGACCTGATCCATGAATATTTGAGCCACCATGGATGTTGTAAACGGGTGTTGAAGGGTGCAAAAATGAGAATAATTGGAAAGGCTATCAACAACCACCATGATGATGGATTTATTTCCCGATTTGGGTAAGCCGGTAATAAAATCCATAGAGATATCCTTCCAAATAGCAGGTGGAATTGGGAGCGGTTGTAGTGTGCCCAGGGATTTGACTGTTTCTCCCTTGTTGCATTGACACACGTCACATTCAGCTACAAAATTACGAATGTCCTATTTCATACCATCCCAGAAAAATGAACGTTTAACCATGTCATGGGTTTTGGTGAACCTGGAGTGCCCTATTGTGGGTGTAGCATGAAGCTCAGAAAGTACCATGGATTTAAGCTTTGGTTGTTTACTTAAATACAAACGGACTTTGTATCAAAGTTCCTCATGGAGACAAGAGTACCCTAGGGAAGCTGGAGCATTGGACTGCAATTGTTGGATCAACTACGAACTTTTGGGATCTTGTAGCCATTCCTGGCAAACAGCTTGGAGCCAATCTAGTACAATGAATGAAAGAGAAAAAAGGGATCCTTCATCTTCATATTTTTAGGAAAGTGAATCCACAACCACATTGTCTTTTCCTTTCTTATAAATTATCTCATAATCATATCCAAAGAGTTTAGTCACCCATTTTTGTTGTTCTAGGGAGGAAATGCGTTGTTCCAGAAATACTTGAGGCTTTGATGGTCTGTCTTAATTTGGAATTGTTTCCCCAATAGATAAAGACGCCACAGATCCACGGCATGCAGAATAGCCAAAATTTCCTTTTCATAGATGGATTTGCCTAGATTTCTTTCAGATAGTTGCATGTTGGTAAAGGCCAAAGGTCGACCCTCTTGCATAAGGAAAGCACCAATTCCTTTCCCTGAGGCATCACATTCCAACACAAAGGTCTTTTTGAAATCGGGAAGGGCAAGGATTGGAGTGGTGCACATGGCCATCTTTAAGGTTTGAAAATCTTGAGCAGCAGTTGGAGTCCAAGTGAAAGAGTTCTTTTTAAGGAGAGCAGTGAGAGGTGTTGCAATATTCCCATAATTCTTAACAAACTTGCAATAATACCCTGTTAATCCTAGAAATCCACGCAATCTCTTAAGAGTCTTTGGGTGAGGCCAATCTTGCATAGCTTCAATATTTTTAGGATCCACCCTGATGCCATTTTTCCTAACCAGATGACCTAATTATTCTACTTCTAAGGCGCCAAAAGAACATTTAGACTGTTTCAGGAAAAGTTGGTGCTAAGAGAGTAGATGGAGAACTCAATCCACATGAGCAAGATGGTATGATTAGGTTTTGTTATAGATGAGGATATCATCAAAGAAAACTAAGACAAAATGGCAGAGAAAAGGACGGAATACATGATTCATGAGGCTTTGGAAGGTGGAGGGGGAATTACACAAGCCAAAGGGCATGACCAAAAACTCATAGTGGACCTCATGAGTTATAAAGGAAGCCTTGGGAATATCTGCCTCTTTCATACGTATTTGGTGGTACCCCAAACGAAGATCCAGTTTAGTGAAGAATTGGGCACCACTCAATTCATCTAGGAGGTCATCAATAATAGGAATGGGGAATTTGTCTTTGATGGTAAGTTTGTTGAGGGCACGAAAGTCAGGACACATTCTCCAAGAACCTTATTTCTTCAGGACCATGACCACAAGAGACAAATAGGGGCTCATACTAGGGTGGATAATGCCTGCAGTAAGGAGTTCCTAGACCATTTTCTCAATTTCATTTTTTTGGCAAAAATGGTGACGATACAGACAGATATTGGGAGGAAGGCTTCTTGGTACAAGGGGAATGGAATGATCATGAACACCATGGGAAGGAGCAAGGCCTTGGGGAGTGGAAAAGACCAATTGATTTTTATAAAGGATGGCTTGGAGGTCTTGCATTACTGAGGGTGTCTGTGTTTCTTGTATGGCATGGAGTTGGGTGATAACACAAGAATGACCCTTTTTGAGCAGCTTTTCCATGCGATGGGAACTAATGATCTCAGGTGAACTGACGGTGATTCCTTGGAACTTATATTGGTGGCCCTCTTAGTCAAATTGCATGGTTAAGTCTTTAAAATACATGAGAATGGGACCCAAAGTCCTTAGCCAATATGCACCCAGCACAATGTCACAACCTCCCATGTCAATAGAAAACATATGGTATTTCAGGTGGTAGTCACCAATTTGGAGATGCACATTTTCACAACACCCTCCACATTTCATGGAACCACCATTGGCAATCATGATTTGGAAATTATTAACGGCATGGATGTAGCAATGAGTTTCTTGGGCAATGCAGCGATGAATAAAATTATGGGTGTTGCCACTATCAACCAGAATGATGAGCTTCTAATGCTTGATGTAACCAATTAGCTTGAGGGTTTGGGGAGCGGAGAAGACAGTGAGAGCATTGAGGGAAATGAATGGTTCTACTTTGGGAGGGTCTGAGGGAGGGGTTATGTCAGTGGATTCAGGTGATTTAGACATAGAGGGAGTTTCTTCATCTTCATCTGAAATCTCCTCAGATATGGCCATAAAAATATTTGTTTCTTTACACTTGTGGCCCAGGAAATATTTGTCATCATAGTTATAACAAAGGCCTTTGAGTTGGCATTCATCCATTTCGACCAAAGTCAATTTTTGGATCTTTAGTGGAGCAGAGGGAGTAGTGGGATTTACTGGTTTAGGGTGAGGGATGAAGGAGGGTTTGCGGTTTTGAGAAGATACAACCTTTTGTGCTTCTTTATCTCTTTTGGTAGCCTCCACCCAAATCTCAGGCCGAGCCATGAGCACATGGGCCCGAATT
This sequence comes from Picea engelmannii, assembly GCA_009831015.1. Classification (NCBI taxonomy): domain Eukaryota; kingdom Viridiplantae; phylum Streptophyta; class Pinopsida; order Pinales; family Pinaceae; genus Picea; species Picea engelmannii. The sequence continues at coordinate 508,312 of ML789492.1, read as the reverse complement.
TCATCATTGAAGCCATTGATAAAACACTCTCGGAAAAAGGCATCAGACATGCCCTATGTTCTAAAAGCCAGGCGCTCAAAGGAAGCTATAAAGTCTTCCACTATTCCTAATTGTTTCAGCTTTGTCAAACAGAACAAATAGTTGGTGTCAGTGTCAAATCATTCATAAAGATCTGCCACAAATTGTGTCCAAGCAATATACCCTTGATGAGAATTTTTTCTCCATTGCCAACATTCTTGATCTAGATGGAGAACACCATACCGAAGTTTGGCCAAGTCATCTGTAATGTTGTATAAAGAGAAGTAATGTTCAATTTGGGTTACCCAACCAGTGGGGTCTGAGCCATCAAATTTGGTCACATCCACCCATGGAAGGCATAGGTCATGTTGAAAGTGATGGTTCTGCAAGGTATGGGAATGAGAGGAATGGTTACCTTCAGTATGTGGGGGTGAGGAAGAGGAAGGGTTATCTGTAGGGATATGTAGTTTGGTGCAAAGTGCCGAAAATACTGATTCAAGCTGGGTGGTGAGGTCTTGTTTGATTTCACCCGTTTAGGACTGCATGGTTGTATTGATGGCGGCAACATTGGCACTGAGTTGTTTCACTTCTTGTTGGGTCGCAATGAGCCAGATTGCAAGGTGTTGAAGCGAGCTTCCAAGTCTTGGCCATGAGTATGGGCCATGAGGATGGGGGAACTAAAAAGGAGCGAGCGGGGTAAAAAAAAAATTTGCCAAAAAAATGATATGGATGAATGTGATAAGGATGAAGAGATGAATCCAATGGACTAGGTCTGACATAATGGTGAAAAAGTTTCCAGACTTTTTTTTTTCTTTTTTTTTTTTCCTATGGAGTTATACTCCGGTCTGAAGAATACTACAGAGAGGAAATGCCCAAATGCTTAACCAGAAAGAAATGTGTATTTACTTGGCAACCCGAACACAGTTGCGCGGCAATAGATCTTGTCTGTTTTAATTTGTTTTTGTTTCTGTCCCCAAGGGTTAGGTATTCAAGGGTTCTATAGACAAGGGTTTTCCCTATGCTATAGCTCTCTGATATAAGTGTGGGGTCCAACAGTAGTACTTGGACCAATATCTCAGGGCACTAACTAAGGAGTATATATCATACCCTTAGCCATACTACCCAGGTACTAGAGAGTATATTCCTGAGTGTTGTCCCCGGTGACACTATAGCACTCAGGTGGCCGATCGGTTTATCTAAAGAGGGCTTCAAGTAATCTAGGCCGATCCATACATAGGTGTTGTCTGATGTGCTACCACTCGAAGGGGTACCAACAGGGATTACAAGGGTGTCCAACAGATGTGTGCTTAAGTACCACGTGTATTTCCTACATGTATGTGTGTAATGACAGATCTCGGTGGCTTAAAGACGCCGGAATACGTCTCTACCTTGAAAAAAAAAATTAACCCGCACTTTCTACCGAGGAAAGTGCTCTGATACCACTTGTAATATACCAGATATAAAATGTATGCAGAACAGAAATAAAATGCTAGTAATGGAAGAATAACAACAATATAACAAGAACATTCACCACAATAACACTGAAATAATATAAGAATAACAATAGAAATAGCACTTTGAATCTGAAAGAAATGTTCACAGGCCTCTTCGAGGGGGCAACCTCCAGTTGAGCAGAGATCTATTACAATAATATCCAAGCTATGGTTCTCATACCCTCGACTCGTATTTATACTAAAAAGAAGCATCTAGAGGAAGATCCTTCTAGAAGTGGAAGCTTCTATTAGGTCTTCTTACATCCGTCTTATTCTATTTTATTAAAAGGATTTATTAATATTGACCTTTATTACATTCGAATATATTGTTCTACCTATGTGCGGGTTAGGACCCTAACACTTTTCCACTCTTCCTGTAATATACAAACAATTTTTCTAAAATATCTAACATGCGGTAGAAATCCTTGTGAAAATTCTTCTCATAATATGTACAAAGTTCTTCATCTCCCATTTTCCTTCTTCGAGTTGCATGTCCAATCTCTGGGTTGAAATTCTTAATCTTTCCTTCACCTACTTTGATCTTGGAACTTGTAATAATTCACACTCCCAATTCAAGTCAAAGAAGACCGCTCTGATACCAACATGATCCAAGATGTTTTCATCGATGAATTATTAAAACAATTACATTAAAGAGTGTAAATGAAAGCTTATGTGCAACATCATTAAAGAGGACATAATCATGGAGAAAAGGTGAGAAGGAGAGAAAGAACACAATACATGATAACGGAGTTCATCCCAAGAATGGACTACATCTCTGGGCCCACTTCAAAGTGGAAAGGCTTTATATTATCTCAGCAATAAAAATTGGCATAAATACATAATTATTCCTCAAGTCTCAAAAAATTCCTTCAGATCCGCTGCTCTGATGAAAAATCTAACTACACCAGTGAATTCGTCGCGAAGAGTAGCGTAAAATCGACTGTCAAATCATCTCAATCTAACATCGTCACCTCCATGCCCCTGTTGGGCTCTTTGCCTCAAAATTTGTGCCACTCTAGCCTACAATAATGATTGAACCTACATAAAAATTTGTGTTGTATGGAACTATGGCATAGACTCTTGTCGCATGGAAAATATTGGGTTTAAATGAAAAGTCATGGATGGACTTTACCAAGTCTGTCATTTGGTCCGTTGGTAAATGGTATAACATTGGATTTTATGGTTGGGGAGGTCCTCGGGTCAAACCCACAGACCTCCCATTATTTGGCACCCGTTACAACTTATGTTTAATATAGTGGAACCACTATATTACTATAGCCATCGTATATTACTATGGAAGCTTCTGGCCAAATCTAGACCCTAAGCCAAATCTTGATAATTATGGGTGGACGGATATAGGGTTGTTGGCCTTTATGGATACATTTGTCGTATTATGGGGCCACTGGTTGCCAGATATGGCGGAGCCATATTTTCACCAAATCTGGCCCAGCCATATTTTTTTATTCAGTCAATACCTAGCTCTCATTGGGCATTTATCGAGTGCCACATGGTGCCCACTAATTGGGACACATGTTTCCCTGCCATTGGATCTATCTTCCTAGTCACTTCCTGACTCACACTAAACGTATTCATATCCCATGCTATGCAGATTATCCTCTTCAAGATGATTGGTCTTTTGAGTACATACAAGATCTGCTAAGAGGCATGTTGAGAACTCCCCAATCTCAAGTTCCAATGGTTGCTCTCCATTGAATTCTATCCATGATTCTTTATTCTCCTCAACAAATTGACAAGAGGAATCTGACAGGACTTCAAAATCTTCCTATGGAGAGACAACTAAATTCTTGACTACTGTCAAGATATGCTCTTCCTGAGAGGCGGTTATCCCAGTTGCTTCTAGAATGTGAGAAATTTCTTGGAGGAACATTCTTCAAGCTCTTTATCATCCTTGAATTACTTTAGCCAGTTGATGATCCATGTTTTGCAACACAAATTAGTACTTGAGGGTTCTTACAGCACCCCAAAAATGATTTATCATCAAAGATCTAAATTTTAAAACTATTTGCAAAAATAAAACACACCAAAATTGAACTCCTGCGTTATTGGGACCCTAATGTCACTAGTTTATCTATTCGCACAAACTATCCCATCATGAAAACACAATTTTTCATAAAAGAAGGAAAAACACACTTGCATTAAAAGAAGAGAGGACAAACTAAATTTGTAGCAACCCCACCAAAGTGGATGTGTGGGATCTTCCCTCATGTCTTACCGTCTTCTCTCTGTGCTTAGGTCATCCATAAAACCAATCCAAAATCATTAAATAAATCTGATTCAAATACTACCATTATTGTTTACGACTCCCCGGCAGCGACGCCAAAATGTTGGTGCAATTATATGCATAATATATTACCAAACATAAATTATCGACCGGGATTCATAATCAACAGATTTGTTACACTATATGTGTCATAAATAGGTGGTTTATCTACATCTTATGAGTATAGCATAAAGAAGAAACATTCAAAACCCAATACTCGACTTTCACATGGTTTTAAAAATTAGAAAGAAAAACTTGCAAACAAAATCTTAACAATCATGCATTCAAAAGATCTTTCTCAGATAATGACTTGTCCATTTACAAGCTCATGAAATGGAAAGATAGAATTTGAATCAGTTATTTGTAGCTACTACTCTTAACAATGACTAACAATCAAATATGGGCACACTTCAACAATAACACTCTTCACACAAGTCAAAATCTAGAAAGAAAAACTGATCAACAAATGTATAATTCAAAATTCCTGTTCAGGGGATGGATCTTCTCATTATAGGCTCATGAAAGATAGATATGGGCTATGATTCTATCTCCTGGAACAACCACACAATCAATCATTAACAATTTGGAAACTTAACTGAACTAAAAGAACTACCAGGCAGAGTATAAACACTCCATTGTAAGCACATGTAAGGTGAGAGATGGAGGTCTTGATTGTGCCTGTATTTGCAAGATGTAACCTAATCAATTATGGAAGGAAACTCTAAGTGTGATGGAACAATCCATTAAAGGCTCGTGTAAGGTGAAATATGGAAATCCAACTTGTCCCTAGGTTTGCAAAATAAAAACAAACACTAAAGCATTTAATCTAACAAATGCATGCACTTAAATCGAATTATTGTTCTCACATACTCACACAAAGATGTAAAATCATTACTCATAAATCGTTACACTCATAGATCTCATATTACACACACAACTCTCACTTATTCAAAATTACCACACATCTATGTGACCTACTATTAAAGGTATCACTGAAACATGACAGGGGTAGAATTAGATGTTGTAATCAGACATAAAATTATTTTGTTCACACACACAGAAAACAAGAATCATATTCACAATTGATTACCAAGAGGCTTACCATGATTGGGTCGATGTGCCTTTCTCGTACCAACAAGGAAACTCTTAAGAAAAACTTACAGTAGAGATGATGTAAATGCACACATATAATTCATAAACTGAAATTATATCATTACTTGAGAAATAGGTGTACAACCAACAATCTTCAAAAATAACCCTACAGCATAACAATTCTTTCTTCTTCAAGAACCAATCTTACAGCATAATCATTTCTCCCCTTTCCTCAGACCTATGAGGTCTTATTTATACATAAAATCCATGGAGGAATGGATGAAACCGAATACCCAAACTAAGAAAACAATTTTTACAATTTTAGGATAAATCCCAAAAATCTGGGTTTTTCATCAATTTGGGTAGATTCTAGTTAGAGATCCACTCATATATTCTAAAACAATTCGAATTTTGGAAAAGTGTGAACGCATTAATCAATTTTCCACATTCTAGACAAAACCCATTTCGTATAATTTCTAGATCTAATTCCATCTGCACGAAAATCGAGGTGCAAGTTGGCAGTTTGAGATTTTTGTTATTTTTTGTAGAATCATTCCCCCTAAGATGGAGGTCCACACGTGTGATATGGGTGAATTATGTGCCATTATTCCGCATGTAAACGTCTCTCTTGACAAAACCCATGTCCCTGATTTTCTTCTAGAAGCATTCCAAAATTTCGAATTATTTCTAGTGCCAGACTAGCACAATTGGTACTGGACTAGAATAGTTGGTACTAGAATCCTATAGGTAGGGGTTTAGTACCAGAATAGCATAGTCATAAATCTGAGAATAGGACCAGCGCAATAGTAGTACCGAAATAGTCGCGGAGCTGGTACCGGATCAACGCAGAGTATTGGTACCGGAAGAGGCGCAGAGTAGTGGTACCAGAAGAGGCGCAGAGTAGTGGTGTCGAGAGAGGCGCAGAATGGTACCGGAATAGGCACGGACTGGTACCGAATTAATGTAGAGCTGGTACCAGATGAACACAGAGGTAGTACTGGATCACTATAGTGTTGGTACTATATCAGGCGGGGTATCAGATCAAGCAAAGTACCAGATCAAATGCTTGTTGTAGTACTGGACCAACAGAAGTACCAGATGAGGTGATGCCTTATCATGAAGTTGTTAAATAATAGTCAAAGTAATTAGGAGCATAATAATCAATCATTTAATTCCAATTTAATCAAGAATATCAAACAAATCATGTTTTAACATAGGTTACTTCTCTATGCACATGGACAAGGTCACAAAGTAGGTTTGTGGAGGAAATAGACAAGATATGCACATGTGAGAGGTAAAATTGACTCAGATAGAGGATAATATCGGGTAATAGAGTGTCAAAATGGATACTCATCATCCCCCTATTCTTAACTCATTTCATGCCCTCATGCAACAATGATCTTCAAAATTTCAAAATTGATGGTACTACTCACTCGATCAAGCATTCCCTGACATCCCACCCTTCTTCAACTCCTAAGTTCTCTTTTAAGTAACCTGCTATACAATATAAACTTCCTGGCCTATGCTTCACACTTCTTACCCATGGGAAAGAAGTTATGATGGAAAATTGGATTCATGAGTAATAGATTAGATCTATTAGTGATTTGACGTTAAGCCTTATCCAATCTGTTATGGTTCATAGTTAGGAGAAAGGGTTGGATGTGACTCTAATATGATTATAGGATAGTGGCCAAGAGTTTTCATAATGAATTTCACTAATAGGCCCCCCTGAGTAGATTTCCTTTAAAATAAAAGTGATATAAGCATAGTCTAGATCTCATTTGAAGAGAGGAACACGTAAAAGAATACATCCCAAGATGATTAACTCGTTTCTCATCCAAGTTTTTAGAGATGAAGTTCTTCTTGCTTAGGTAAGGTGAATTACATATACTGAGGGTCCCACTTTCATGAAAACCACTTTATTAAAGATATAACCTTAAAGTGGATACTTGAAGGTTCATAGGAACATCATCCGAGAGATATAAAGGTCATCTCCTAGCCTTATTTTGATAATTATTGCTTCAAAATGAGAACCAAGAGTTTTTTTTCATTTTTGGGTATGCCACTTTATGTTTTTCAACTCCCTTTACCCAGCATAGCCCTGCTGCCAGCAGGCCTGTACAGTACCATGACGAGTTTACCTTACTACCATACAAGCATGGCCCCATTTTCAATAGGCATGTCCAGTACCTCAACGGGTTTACTTGTACTTCCTGATACTTCTTTTCTCTTATATTACTCAAAATATTTAGAATGATGTATATTGTTCATTTATAGTTTTAGAGTATAAGGAAGGCAGGTGGTACGAGAGTGTTTTAGAGTTATTAGGCACATAATTAACTGCCTAAAATTATCCCAAGGGTGACATCATCCACATTAGACTTAAATCTTATCTATTCAATGTATAATGGAACATCTCGGATAATGACTAAGAGGTCCCTCTATTTAATCCTATTAGGGTTCTCATGAAAGTTCATTGAGGTTTTGCAAGGGCAGTCCGCCACATGAGGTTTTCATCAATACCTCCCAAGAGAAACTTGTAAAGATAAACTTGGATAAGAACTTGTTGAATCAACTAGGTTAGTATTATGCATAATGGTGTCAACACTATTCAATGGATATTTCAATTAGAAATCACTTTTTCAAAATGATGAGGTAATAAGACAGGTGCACCCATTATCATATAGAGATAAATGTGAAAATATCTTCTTAAAGGATAGCAAGGATGATTCATTTAAGGGTGAGTGTAGAAATGTAAGAGGAATATGTACATGAGAGTAAATAACAATTCAACACAAGACTTAAATGATCCTTGATAGAAAGAACATGAAAAGATTATCCCATACCTCCAATTACCTAAAGTGAAAACAATGTTAAGCACATGACAAAGGTCATATCACTTTGGCATCAATACCAGATAAAAAATGGAGCATTTTTTGCAATACCAAAATAGATAGTACTAGAACAGGATAGTACTGGAACAAAACTTCGTAGTACGGGAACATAGTAGTACCGGAATAGATTCTGCAATATTGTAATAGAATTATACAGTACTGAAATAGAGAAGGAGGGAGAAACAGAGTGACATGATGGATGTTTTTTTCTCATTCATGACGACATCCACTTCACAAAAGAATTCAGTGATAAGAGGATGGATGCATTGGTAATATTAGCAAACAAGAGTAGAATACACATGGAAGTTGCACTTAAAGGAATAATGATGGTGATATTGATATCTTAAGATGGAAACTGTATATGAAAATAGCCAAACATTTTAGCACATAATTTATATAATCCTTAATGGAAAGAATGTAATAACCAGCTCGTACCTCCATTCCCTGAAGTGTGCTTTGTTTAAACAAGGGAAAGATCAAGTATGGAACAATTTTACCAAAATTCCACCACTAGTACTGGACCACGGGCTTAGTACTAGACCCCACAGGCTTATGGCACGATGTTGGATCATGGAATTATGAGGTTTCTTCACCATAGAAATGGAAAGAGTGAAATTGGTCATGTTAGAGGTATAATTACCTCGTACTCTCAACATTTTGGGTGTATATGAATGATTTCTATACGAGGAGATGTATATGAGGGCATGCAGAAGTTCATGGTAGGGAGCGTGCAATAATTGAGTATAAGAGGATGTATGAGAGTAACCACATGTTTAATACACAATTATTCTAATTCCTTTATAAAACGAAAAAAGCTTGAGTTTATACCTCCTATTACTTGAATCATTTATATTGAGCAATAAAACCTTTGAGTATAGGATAAAGACTACCAACACCTCATTACCAGTACTGTATCACACCTTAGTACCGGATGACTACTTAGTGTTGCACCACTGCAAATTGTTGTTGTAGTACCGGACCAACACAGACCTTCTACTTTAGCATCGAATGAACACAATGGTGAATTTGTTGCAGTATCGGAACAACACAAAGAGAATATTTTCAGTACCGGAATAGCACAAAGATGTTATCCAGTACTAGATCACTACAAAATTTAATTCCAGTACTTAATGAGAATTGGATAAGGTACCTGGAGGTGTATTCTGCAAACTGGAGTATGTAGGCTTCTCCTTGTGGCTGGAATACTCCAAGTATCAAGCTATAGAAGATGCTAGCAATTACTATTGCTACAGGAAGAAACATATGAATTTGTTTTGTTGAAGTATCAGGCTGAAAAAACTGCAATCAACACACTAATGTAGAAATCTTGAGATTGCAACGGAAGTGTCATAAAATGATTGGGTTCCAAGCTCTGTAAAAAGAAAGAAAATGTAGTTGGGCAACCTCCTTTTGAGATGCAGAAACCTCCTATTTTTGGAACCAAACTAAACACTTATGTTGCTATTTCCATTTTATTAGAAAATAAACCTAACTACTATTGTCTCAAAAGGCACTCCCCCATGCCTGAGGTTTTTATGGCCTCATGAAAACAATGTGAGATGATAAAAAAAGGTTGCTCAGAGGGTTGCGAACATTTGATAAAAATAAACCAATAGAACTAATTAAAACTAGATTTGTATTCATGCTTACAAATAGAAAATTCAGTGAAAATGTCAAAAGTTCAATTATTAGTTATGAATACAATAGTTTGGAATTAACATTCAGTTTTAATTTCTATTAAAAATATCACTTAATCGATCATCCTTGTGAAATAGTGGTCTTAAAATAGATAGGTAAGGATAAAGCACGAATGCATCCTTTTTTTTAACAACTTAAGGAAAAAGAAGAAATTTGAAGAAATAGGTCATGAAGAACTCTGTAATGTCCCCATTTTGGGACATTATAACATTACAACATTTCAGAGTGTTATGCCTACCCGAGTAGCCAGATAGGGGTGACAGAGAGTTCAGGAGATATTGAGGGGTTTATTTGGGCCCGACTTGCATCGATCATCATCAGGATCCTTTCTGCACAGCTGGGCTTTGGTTTCGTTGCATTCCGACGATTTTCGTAATTTTGAGTTATTATGGATCATATCTTAATTAAATTCACTGAGAAGGTCATAATGGGCATATTACTTGGAGAAACCTCTTAGTATAATATCTCATCGGAATCGGGAGGAAGAGAACTACAGGATAAGATGATGAGAAGTGACTTTCAGTGACCGGAGAAGCCATCAGGATGGATAAATCACTTTTTAGAGGCAAAATGGTTAATTAATTAATTAATTAAGTGATATAATCAAGGAATAATAAAATAAAGTGAAATTCACTTGGAGGGAAAAGGTCAACAACGAATTAGGGTTTTGGGAAGCTATAAAGGAAGGGGAAAGCAACCTAATTCATTATGCATTGTTATGATTTGATGTTGAGAGCTTCCAGAGGAGGAGGAGAGCCGACCTTATTGTTTTGTGGATTTCTGGAGGAAACCACCACCCTTGATTGGTTTCAGTGTTGAGAGACACACCCTATCCCATAGGAGATACCATCCAGGTATTTCACCGTTCATTTTAGGAGTATTCAGTGTGGAGGGCGCAGCTCAGCCAAGGAGGGCGCAAGCTATTTTGAGGATTCAGAGATCTGCAGTAAACCTGTGTCACGATTGCAGATTCATTCCAACCCAGTAGAGATCTAGCCAGGGTGCTTCCATTGAGACATTTATCATCATATTCTGACGGTGCAATATTGCAGATCGATCCATCCAGCCATTTTGGGCGCGGTCATTCCGGACAGATGTTTGGCGTTGCATGCAGGTGTTCCAGAGCAGATCCGGCCAAACCCTTCCAACCCATTTCATCATTTGATGAGACGATCGTTTTAAGCCATATAGCATCCGATTTCGATGGTGGAATATTTTGGGGCACGTTCAGTGTCCAAGGAGGGGTGCAAACCCCCCAGGAGTCCAGATCCGGTGCCGTAGAGGTCCGATTCGAGTTCTGACAGATGTCCATTTCAGTATGGAGACCAGGGAACATCTATTGGAGAAGTTTCGAGCACATTCTGACAATGGATTCTTTAGATCGAGTTTTCCAGATGGTAGTGGTTACCGTATTTTGCCGGAATCGCACATTTTTGCCGATCTATCCGTGCATGCATCAGATCTGCTATCTTCTTATGATCACGGGTATTTTTGTTATTTGATTGTATTCCAGTACAGATCTAGGATATCTGAATGACGTCTAGATTCTATTTTTCCAGTAGGCTATTGTATTTCTGTGCTTGAACCGTTATTATTCATGATATTGAGCAGTTGACATTCTATACTCTTGCATGCATCCTTTTATGATTGTTAAACACTGAATATGCAACATGCACATGTAATAACCCACATGCACCTGCAATAACCAACATGCAACCACAATAACCAAAGAACATCTCACATACATGGCTAAAACGCATCCAAAAACCCCCAATGTATCAGATCTGCACATCAGAACATTAGAACAGTAGCGAATATCTTGATCAACTGGATCAGGGATATTTCAAACTCCCTTAAGTGTTATCTTTCGTTGACAAGGATGCCTTCGCCTCTTTTGAAACTCTTCCAGTATTATGTGTGCATTCAGAGGATGAAGAGATTCCCTTCTCATAGAATTCCAAACAAAATTATCATAACTTTTAGAAAGAAATCTACTATGGGAACAAAATATCTTAAGCCGATTTCTTTATTAGATTTTGACATTCCCATTTATGAAAAGTATGAAAGATAGGTTGCATTGCACTTATATGCAACATTTATTTATTTATTTACTATCATATTCTAATTGAACAAAAGAAAATGTCCTTCAAGTATAGGAATACTTCCAGTGAAGCCATGTGCGTAACAGAGTTAGAAATATATCCATACTCGGGTTTAAAAGATAAATTTTAATTCATACCAGAGTATGAAGGACCAAATGATTTGATGATGAGATCAAGAAATAATGAAAAATAAAAGAGTGGTGTGATCTAATAACTAATTGAAACCATATTTCAATAGGATCACTATATTTGAGTTTCCCTTCTTTGTTTAGGTCACACTGAATGTCTTCCTCTCCCATGCTATGCAGATTATGCTCTTCAAGATGATTGGTATTTGGAGTACATAAAGGATCTGCTGAGAGGAATGTTGATAACTCCCCAATATTAGGTTCCAATGGTTGCTCTCCATTGATTTCTATCCATGATTCTTTATTCTCCTCAACAAACTGACAAGAGGAATCCGACGAGACTTCTAAATCTTCCTATGGAGAGACAACTAAATTCTTGACTGCTCTCAAGATATGCTCTTCGTGAGAGGTGGATATCCCAGTTGCTGCTAGAATAAGAGAAATTTCTTGGAGGAACATTCTTCAAGCTCATGATCATCCCTGAATTACTCTAGCTAGTTGATGATCCATGTCTTGCAACACAAATTAGTACTCGAGGGTTCTTACAGCACCCCAAAAATGATTTATCATCAAAGATATGAATTTTAAAACTATTTGGAAAAATAAAACACACCAAACTTGAACTCCTTGCATTACTGGGACCCTGTTGTCACCAGGTTATCTTTTTGCACAAGATACCCCATCATGAGAAAACAATTTTGCATAAAAGAAAGAAAAACACACTTGCATTAAAAGAAGAGAAGACAACCTAACTTTGGAGCAACCCCACCAAAGTGGATGTGTGGGATCTTCCCTCACTTCTTACCGTCTTCTCTCCACCCTGGGGTCATCCATAAAACCAATCCAAAATCATTAAATCAATCTTATTCAAACACTACCTATTATTGTTTACAACTCCCCAACAACGGAGCCAAAATGTTGGTGCAATTATATGCATAATATACTAAACATAAATTATCGACTGGGATTTTGTTAGCGATTTTTCTTGTAAAAGGGGGTAAAATGCAAAAGGGATGGGTTAAAAACCCACTTACCCTAAGTTCGGTATGCAAAATGCGTTTGTGGTTAAGCGGCAAACAATTTTGGATGGCAGGGATCCGCGCGCCCAGATCAACGGTGCACATCGGATTCTGGAGCCCCCCCACCTTTCTACCTTTAAGCAGAGGGGGGGGGTCCAAAATCAAGGGCGCACTTCTCCAACATCTGCGATTATGGCACCCAGATCAATGGTGCATAGGCAATCCGAACATCCTCTGTCTTTCTGCGTTTAACCAACGTGGGCCCCTTTCCTGTCGTGTAACCTTTTGTGTCATCCTTCCCCTTGCCATCTGCTCTCCTCCTGGCCGTACGATGAGGCTCGCTCCCTTTTTCCCTTCCTCATCCTCCGACACCTATCCACCTCCCCTTTTATGGTCCAGGTGGTCCCTCCCCCCATCTCATCATCCACTCACCACCCGCCATGTGTCCCGCTCACTTCCACTTCAACCTTATGTGCCTATTACATTTCATTTCCTACCTCCTCCGCTTACTGTCTTCCGCCGTGTGTCTTCCCCTGTCACCTCTCTCGCACCTCATCACTTTTTATTTCACCCTCATGGTTTTCGCGCCACCACTCCCATTATGCGCCCCATCCTTCGCGTTGGCCTCCACGCGTATTCATCAACCCGTCTAGCTAATCTAGGTGGCAATACAAGGAGCCTTCCATGTCCCAAAAGTGTTGAGTCTGCCAAGCCATTCACAATCCCAATGAAGCAGTTATTGAGTTAGTTGGTGGTGGTTAGATATCACCTCTGCCATAATGGGAAAGTCCGGCAATGAATTAAAGGCACGTCGGTTCGCCCACGGAACTGTCAGGAGTTCGATTGCGTCTGCCATAGGTGCACGATCATTCAGAGACTGCAGGTGCAGATTGTCAAAAGCCACACAGATGTAAAGTTTTAATGCAACGCCTTGATCTTGTTGTTGTTGTTGTTTTGAGTATATGTAGGCATTTTCGCCATTTTTTGTATCTATCGATGGTAGAGCAAAGCTCCCGACTGTAAAGTTTTAACAACCACTCTGGTTTCCTGGTTGTGCATCTGTATCTGAGATTTCTTGTTTTATGACAAACAGTTTCCTTACTCCGTCTATGTTTTCTTCTCATAACAGAGAGTTCATGATCGAATGATTCGCATGAATTATTATAGTTATGTTATGATAAAGGATTTGTCGTTGCATTATTGTATTCCCTGGTCTTCTGTCTTTGAATATAAGAGGATCTTGTGTTTGGATGCTTTCTTCTCCAGTCTGTTAGGAACCTGATGTTTATGACAGACCCTCACACTCTTCTCAGACAAGTCTTTCCCCTGCTCACCCTTATTACAACTCACTGTTTGAAGTTTATCTAAGACCTCACTTGCTCATGCATGCCTGGCCTGGTTTCAGAGTTGAGACAATATTGTTCTGAGTTTACTTCCATCTGATCATCCCTTTATAAACAAATCGTGACATTAAACTGATGGGTGTTGAGCTCTACTCCTACAAGAAATCCAGGAGTGACTTCCGACGCTAACATTTCTGGCGCCGTTGTCGGGGAACGAAGTTGAAGATTTTTTCCCCGGGATTGAACGACAACGATTAATTGATTCTGAAGGTGCATCGGATATCAGAATTATCAAGATTTCTACTGTGCACCTGGTGACTCCACTGTGACGACTCTACTGAGAAGAACCTATTGGGTTAGTTGTGGCTTCCAGCGGTAGGCACATGCGGTCCCATCCATAGCTGCCTCTAGCCACGCCTAAAGAAGATCTGGAGGTGATTATCAGAAAAGGGAAGCCCTCTCAAGGAGAAAGCTTCGTTGTTGAACCAGGTATTTCCCCACCTCCTTGCGTAAAAACTTCGTTTTCTTATTCTCAGCTTCGTAGCCAGCCCTCTTCAGAAGTTTCCCGTTTCTTGAATTTTGGGAGTGTTCCTGCTGAGTTTTCCCCTCCTAGTCTGGGATTGGAGGGAGAAATCCTTGTCACTCCCCTCTCTTCTGAAGCTGTTCGCCGATGTAGACCCGAGAATACAGAAGATTTCCCCACTCCTGCACAAAGAGGAGTGCCTGATGACTTGAGCTCGTTAGTCTTCTCCTTAAACCCTCTCTTGTTTCCTACTCCACTTCGAGACTCATTTCCCGCAGCCCCTTCATGAACCCCTTCTCCTCCCAATTCTCCTCCACCTAATATTCCTATGGTTAGTGCTAATCCCCCTATGACCAGAATGGAGGCTATTATAGCCACTAGGTATTCTCCCCTTGTGTTACCTCAGCCCCTCAATGCCCTCCCGACAGATAGTTACCTCAAGAAACTACCCAAGTTCACGGGTGATGGGGACGTAACTGCAGATGAACACCTAGAAGCCTTTTACAGTTTCACATATGATAATGTCATCATGCATGCAGACGTATGGATGAGGATTTTTTTCCATAGCCTCCAAGGTGAGGCTAGAAAATGGTTCAAGGCCCTGCCTCCTGGATCTATTGATGGGATAGAAGCTTTAGATAATGCCTTTTTGAGACAATGGGGAGATAAAAAAGATTTCATGTATTATATGACAGAGTTTGGATCTTTGAAAAGAAAAGAAGGAGAGTTTGTCTCCGACTTCTCCAAGAGATTCAATAAAATGTATAATAAAATTCCT
This sequence comes from Picea engelmannii, assembly GCA_009831015.1. Taxonomy (NCBI): domain Eukaryota; kingdom Viridiplantae; phylum Streptophyta; class Pinopsida; order Pinales; family Pinaceae; genus Picea; species Picea engelmannii. The sequence continues at coordinate 492,943 of ML789492.1, read as the reverse complement.
GCTGAAATAAAGCCCTCAGAAGCCTCGGCTAAGATCACTTATGCTAGCGCTTTTGATCCTGATTTATGCCTACTGTTGAGGGAGAGAAGAGCCACTACCCTGGCCCACATGCAGGATGCAGCCGTGGAGGTAGAATCTAACATATTGGGTGTTGACCGACTCAGGAACACTGTTGATAGAAATGTATCCAAGAAAAGGCCCGAAGCCTCCCCATCCAGTTCCTCTCCCATGCCCCATCAGATAGATGAGACAACCAGAGTACTAAAATCACTTTCTACCAGGATGTAAAGGTGGGAATTAGAAGGGAAGCCCATGTATAGAAATCCCCATAATGTTGATAATAGAGGTTTTAGGAGACCCAATAACAATGGACCATGGGCCTTCCCAAGGGAACAGAGGGAAAAATATAGAGAGGATCAAAGGATTCAAACCCCCCTCCAAAACAACCTGGTTACTTATGATAAAGGGGAGGAGATGGACGAATTCGACCCTGAAATTCGTTGTGTTGAAGAGGCTCCTCCTTTTCCCCATTTGACTCAGTCTGCCTACGAAAAATCCCTAATGAACATTCAAATCCATGAGTTAGGAAAGGGAGATAGGGTTGGTCATACCTCTAACAGATACAATCTCAGGTCAAGAAAGAAAGAAGGAGACTTTGATAGCCAAGACCAGCCCCTCATAGCAGATAGGCCTACTAAAACTGCAGCAGCCATAACTAAAGAAAGGAGAACTCAGAATGCTTTGCCAGCAGCCATAGAACCTGTCGCTGAGGTAAGGGAAGCTCCTAAGCCTATTTCCTCTTTCAATTTTGTGCATGAAATTCAAAAAATCAGGATTCCCTTCCCCATCTCGGAGCTAGTTAAAAATGAAGATTTTAAAAGGTCCCTGTCTAAGCTACTACAATGTGAGTCCCCCCAGCCCCCCTCTGACTCAGTGAACCTTCAATATGAAAAGACAGCTATCATCCTAGGTCCCATGGTAGAAGACAGAGATGATTCATCCCCTCCCTTCTACACCTCCTTGAACATACATGATAAAGTATTGCATAATTGCTTCATGGATTCAGGAGCTTCCCATAACCTTATGCCCAAGATAGTCATGGAAGAACTGGGACTATAAGTGACCAAGACCTATCATGATTTGTACTTTTTTTATTCGAGGAGGGTGCAATGTCTGGGAGTCATCAAGGACCTGGTGGTTTCTTTGTTTTAGCTGCCCATGAAGAGTGTGGTCATGGACATTGTGGTAGTTGATGTTCCCCCCAAGTTTGGCATGTTGTTGTCAAGATCTTGGATTAAGAGACTTGGAGGAATGTTACAGATGGATCTCACATATGCCACCATTCCAGTTTTTGGAGGGGAACACAGGAGGTTGTACAGAGAAGCCCAGCTAGCCCATATTGTCAGTGATGAAGCCAACCCCACTAATCACCCCATCTTTGCGCTTGACACTGATTTAGGATCTAGTTTATTACAGATCACTGAAACTCCAGAGGCCCCTTTACAGATTAGAAAGAATCCCATTCTTAATCGGGAGATACCTCCTTTAGCCACCTCTGTTTGGAAGATGTTCTTTGATGGAGCTTCCTCCAGTATAGGTGCAGGTGCCGAAGCGGTTTTCATATCGCCCTGTCAAGAGACCATATTTCTGTCATACAAGTTGGAATTTGAAACCACCAACAATGTGGAAGAATATGAAGCTCTTGTGCTGGGTATGAGGGTTGCAAAGGAAATGGGAATAAAGGAGATGGTTGTGTTTGGAGATGCAGAGTTGATCATCCAATAGGTCAAAAATGTTTATCAGGCCAAGTATCCTCGGCTTAGGAGCTACAGAAATGAGGTATGGGACTTGATTGATAATTTATTCTCTACTTTCAACATTGTTTTTGTCCCAAGGGAAGAGAATACCGAAGTCGACTCCCTAGCTGTCTCAGCCAGTTTATTCAGGATCCCCCTATCGCCAACGATTAATAGTGAGGTCAAGGTAAGGTACAGGCCATCCATCCCAGACAACATAAAGCATTGGAAGGTATTCGAGGACGATCTTGAAATCAAAAAATTCCTTCAATCCATCAATGAGTTTTCTGCATTGCACATTGATTAGGACCCTGATCCCGAAGGTGACCCCCCCTCTAAGGTATTCTTGAATAAAATTGTTGATCACCAGATTATTCAACTGCCTAGAAATCACATTCTGAGGGGACTGGTCCCTTTAGAAAGACTGTTCGACAAAAATGACGTGGCAATAAAGGGTGGTGTTTCAAGTAAATATGTTGACATAGTCGAATGCAACATTGGCACGCAGGATGAGCCTAAGTTTGTCAAATTGTCGAGCAGCCTGACCAATGAACAGAGGGAGGAATATGGTGGGTTATTAAAGGAGTTCGTTGATGTGTTTGCATGGGCCTATGAAGACCTCAAAACTTATGACACATCTGTTATTGAGCACAAGATCCCACTAAAAGAAGAAGCTAAGTCATTCAGGCAGAAGCTGAGACAGATAAATCCCATGTTGCTACCTGTCATGGAGAAAGAAGTGAAGAAATTGTTAGATGCCAAAATCATTGTCCCCTTGAGGTATTCTGAGTGGGTAGCCAATTTGGTCTCGGTAAGAAAGAAAAGTGGAGAAATCAAACTCTGTGTTGATTTCAGGAACCTGAACAGAAGCTCAAAGAAAGACAATTATCCCCTGCCCAACATGGAATACACATTACAGAAGGTCACTGGTGCATCTAGAATATCCATGATTGATGGCTTCTCTGGTTACAATCAGATATCATTCATGCTTGAGTACAGAGAAAAAACAGCCTTCACCACTCCTTGGGGCACATTCATGTATGCCAAAATGCCTTTTGGATTGATGAATGCAGGAGCAACATTTCAGTGAGCCATGGACATAGCTTTCATCAGGGAGAAGGAACAGTTTGTGGTAATCTACCTAGATGACATCATGGTCTTCTCCAGGACAGACAAGGAGCATTGCTGCCATTTGAAGAAGGTTTTCCTGAAATGTTGGAGGTTTGGCCTATCTTTAAATCCCAAGAAATCTTTATTTGCTATGAAGGAGGGGAAGCTATTAGGCCATATAGTATCAGTAGAGGAAGTGAGAATTGATCCTAGTAGGGTAGAGGCAATTCAAACCTTGTCACCTCCCAGATCGAAGAAGGAAGTTCAGGCCTTTTTGGGGAAGACAAATTTTCTAAGGAGATTCATTTCAAATTTTGTTGAACTGGTGAAACCCATCACAACCATGCTCAAGAAGGGAAATAAAGTGAAATGGACCACTGAACCCAGGGAATATTTTGTCCAAATAAAAAGGGCATTGATTGAGGCGCCTATGCTGATCAGTCCTGACTATTCCAAAGATTTCCTGATCTTCTCTTTTGCTTCTTGTGATACAGTAGCAGCGGTCTTATTGTAGAAAAATGATCAAGGGCGAGAGCAGCCTATTACCTTCTACAGCAAGGCATTGAGAGATGCGAAACTATGGTACGAGATCATGGAAAAGAAGGCCTATGCCTTGGTGAGAGCTCTCAAATCTTTCAGAGTCTATGTCTTGCACTCGCGGATCACTGCATATGTTCCTTCGGCCTCTGTGAAGGACATTCTTATACAGCCTAACATAGACCGAAGAAGAGGCAAGTGGATCGCCAAGATCATGGAATTTGATCTAGAGATTAAGCCCACAAAATTAATTAGGGTTTAGGGTTTAACTTCATCAATGAGCAAGCTGAGTCATCCAACAAGCATTTTCAGGGTGCCTTATCACTAGAAGCATGCGCCTGGTACAAAGATATCTTGTATTTTCTGCAAGAATTAAAACCTCCTAATGGACTGGGAAAGGGTAAGGCTAGAGATTTAAAGCTAAAAGTGGTCAGATATTGACTCATTGACCAAGCCTTGTACTAGAAGGACCATCTAGGGGTATTTTTAAGGTGCCTGGACCTGCAAGACGCCCAGAGGGTGATGTTTGATTTCCATGGCGGTAGTTGCGGAGGTCACCATTTCTGGAAGACCACAGCTCACAAGATCCTCCGGGTTGGGTATTACTGGCCCACTTTATTCCCTTATGTCTGCAGAGAAGTCAGAGCTTGCATCAAATGCCAGAAGTTCTCGAGAAAGCAGCAGCTCAAATCTTTGCCATTGAAGCCCGTAGTAGTTTCAACACCCTTTCAGCAGTGGGGATTGGACTTCATTGGAGAAATTCATCCCCCCTCAAGTGGCCAGCACAGATGGATCCTGACTACAACAGACTATTTCACCAAATGGATAGAAGTTGTCCCCACCAGGAGCACTTCCCACAAAGTAATTATCAACTTCCTGGAGGATATCATAGCCATATTTGGCTGCCCTAGCAGAATTGTCACCGATAATGCCTCCCCCTTTCAGTCTGAGCCTCTAGTCAAGTTCTGTGAACAGTATGAGATCTCACTTATTCACTCTACTCCCTATTATCCTCAAGGAAATGGAATGGCGGAATCTTCCAACAAAATTTTGATCAAGCTCATCAAGAAGCTACTGGAAGACAATGAAAGGGCCTAGGATTCCAAGCTTAAATTTTCTCTATGGGCTGATTGGGTGACAATGAAAAGGTCCCTCTGCATCTCGCCTTTCCAACTAGTTTACGGGACAGAAGTTGTTTTTCCTACTCATCTCGCTTTGTCTGTGGCGAAATTCCTCTAGGACCTAGAAGGGGAGTCTGGCCATATGATCAGAAGGATTCATCAGATTGTGGAAGTTCAGAAGGTCAGGGAACAGGTCATGAACAGGGCCTACAATCATCAACAAAGGATCAAGCAGACCTTTGACAGGAAGAGCAAAAAGAAAGATTTCGATCTGGGTGATCTGGTGCTCAAATGGGATGCACCCAGGCAGGAAAAAGGCAAGCACAGCAAGTTTGTTTCCCTCTGGTTTGGGCCTTTCAATATCTCTGAAGTATTTTCAAACAACACTTACAGGTTGCAGGATTTGGAAGGAAAAGAAGTTTTTAATGGCCCAGTAAATGGGCATTTCTTGAAAATATGTTTTTTGTGAGCCGCAGTCGGCTCTTTTGTAAATATTGCTTTTTATTTTTCAGCTTAATAAATGACTCCATAGCCCAACAGCAAGGCACTGAATCTGCAAAAAGAGTCCTTAGAGCATCGCAGGGATGACTCTATCCCCCATGGAGCCTAATGTTAGCGATTTTTCTTGTAAAGGGGGGTAAAATTCAAAAGGTATGGGTTAAAAACCCACTTACCCTAAGTTCAGGACGCAAAATGCGCCTGTGGTTAAGCGGCAAGCAATTCTGGATGGCAGGGATCCACGCACCCGAATCAACAGCGCACATCGGATTCCGGAGCCCCCCCGCCTTTCTACCTTTAAGTGGAAGGGGGGGTCCGGAATCAAGGGCGCACTTCTCCAACGGCTGCGATCGGAACGCCCAGATCAACGGCGCGCAAGGTGATTCCGGACCCCCCCTGCCTTTAAGCAGGGGGGGGGGAGTCCGGAATCAAGTGTGCACCTCTCCAACGGCTGCGATTATGACGCCTGGATCAATGGTGCACAAGAAATCCGGACATCCTCTGTCTTTCTGCGTTTAACCAACGTGGGCCCCTTTCCTATAGTGTAACCTTTTGTGTCATCCTTCCCCTTTCCATCTGCTCTCCTCCTGGCCGTGCGATGAGGCTCGCTCCCTTTTTCCCTTCCTCATCCTCCGACGCCTATCCACCTCCCCTTTTATGGTCCAGGTGGTCCCTCCCCCCATCTCATCATCCACTCACCACCCGCCATGTGTCCCGCTCACTCCCACTTCATCCTTATGTGCCTATTACATTTCATTTTCTACCTCCTTCGCTTACTGTCTTCTGTCGTGCATCTTCCCCTGTCACCTTTCTCGTGCCTCATCACTTTTTATTTCACCCTCATGTTTTTGGCGCCACCACTCCCATTATGTGCCCCATCCTTCGCGCTGGCCTCCACGCATATTCATCAAGCCGTTCAACTAATCTAGGTGGTAGTAAAAGGAGCCTTCCATGTCCCAAAAGTGTTGAGTCTGCCAGGCCATTCACAATCCCAATGAAGCATTTATTGAGGTAGTTGGTGGTGGTTAGATATCACCTCCACCATAATGGGAAATTCCGACGACAAATTAAAGGCACGTCGGTTCGCCCACTGAACTGTCAGGAGTTCGATTGCATCTTCCATAGGTGCACGATCATTCAGAGACTGCAGGTGCAGATTGTCAGAAGCCATGTAGACGCAAATTTTTAATGCAACTCCTTGATCTTGTTGTTGTTGTTGTTTTGAGTATATGTAGGCGTTTTTTCCATTTTTTGTATCTATCGATGGTAGAGCAAGGCTCCCGACTGTAAAGTTTTAACAACCACTCTAGTTTCCTGGTTGTGCATCTGTATCTGAGATTTCTTGTTTTATGAAAAACAGTTTCCTTACTCCGTCTATGTTTTCGTCTCATACCAGAGAGTTCATGATCGAATGATTTGCATGAATTGTTACATTTATGTTATGATAAAGGATTTGTCGTTGCATTATTGTATTCCCTGGTCTTCTGTGTTTGAATATAAGAGGATCTTATGTTTGGACGCTTTCTTCTCCAGTCTGTTAGGAACCTATGTTTATGACAAACACTCGCACTCTTCTCATACAATTCTTCCCCCTGCTCACCCTTATTACAACTCACTGTTTGAAGTTTATCTAAGACCTCACTTGCTCATGCATGCCTGGCCTGGTTTCAGAGTTGAGACGATATTGTTCTGAGTTTACTTCCATCTGATCATCCCTTTATAAACAAATCGCAACATTAAACTGATGGGTGTCAGGCTTTGCTCCTGCAAGCAATCCAGGAGTGTTTCAGGATAAATCTGTGAGTGCGGACACAAACTGATCTCCCTAGATCCACCTGGATCTAGAACAAAACAGGACAGAATATACCGCTTTCCCTAGATGTAACTATTGAATTAAATTGGAAGTGAAAAGAAGATGTGTACCTTGTAATCGCTTCCTTAGTCTCTGTTGTTCCTTGCTTCGCTCTAGCGCTCTTGTGCGGTCAAGATCAAAATAGTACAAACCAACCAAAGTGAAAGAAAATAATATATCCAATAGCTAATCTATACATATGATCAAGGAATTATGTAATAAAGTAGATCTCACTTTATGGGAAAGAAATATATCACTGTATCATATTAATTGAAAGAGAAACTTA